>VWZV01015717.1:1528-160346 GCA_013397155.1 Irena cyanogastra | reverse complement strand
GCCCCAGCAGTGCCAGCACAGGGCACAGGGCTGCTGCTCCCTACTCTGCCATGGGGACCCTGGAATTGACATTCTGAATTCAACTTTGCACTGTGGTGGAGAAAACCCTGCCTCAGGCAGAGGGATGGCTATGGAATCCTGGCTGCTCCCCTGGGCTCCTGCTTTTTGGGGCTTTTTTTCCCCAAAAAATGGGAAAAAATAGTTGCTGGTTTCTTTATATGCTCGTTAAAAGCAATGGGAATTTGTGGGTAAAAGGGAAGATGGCAAATGTCACCCAGTGTAAGCTCTAATGTGTTTGTAGATAAAAACCAACCTGACACGTTTTCTGTGCTGGAGATTGATAATCTAATCATTCCTTCACTTGCTCAGCAGGGGCTGGAGCAGCATGCAGTTATTTACATATAGGGAACATTAAACAGCCACCTCTTTAAACCATATGTGAACATAAAATCCTACAAGCACTGCTGAGTAATGGATAGCTGTGAGAGACAGGGAGGAAAATAAAGCAGGAAGGAGCAGAATGGAAAGGTGTCACTGCAAGGAGCAGCTGTGCCAAGGGTGCATTCTGTCCCTGTGCCAGAGTGGGAACGTGACCCTGTGCATCCTGAATTAGCCCTGGGCACAGTGAGGTTTGCCCTGTGCTCCTCTGCAGCTCTCTGAGCTGCTGGGGGCTCTGTGTCCCTGTGAGGAGCTGGAGCTGGCAGCCAGCATCCCTCTAGAGTTGTCAGCACTCCTTTGGGGCAGCTGTGATCCCTCAGACACTGAAACCCTGTTTGCCCCTTGCCCTCAGGTGGCTTTTGCCATGTCCTTGCTGGCTCTGGCAGTGGAGCAGGATGAGTTGTGCAGGTGCTGGGGCTCACTCCTGTGCTGGTGGTGTGTGGCACAGCCAGCTCAGCTTTGTCACAGCTCCCATGGCTCCTGCAGCTCCGGGCTCTGTGCTTTGCATCTCTGACTCTGGAGGTTGGCAAAGGGATTGGGGGATGGTAGTGGCTTTTCCTTCCTTTTTTTCTAGGAGAGAAGTGCATGGAAAAGGCAGGCTCTGGAGAAACCCCTGCTCTCTGTATCATACCAGCCCTAAACTATCACATTTTAATATGTTCTTGCTGTTGATGCTTTAGTTTCTTGAAATGGACTCTCCTGCACTTTCCCATTTCTCCTACTGGTTATGAACAGGAGCTGGCACACAATTCCCAGTACAGGGGGGAGGCATCCCCAGGTGGGTGCAGCTGCATCCTGCAGAAGCCAGGCTCAGCCAGGGCAGGCTTGGTGGTGGGTGTGAGCATGCAGGTGAGAGACAGAGCTGTGAGTTGTGCCTCAGACAGGGATTTATCCCTTCCCCATGAATCTCCTTCTTGCTCTGTGGCTCTGCTGATGGTGAGCCTGAGCAGAGCAGCTTCTGGGGGATTTAGGATAAAAGGAGAAGTCTCTTTCTGGGATACAAGGGGATAAGACAGTGAGTTTCTATCACAGAACTAAAACTGTTTCTTACTTGTAAAACATCCTTTTGGTGGCATTTTGACAAAATACTGTCCTTTGTATCTCTCATCTTTTAACCCTCTGCATTCCTGGGCCCTGAAAGGAAAGTGATAAAAAATGTGGAAAGGGGGAGCCTTAAGCAATGTTTGTTCTTAAACCCCCACCATTTTAAAGTAGTATTTTAGAAACGTCTACTGTATTTTAAATTAGTTTGTCAGAGTATAATTACCACGAATGAGGTGAGAAACTCAATTAAACACTGCAACTGTAGTGGAGAATCCAATTTTCAGAAATCAGTGGAAATTGTGATTGGAGTCATTAAGCGCCAACTTCGGTAATTAAGAGTCGGGTTTTGACATTTTGGGCTCTGCTGCTAATCGTCCGTGGAGAGGCTACAAAAATGTTGTGTTTGCTGAGCATTTGGGGGCTCCCTGGGCCTGTGCAGCTGCTGGCCACGCTCACACAGGGCTTGCTAGCCCGGCAGACACTTCAATAGTGCCTCCTCATGATTCGTGTCACAGGATGCAGAGAGAGGGATCCCTTTGGGAATACTCAGGAGAAGGAGTTCTCTAAGCAAGAGGTTGATGCCCAGCTCCTCGGCCTGTCATGCTGTCAAACCTGCATCTTGGAGTGTAAATCCATCTTGGTAGAACATCTGGGTCTCCCTGCGGAGTGAGAGTGCTGATGGAGTTGTTAGTGAAAGAAATGAGTGGTGGGAGTGCATCCTTGTCACTCCTTGTTTGCAGAGTTACCTCTGGGAAGTCAGCATGTTCTGCATTTTTAACTCCTGCAGTTCAAGCAAGATGATTCTGTTATAATAATGGAGAAGCCATGAAAGCCCTGACATGCTGATAGTTATCATCAGCTAGAACAAGCCTCATGTTTGCTTTCCTTTTAAGAATTCTAATTTTCCAGAGCAATGGCATTTTGGGGCTTTTTTCTTTAATTTTGTTGTTTTTCCAACTCCCAGATGATGCTGTCTGGGCATCTGAGGTGATGGTTTTGAGCTTTTATACCCACGAACAAACCCATTGGTGGCTGTGACCTCCTGCTCTGGGTTGGAGTCTCTCATGATCTCCTGTCCCAGCAGAAGCCAGAGTCCAGCCAGAAAGTTTCCTAAAACATGTTTTTAGCACTTTGCCCACGCTCATTTCTTAGCAAAGCACTGGCAGTTAGTTAAGCACTTGTTTTACCCAGAAATCCCCTTTTTGCCAGGTTTTTCCCAAATTGTGCTTCCCTTCTCTTCCTGGGGGCTGTGACCTTTGGAGCTGAATGGGCACTTTCTCCTGCACTTGTTCACGTTTGTTTGGTGTGAGGCATCCTTGGGATGGACATTCCTTGGAGTTGGGCACCTGCTGGGATGGACAGAAGGGAGCAGGCACGCTGAGGGAGGGCTCCCAGCACAGCCCAGCTGTGTTCAGAAGGAATGACCACAGAATTATGGAATACCTGGAGTTGGGAGGGACTGGTGAGGATCAGTGAGTCCCTCCCCATGTCCCATTGCAGCCCTGTGGTTTCTGGATACTGCTCTCCTCAGAATGCCTGGCGTGGCAGAAGCCAGGGAAGCAGCTGGAGCAGGCTGGAGCACCATTCCAAGCTTGGGAAGGGCTGTCTGCTCTGGGCAGCTCCCGTGCTGGCTGCAGGGCTCCAGGCTGGGCTCTCCCAGGCGCTGGCTCCCAGCTTGAGCTGCAGCTCAGGGCAGCAATGAGGATACGCTCTGCTTTAGGCAGAGGTTTTTCCTCTTCCTTCTCCCTCTCCTTTCCTTTGGGTTGATGTCTCTAGACAGCCTAATGGGATTAGTGGGTCACTCGTGGGCTCTGCAGGGCCGGGGCTGCTCCCGGGGGCTCTGCAGCCTGCCGAGCCCCGTGGCCCCTGGGGATCCCCTCCAAGCCCTTCAGTGGTGGGTGCCTTCCTTCACTTCATCACCCAGCTCTGGCTGTGGGGGGAACAATCCCAAATGTGGTTGTTTGGGAGCTGCTGTGGCCCCTGGGTGGGACTGGCCTCTGTTGGGCAGCACACAGGAATGGAGAGGTGCAGAGTGCAGCCCAGCTGTGTGCCTGTGAGCAGCTCTCAGGGAAACGTGGGCTCTGTGCCGCAGACAAGGCAGCTCCCTGCAGCTCCCGTGGCCAGCTGTCCTTGCCAGCCCAGCAGCACCCCACAAACCCCACCTCACCCCGTTTGCTCTCCGCAGGCAGCGCCCCAGGATCCCCCCGTGTCCCGCTCTCCAGACCCTTCTGCCGCCCAGAAGCCGAGTGGAGGAACCTGGAAAGCCAAAATCCGTTGTCAATGGGAAAACTCAGCCCCTCTGCTGTGCAGGGAGCTCTGCAGGCAGCGCTGTCAAACCCCGTCCCTCTGGAGCTGCTGGGCTCACCTGGGAGCTGTTAGACCTCTGCAAAACGAGATCGTGCCAAGGTGAGTACAAATGGCATGTCAGACCATTACTCCATTCTTCTGTTTTATTTTTTTCTTTCCTCAGTGACTGCGGTGTTTTCAAGGAAGAAAATATTAAGGCTTTGCTACTTCTGGGGCAAAACTTCTGTGCTATCCTTCCTTTTAGGTTTTTATAGGTTAAATATGTGGGTGTCTGTTGTGGCATCATGTGTATGTCCCCCCTCCTTTTCTCTGCCTCTTTAGTCATGAGGATTCAAGTCTGACATGCTTAAAATTTGTCACATGGACCCAGTAGCAGTTAAAAAAACCAACCCACTAGAAAACCCCTCAGAAAAAAAGGAAAAAAAAAATAGGAGGAATTTTGCCTTTAACAATGCCTCGTTGCACAGAAGCAGGATTTCTTGCCCTGACCTTTCCATCAGCTCCGCGCTCCTCCAGAGGCGCACGCAGCAGCCCAGCCGGGGCAGCCTTCGTGCCTTCCTCCTCCTCCTCCTCAGTGCCACACGGGCAGGGCTCCGGGGCTGGCTCAGTGTCAGGCTGTGTCCCCGGGCGCTGGGCAGGTCCCTTGTGCCGCTGGGAGAAGCTGGGTCCCGCCTGCCTGTGCTGCCTGCCGTGGGGTCCTGGTGCCCCGGAGCGCAGAGGAGACAGGCTTGTCCTTGTGCAGCGTGGCTCCTCTGCTTCCCTCTTCCATCTGCTCCCTCCTGCCCTGCACGGTGAAAGCTGACAGCAGAATTCCTCTCTCCCAGGCTGCTCCAGCAGTTGTTCCTATGAGCTTTGTTTCTATAGATCTGAGGCAGGTTAAGGCAGCTTTTAAACCATCATCAGAGGCTTGTCAGGGGATGGGGTGAGCCCGTGCGTGTATCTCACCCAAAATATCTCAGCTCCTGTCCCTTCCATCCTCCTTCCCTGGCTGTGAATTCCGTGTCCTCCCCACGAGCTTCCTGCTGCTCCAGGGGACTTGTAACCCCTCAAACATCCCACATGGCACGTTCCTTCCTTCATTAACCTCTATTTCCTCTAGTGGGGGGTGGAGAAGGGAATCACAGAATCACCAAGGTTGGAAGAGACCTCCCAAGATCTCTGGCAATGATCTCTGGCTGGGTCTCCTGGCTGTGGGGGATTTCACGTGGGTTAGAGCATGTCTCCCTCTTTAGTCCTTTCTGCACAAGGCTGTTGTCCTGTGACCAAATTCTCTCCTGAAGTTGTTTTAAAAAAAGCCCTAAATTGTGATAAGTAGATAGTTCCTGTACAAATATCACATGGACACATATGTGTGTGTATGTATATATATATAGTAATTTTTAATGGCATTTTAGCAGCTTAGGAAGCGATTAGTTTACTTCTGTGCCAATGTTTTTGCCTGTGTGGAGTGGGAGTTGTTGCTGACATGTGCTGGAGTCCTTCTCTTGCCCTTCAGCTGATGATGGTTTAAATAAAAACCACTTTCTTTAGGAGTGTGTCAGAGGAGGTCTGTTTTGAAAAGCTGTTTGCTTTCCTAAGTCCATGTGCACATATGTTTTTCTCTTTATGGCCTTAGGTTTCAGTGGTGTTTAAACCTCATTTTTCAAAACTGAGTTATTTAGAAGCCTGAGTGAGGTTATTGTGTGAGTCTCTTCACTGTTTGTGGGAAAAAAAGGGAACAGAGTTTATACCCCCCAACTTTGTCCCGTCTTTACCACCTTTGCCCTGTTAACTTTCTAAAGATGTTTTTTGAGCTGAGAGCTCAAAATAAGAGCTAGAAATGGATAGAAAGCAGTCATGGTCTTCTGTAAACTACGTAAGACTACCCAGATGTGTAAGAGGCTGGCGTAAACCAAGGCTCCAGCAGTTTTGAAAATGAGAAGCTGTCCAGGCACACGGCTCCTAGAAACCTGATCCATCAGTTATTTGTGGCGTTTTGAGCATCTGGGGCAATTTCCTAATTTTGCAGGAGACTTGGTGTGCAGCTGAGGGCTCAGTGCTTCCTCCCTGCCCGCCGTGCTGCCTCCCTGGCGTGCAGCTCCAGGAGAGCTGTGTGCCCACATGCTCTGGCTCAGGGCTGGTGTCAGGATGGAGCTCACCCTGCCTGGGGGGCAGCAGGAGCCTTTGGAAATCCCTCTGTGGCTGCTCAGGGCTGTGCAGGCTCGGTGCAGCCAGGCTGGTTCCACGTAGGAGTTCAGCTGAGCGCTGCTGGGAGCCAGGACCATGTTTTTCTCCCCAGGCTGGCATTTTGTTTGGTTTCTCATGTTCCCCTGCTTACTCATCCCTCCTCTGAACTGCTTCCCCCTCTGCTGAGTGGCACGCAGCCCCTGCCTGGAGGATGGTGCTCATGCAGGGAGCTTGCCCTAGCAACCAGAGAGATCTCCAGGAATAGCTGCTCCCAGGCTGGCCGAGCCTCCCTGGAGCTCAGGCCGTGCCTCTGGGGGCTGCCAGGGCTCTCAGAGCCTGCACTTGTGTCTCTGGGGCTGCCCTGGGACACAGGCAACCCGGGCTGGGTGACTCTGGGCACCAGAGGGAAATGCCTTTGCATCCCAAGCGTATCCAGGGGCGTGTGAGTGTTTGTGCCTGTCACCTGGGCACTCACCTGGGCACAGCTGCGGTGCCAGCCTGGCCCTGCAGGGCTGGGATTGCTGCTGGAGAGGCTGCTGGTGCCCCTGGAGCAGGGCAGCCACTCCAGGAGGGCTCTCCTCTCTGGAACACAGCTCGCTGCTGCTGTTTGCTCCCCTGAGAGCAGCACTGGAAATATTTTAAAATGCTTCTGGAGCGTGGCTGGTTTTCTTTGCCCTGTCTCTCCAGTCTAAGGAGATTCCTGTGTTTGGGGTGTCACTGCATGGCACTCTGAGATTCACAGAGAGTTGTTCAGTGGTCATCTTCTGCTGAGGCAAAGCTTTTTTGCAAAGATTATTTTCCCATTGCTTTTGGAGGGTGTTTTGCAGCCTGGCGTGTTGTTACATTCCTGATTATCCACTTCATTTTCCTCCAGATCCTTTCCTCTAGCCATCTCCATGTTTTTGCTATATTTAAAACTGTCTCAGGTAGCTCATATATTTTTTACAAGTCTTTCTCTAAATGTTCTTTTGCTCATGATGCAAACTCACAATGAGGAATTTTAAATAACTTTATTTCACTCCTACGTTTTGTGCATAACTTTTATCATTTGCAGTTGCATTGGAAGTGTAAATATTCTCTTATGAAATACCAAATAATCCCAAATGTCCTCAGTGTGCCTGGGTTTCAAATAGCTTTTAGGTGATAGGAAGAATGGTGAGTTTATGCTTGGTTTTGTCGTTTAGAAATGCACCCCAAAGCCCAGAAGGGAATGGGAACAGTGGCAGGTAATTGAGTTTTAGTGTGTGATGACATGCAGGATGTAGGTTCTCAGGGGCCAGAAGTTATGTAGATTGTTGGTACAAGGAGACAGAGCACAGCCCAGATGAAGATGGGAGCACGGATATTTATTTGTGTGTGGGAGAGAGGAGACCCTCAGCTCTAATATTTACACTCAATTACCCAGGGAGGGCTTGTAATTGCTCGTGTTTCTGCAGCTTTCTGTGTTCTCCAGCATCTTCCTGCCATATGTCTTTGGCTGCCAGAAGTTTATATACATTTTCTGCCTTCCCTTCCAAACAATGTAACATTTATTACAAGTTTCAAGGGGGGAGAAAAAACCAAAAAAAACCCAAAACCCCAAAGCTGTGCTCTGGCCCTGTCCCATGTGCTGAGTACATCACACAGGAGGGGAAAAAGTGCTGTATTTGCAGCCCTATGAATGGCAGGCAGGAAAACTCTGCTGGACACAGGATGGACCCATGGAGGAGCCACTGCAGTGCTCTGGCATTGCTTGCCATGCTCACCTCTTTTTTTTTTTTTTTTTTTTTTTTTTTTTTTTTTTTTTTTTTCTTTTTATTTTTTTTTTTTTTTTTTTTTGCCTTTTCCTTTCCCTGGAATTACTTATGCTTGATTGTTGCAATTGATTGCAATTGTGAGAGCTAATTTTAGTGCATAAATTTGACAGTGGAAGCCTGCCAAGTGTTTGTGTAATGGAGGAGAGCAACTGCACAGGATTTGTGGTGGGGTGTGCTCGTCTTCCTTTCTCCAGCCAATCCATGGGCTGATTTAGATTTATGTATTGGGAATATTTGTGCACAGCCAGTTTTATCCAGCAAGAAAATCCAGCCTCCTGTGGAAACAGCAGTTTCCAGGGCTGTGATGAGTTCTGAGGGCAAGCTGATGTTGTTGCCAGTGGTGAAGTGACCATGGCCTTAGTTTTAAGGCGAATAACCAACCTGACTGAGTTCACTTTTTAACTTTGTGTGGTGGAGCAGAGAGCAAACAGTGTTGTTCCAACCCCAGGAGACAAATCTGGTGAGTTCAGCTGGTGAAGCTGAAGAGCAGCACATGGGTGTAGAGATCTGGGCCCCTGGAAAATGTCACAGCCCAGCCCAATTTCCACAGAGCTCCAAGTCAGGACTGGCAAGGAGGGGAGGTTGAGTTGCCACAGGGTGAAAATGGAAGCTTTATTTCTGAGCGAAATTTTAACTCAGGGACAAATTTTGCTTTTTACATCCACGTTTTCATATATCCAGGATTCAGCATACAGTGAAGTTGGGCTGCTTTGTGAGGCTTCCTTCCTCTTCCACCTGCAGTTGGCCAGAGAGGAGCAAGAAACGTGAAGGGAGGGAGAGGATGTGAAGATGGCAGTGGTGGTGCTCGAGGCTTTTTGGGACAATTTTTGTGTGGGTTGGAAATTGATGCTAAAAGGGAAAGCTCATCTAATGGATTATTTTTGGTAGTGAAATGATGGGCTCACTTGTAAGATTAGATAGCAGAGCTCCGTGGAACTTGTGTTATCTCTCTCCCACGGGTTTTTGGTGTCTTGTCTCGCTTGGTTTTTTTTTCCCCTGTCATTCCAGTTGTGATTTATCTTACATGCTTGTTTCCAAACAAGTTCCACTGTCAAGCTGCCATTACACAAACATTTGTCCTGGTCATCCTTCCAGAGTTATTCACAGACATGAGTTCTGGCAAAGTCAGGGACAAGAATGATGATAGGTGGAAGATCCACTTTCTTGAAATATCAGTTTGGTTTTTTTGTGTCGTTTTGGGGCTTTTTTAGTTCAGCTTGGTGCCATATGGGTTTTACTTAAGGACGTGGTTTGTTCCTGGAAAAATGTCTTTAAAAAGGATGGAACAGTTTAAATATGTTCAAGATAATTAATTAAAAGGCCTTTTAATGGAAAGGGAAGGAGAGGTTTTTTCCCAAATTGAAGCTGCAGCCTGGTGAAACATTTTGTATCAGTTACAAAAGGAGCTCCAGTACATTGCTGTGAAACAAGGGCTGAGCCAACTGCATCTGCGAGGTGTGGGAGTGACATTTCAGAGCCCACTGACAGTCTCATTGTCAAACTGAGCACCATCCCTCTCTTCCTGGTGCTGCCTGAGAGCTCCTCACTTCCCAGGGCAGAATTGCTGCTCTGGAAAACGCCCCTGGAAGGCACGGGCACCTTGGGCTGGGAACAGGCTGCCAAGTGAAACTAAAGGTTCAGTTGAAATAGCCTAGCTCCAGAAGTGAGCCCTTCCTTCCCTGTCAGAAAGGGAAGAGCATTTTTTGAGCAGAGGGGGCTTGCACGGTGCTCTCTATCCAGTTTTCCCGGTGCCGCAATAATCGCGTGTTGCGCTGCGGTGACGGCGCTGAGCCTTCAGCAGGTGCCATTATCTAGGGTTTGCAGAGGTGGAGCACTGGAAGGAGACCTCTGAGGTCCCATCTGAGCTGTGATTGATGGGAGAAGTGAAATGCCGCGGCAGAGGGGGCACGGAGCTGCCAGACCTCTCTGCCGTGCCGCCAAGTGAGCAGCCGCTTCCAGCTCCAGCCTGGATTATTTTGTTTACAAGAAGCTGACAGAATGGTAGGATTGTGTAGGTTAGAGGAGCTCTCTGGTCCCACCTCCCTCTCAAGAAGCACTCAGCAGCGTTTTTGTGTGTGTGTGTGTGTGTATAAACAGAGATCTGGTGCAGATTGCCCCCTTCCTGCGTGCCGCTGTGCCTTCCCAGAGCCGGGGCAGCCCTGGGACAGCTCCGGGCTCGCAGCCCTGCCACAAGGAAAGCCATCACCTGCACAGGAGAGAAGCGTCTGGGAGGAGCAGCTGCAAAGAGGGGGTCAGGGGAAGAGAAGAGCGGGGCAGGCACTGCTAAAACGTTCCTGGTGCTGGAGCTGGCAGTGTCATGCCCTGGCAGAGCCCTGGACAGGAGCAGGAGGCAGAAGGAGCAGTAAAGGGAGAGCAGCAGCACATCAGGGAGGCTGACTGGGAGGCAGAGCTGCAGTGAAAGCAGAGGGCAGGTTTCTCTCTCTGATCTGTTTGACTGCACTCTGCTGTGTCTCTGCAGAGCTGCCTGGGCAGCAGATCCCAGTGCAGGCAGGGCAGGGAGCCTGCTGAGCCTGCACACCGTGCTGCCGGGCTGGGTTCCTCCGTGGGGCTGCTCACAGAGCACAAAGCCAAGGCAAAGCCCCAGTCCAGGTTTTCTGTGAGCAAAGGCAGGTGGTGTGGGGCGAGCTGGGTCACAGGTGAGGTGAGGAGTGTGTCCCCAGCCAGTGCTGTCTGCAGGCAGGTGTAAGCTCTGTCTGGAAGAAGAACACTCAGCACACACTCAAGGGCTGTTTTTTGTTTTTTTCCCTCTGGGAACTCTTCTATGTTCCTGAACTTTGCAGTGTTTGGATGCCACAATGCAGTGAGGAGTGGGGAGCAGGGTGGGGAGAGGGCACGGGGATCAGAGGTGCCTGGAGGGGAGCACAAAGGCTGGGCTTGTTGGCTGCTGGGAAAGGCCAGATGGGAGAGGGAGAGAGGGAGGAGGAGGAAGGGATGTTGGCGGATGTGGGAAGTGGGGGTCAGGGGTGAGGGGCTGCAGCAGCCACACCTCGGGCTCTGACCGTGGGGGCAGAGCCAAAGAGCACAGCCCGAGCAGCTCAGGGTGCTGCGGGGTGGGGAGAAGATGTTTCCCAGAGGAAATAGCTGGGGCCATTCCCAGGCGTGTTGTAGGGTTTTATTTCCCTGTGGGGCAATGTCGTGAGTGAAGCTGTGAGTGTTTCTGGGAATGGCTGCATGCTGAGCTCCCCAGGTGAGCTGGGCTGTTCCCCTGGGAAGCCAAAGCAGAATTGGCCTTAGAGGGGAGAAGAGGAGAAATTCTTGTCAGCAGCTTTAGTGGGGCTGCCTGTGACCTGCTCTGTTTCCTTTGGCATGTTTTCCAGGAAAGAGAAGAAAATTGCATCCTCAAGTATCAGGGTGATTTTATTTTTTTTAAAATTACTTTTTAATGCTCTGGAACTGAGCTGCTGTGGGTTTGGGCAGCTTGATTTTACTGACACATCTGCACAGCCGTTTGTCTCCATCCTCCCTTTCCTCTCCATGTCCATCCCAGTCCGTGCTCCTCCAGTGCAGCTGCTGCAGGATGAGCCCAGAGCCTGTGGAAGTGGCACTCAGAGCTCTGGCTGCCCCGTGGGCTGTGCCAGCCTTGCTGGGAGCAGGGGTCAGGGAGGCTGGGCTGAGGTTCTCACGGAGACAGAAGTGTCTGGCTGCCAGAGACAGCTGGGGCTGGCACTTGCAAGCAGTGAGTAAACCATGAGTTGACAAGAGCGTGTCGGAGGTGTGATGTGAGGTAAGAGACAGGTGTTGGGCAAGAGCACAGGGGAGAGGTAGCTGGCAGGTGGATGGGAAAGCAGCCTTGGAACTGGGTGTCAGTGTGGGATGGAGGAGATGGTGATTCAGGAGCTGCACACGTATCTCGTGGAGAGAGGCCTGTGGGAACAGTGCTCCTGGAATAAATGAGGCACAAGTGGTGTGGCCCTGATTTATTTGATTTTTTTATGCAGGAGGTGGGTGTGTTGCTGAGACAACAACCTCGGTGGTGCCTGAGTTTGCTGACAAAAGCAGAGAGAGAGTGGGGCACAGGACGGGCCAGGGCCATGCTTTGTTGGAGGATCAGTTTGGGATTTGATTTTGGGTTTTGCCATCTCTGGCTCTTTGCCCTGCAGCTGGTCAGACCTGTCACCTCTGAAGCCACCGCAGTCCTGGGGAGGACAGGGTTTCCCCACTGCTGGGAGGGTGCACAGCAGCTGCTGAGCTTTTTGCCCAGATTTGCAGCAGAGCCAGCAGAAGCGTTTGGATATGACCCGTTTATAGCCCGGGATAATTTCTGCCCTGGCAAACCCAAGAGGAGATAAAGCCGTGGAGAGCTGGGAGCTAAATCTCTCCTGCACAAATGCTGGGAGCACATGTAATAGGATTGCTGAATTGGAGTTACATGTTTTCCAGGATAAGCACTGCCTGAGGATACCGGGCTGTTGTAGCCATGCTTCCATCAGGGACAGAACTGGGGATTTACAGCAGCTGTGGGGATGCTGGGGTTTCCCTGCGAGCTTCCCAAACAGCAAAAGGGAAGAAAAGGCTTTTGTAGATAAGACAAAGCAGATCCCTGAGAAGGCTGGAGCTCCTGGGAGGAGAAAACATCAGTGCTCTGACCTGAGGGTAGTCGGGTATCACAGGTTTTCCTTACACTAAATAAAAACACTTTGTAGATCTTCGAGCTGAGTTTCCATTAGTTTACATGGGAAAATGGAGTTTTTTTAGCAACACTTTCATTTGTTTTTCTTCTGACCTTTCAAGAGATGCATTAGAAACTCCACACATCCCAAGTGCTGTGTTAAACACATATTATTGAAGTACAGCCTTAAGCTAAGCTTAGGAGCTGTCAGGGCTGAGCTTGTCTGCCTAATCTGGACTTTGTCTCTTTCCCTGTGGGGGCTCTGATGCAGCATTAATTCCAGGACTCAGGACCTGCAGCAGGGCTGATTGCTGGCCCTGCTGGTGGCAGTGGGCTGCCTCACCCTGCTTTTGTCCCAAGAGGGACTCGAGGATGGGGAAGGAAGCTTGTTCTCTCCCTTTGGGGAGCCTGGGATCTGCTTCTCCTGGGGGCTTGCTCAGGAGCTGTGTGTCCATGGCTTGTGCTCTTCAGCCCCAGGCAGGTAAGGGAGGGAAATGCTCTTGTGCCAGGGAGCTGCTGCTTGGGGGCAGGCTTTGGTGATGGGGCAGGGGCAGGGGCTGGGAGGAGGGTTTTTTGGGCTGGGAGCAGAGTTTTTAGAGCTGGGAGAAGGGCTTTGGCACCCGTGGCAGCCGCCGGCGTTGGGTGCGCGCGTCCTGGCAGAGCCCGTCCGTGCTGGGCACGAGGCTCTGTGGAGCAATGACACCTTCCACACTCTAGCACCCAGCCCTGTCCAGCCTGGCTGCTGGGACGGTCTCCTTCCTAGCCTGCCTGTCTCTGCTTTCACCCTCTGAAAGCCTCCTTTTTGTTGTGTCTGAGTTTTTCCAGGAGCTCCTCGTTCGTCCACGCAGGTCTCCTGGAGTTCTTACCCGCCCTCCTGCTTGGAGGAGGTGGTCACTGAGTGTTAGCCAGCTTTCATGGGCCCTTCTTCCATCCAGGGCTTTGTCCTGTGCAGCTCCACCGAGCAGATCTCTGGGATAATAACTACATCCAATTGTTGTTGACTTTTTGATGAAAATCCCTTTTTTCTGGCTGTGCCTCTTCTTCCCTGTGGGATCCCAGAGCTGTACTTTACCTGCAGTAGAAACCTGGGAAATGTGTGCTGGGAGAGGGGAGGTGTAGCTGTGTTCACCCCAAATCCCTGCTGGGGTGGACGGGTGTCCCTCCAGGGGGTGGGAAGAGGAATTCCTGTTGGATTTGGTGGATTCTTGTGAAGCAGCAGCAGCAGCTTGGGAGTGTTTGTGTGAGAGCTGCTGCGTGGGGCAGTGCTGTGGGGTTGGGGCTGCTGGCTCCTGGCAGCTCCCTCCTCCCTTTCCCAGCTCTCTGGCCGTGGCTGCTGGATTGTCAGTGAGCAGAAGGCCATTCCCATGGAGTTACGGATGGATAAAACAGCAGTGGGGTTCAGCTGGGTGCCTGCTCAGAGAGCAGGTGTTTCCTCCCGGGGTTCAAGTTACCAAACTCATCAGGACATTCCAACTTCCTGCATTTTAAGTTCTCTGACCCCCAAGAACAAAGTCATTTTCTCAGCTTTGGAGGCTGACATCTGCTTACAAGGATTACGTGTGTTCTGGAGTGGTGGGCACGGATTTTCCTTGTGGAAAGGGATATATTGGAGAGGGCATTAAGCCCCAGTGAGAGTTCCTGCTCTGGAATGGAAGAAATTGCTGTGCAAGGCGTGTTGGAGCTCGCTTATTCCTTTGGCAGATGCCTGGTGCTGTTACATCATCCCCAGCCCTCGGAGCTGCCAGGGCTTTGGAGGGCTCAGTGCCTTGTGGTGGGCTGGCCATGGATGCCCTGCTCTTCCCACTTCCCTGGTGTGGGAGAACAAGCATTTTCCATTGGGAGCCGTCAGCAAGCTCTGCCTCCCACCAATCCCTGTCCTGAGGTGATGGAGGCAGTGCTCAGGGAGGAGAGCCAAGGAGATCTCTGCTGGCTGATGCTCAGGAGCTGTCAGTCCTCTCGTGTTTGCAATCTCTGAGCAGCGTGGGGGGATGGTATTTGCTGGGGACAGGTGACCTTTTACTGCTTTCGTTGTGCAGGCATTCTAGAGATTTATTTTTCAAACCATTCTGTCTTGCTACCTGAGACCTCTGCCAGGTCACTGTTCCGTGAGATCCACGCTAACCCCGAGCAGAATTTTGCTGAGAGCATTCAACTGGGAGCCAAGCTTTGTGTAAAACTCCAGCTCAACAGCAGTGGCACAGCTAGCTGCACCCAGGGCCTGTGGAAGGAGTTGCTTTATGACGAGTAAATGCTGCCTGCAGCCCCCAGTGCCTGGAGCTGACCGACCACAGAGCCAGGGAAAACCACCTCAGCTGGGTTTTGTGGCTCTGGCAAGATGCAAACAGCAACCAGCAGCAGTTTGGATTTGAATTATTCCCCCCTGCACTAACAGGTCGAGGGGTGTTGGGGATAAAGGTCTGGCTGCTGGAGTTTGGCTGAGGTGTGTTTCAGGGGTCAGGCAGCTGAACAGCAGCTCTGTGCCTCTGGGTGCTTCAAGCTGACCTTTTAATCTTCCTTTTTCATTCCAGGAGCTGTGTGGGACAACCAATGCATCCCTCTGGTCCTGTCTGCTGCCGTGACAGCCTCATGTGAGTAAGGGCTGGGGTGGGTTTGGTGAAGGTGTGTGTTTGCAGCCCCTGCCCACCCTCCTGCTCTGCTCACCTCCCCTTCCCCTCTCTGTCCTGGGGCAGAGCCCCTCAGCCTGCAGGGCAGAATGAGTGCTCTCCTGGCAGTAAAAGTGTTCAGGCTTCTTGGAGATGCAGAGTGAAGTGTTTACACGAGAGGCTGTGTCAGCAGCTGCATGTGTTATCCCAGCAAGCGTGCCCAGGAATGTTTACAGGAACATGGCAGCACTAAATCGGGACAGTTGGTCACTAATCTTTGCAAAGACACAAAACTGATTAAATAAAAAGATTGCCTGAGGCAGCCTCCAAGTTGCAATAGAAGGGTGACCCAGGCTTTTAAAGGCTCCTCTCTGGCCCCTGCTCCTCCCCACACTTCCTCTGTGTGGTCACTCCAGATTGCTGCCAGCTGGCCCCTTCCTCCTGCGGGGGGTTGTGCTGCTGCTGCCTTCTGACCTTCCATAACAGACAGACAAAATCTGTGGTGTGTGCAAATCTTTGGGTTTGCAGCCAGCCTGACAGTGAGAGGGAGGAATACAGGGAGTGTGAACTGCAGAGGGAAGAGATTCTGTCCTTCAGTGCCTCACTGTTGACCACAGACCCCGCTGTGCCCATAAATGAGTCTGAGTCTTCTTGCCTCATTGTGTTTGAGGTTTCCTTCCCTCCGTGTTGCCTTCTACCCTTGTTCCAGACATCAGGTTATGGTTTGTTTCCAGCTAGACAAATATGAGCTGTTTCTTTGTTCCAGGGTAAGTTTTTTTTTTTTTTCCAGCCCAGTGGTTTTGTAGTGCTGTGCCTTCAGAGAGACAAAAACAGAACAGAAAAACACGATTTAAAAAAATGTCAGCATCATAAAGAGAGAAGAATGAAACCAGAGGACTGCTATATCATCAGAGTGAGCATGCCAGTGTGCTAACATGTGGCAGGGCAGTCAGTTATCAGAAAATGATAGCGAAATTGGGTGATATTTCCAGTCTCCCCAGGGGAGAGCACATGTGCTTTACAATGGATAATGAAATGTTATGGTTTTTATGTCTAATACGTTAATTCTGCCAGGGCAGTAATCCCGAGGTTCCAATCCACATTTAAGTTGGAAAGATATGCAAGGCTTTTATTGAGGACATAAACTACAGTGCATTTAAGGCAAAATAACAGAAGGATGGGAGAGGTTTCCACTTCTCTTCCCTTCTCTCCCACTCTCTTTTATCAAATACTGACTCGTGCCTGGGGGCTGCTGCCCTGCAGCCTGGTGTTTCTTCCATGGCTAACAGAGATGTGAATCCCTTTTTTTTCACTTTTGGGAGGGACATTTGTGATGGTTTTGTGCTTGTGTGGGTTTTGTAAGAGCAAGTTTTGAGCACTTGTAGCTTGGCACACCTGCAGGGGCCAGTGGTTGTGGAGCAGCCCAAGGTGCTGATCCAGAGTGTAACCCGTGTGTTGTGCACCTGGTTCACCCTAAGCCAGCCACAGTTCCCTCCTGTGCTCCCCTGCCCAGTGCTGGAGACGTGGCTCTGAGCCTTTTAATCAGGGCCACGTGTCCCTGTCCCCTCCTCGCAGCAGCACCGGGGCTTTGCTCAGTCCACAGTGAGCAGGTTCAGGGAGCCAGAATGGCCAGCAAATAAAACTGTGGCCAGCTGTGTTTTGGGAGCCAGCTTGCTGGAAGAGGTAGGCAGGACGTGGCAGCCCTGATGTGGTTGTTTTTGGAGAGGTCTGGGGAGGAAGGAGGTGTCTTGGAGCCTGTTTGGCTCTCTTGTAGTCCCAGTAGTGTCATGGGAGCACTTCACTCCAAAGCCCAGGAATGGATGGACACCCTTGGTTTAACCTTTCCTGCCCAGCTGTGGGGTTGTGCTGCTTTGCTGTGGCTTTTAGAGCTTCTCCACTTGTGTCCCAGGGGACACCTGCTATAAAGACCAGGGGGGAGAAGGAAGAGGAGGAGGCTCCTCCTGGAGAGGCTCTGGATGCCCTGTGCTGTGGGATCCCCTGAGTGGGAGCCTGCAGGAGGCCTGGGGATTTCTGTGCTCTTACTCTGCTATCTCAGGGTCTCTGCAGGACTTTGGTGCGTGGCTGATGCGGGAGGCTGTGGGTTTGGGGTGCTGTTGACACGGGAGGGAGGTGGATGCTCAGGGCCCTGTGCTGGCTTGGCCTCAGCCCAGGGGAGCTGGGGCAGCTCTGCAGATCCCGAAATGCGGAACGCGGTTACTCACGTGTGGCACTTCCCTCTCTGCCCCCGCTGCGGCTGCAGGGGGAAGTGGGCACGTTATCAGAGCCATTTCTCCAAGTGGCCAGGCCCAGCACTCCTGACATGCCTCAGCACACGATCCCCCACTTCTGCTTTTGGGCAGTCAGTGCAGCCCGTGAGGCTGAGCTGCTCTGTTCCCTGCAGTGTGTTTCTCTTCTCCCTGCCTGTTTATTGCAACTTGAACACCACTATCTCTCCCATGCCCTGTGTATTCATCACATCTGTGTGCGTGTGAGTGGGGAATAGAATAAAGGGAAAATAGCTTTGGTCACACAGACTCACACAGAGCAGGATCTGCCCTGGTATCTCTCCGAGCTTCTCAGAGTTGGAACAGTGACAGCAGGCAGCACTGGAGTCCCAAATGTTGTGTTTAATCCTCAATCAAGCTTTAGCGTTTGAGTAACAGACAAATACTGAAAAGCCTCATAAGAAGTAGGAGGAACAGGGAGGACTTTAAAAAAAGAAAAAGTACAAATGAGGAAAAGTAATCAGCAGTTCTGAACTGTTGTGGTTTTCAGGACGCGAGGCTTTTGCCAGTGACAGGGACCAGGTCTCTGCCCTCGAGCTTGCTTAAGCAGTTAATCTGTGTATGAACTCTCAGTCTTAGGGATCACTCAGAGAAATGATGGATCTCAGAGCCTTCAGTCTGACATTTGTGTGAGTAAGAAGGTGAGGTCACACAGCAGTGGCATTAGAAGCTGGAGGTCAGGTGAGGCCCTAAAGCAGCCCTTCCAGAGGTGAAGGTGTGACTGTGGCTGTAGCTGTTGTCTGTCAGGGTTGCTGCTGCTGTGCAGACATTCGGGAATGGGCTCACAGGGCAGGGCAGGGCTTGGAGCACCACAAACCAGGTGTTCTGTGCCTGCTGTGTCCATAATGAGCCTTGGCCTTCCTCCACCAAGTAGTTTGGCACAAGGTGTAAGAGGCTCTTTATTTTCTTTTAAATGTGCTGGTGCCAAAAGATAGCTAAGGACTTCTGACTGCAGTTCAGAGAAGATGCCTCCAGCTGCTCCATGCTTTTCTTTCACACTTGTTCTGCCTCTCCTCTCCTTGTCCTGCTGGCCATGGAGAGGAGTCATTGTCTAAAGGTGTGTCAGTCAGGTGGGAAGGGAGGTGTGGGGTCCTCCCAAAGCAGGATCAGCTCTGAGACCAAACCAACCTCCTCTCTAGGCAGGGCTTGAAAACCTCCCAAGGCTGGAGCAGGCACAGCCTCTCCTGAGAACCTGATCCCCCTTTCTTTTTGCCATGAGCATCTTCATGGTGGAGATCTTGGTGCATCCCAACTGCTCTGCCAGTGATTCCCTGTGTCCCACTGAAATATGGTGCACCATTGTGGGTGCCTGGCAGAGGCCACAGATGTATACAAATTGTGCTTTGAAATGAGAGGTTTGTTCCTGGTGAGCAGCACAGCACTGGCAAACAGATTTATGGAAATGGAGTTACATGAGATGTTGTGGCAGGTCTTTGAATGAGGGGAGGATAGAGTGTAAGTTGAAAATCAGCACTTACTTTCATAGAAAGTTGTGTTGCTCTTTCAATTAAATAACTTGATGGGAGTTTTAGAAGGGAAAAAGACCCCTCAAGGCAGCTTAGAACAAGGTAATAGGGAAGGAGGAGCAGAAAGGCACTGAGACACAGAGCAGAGACATGTGGTCAGTCCAGTTGTGCCAGCCCTGTGTGCCAGCTGTAATGCTTATAACCCTGAGTCAGCCTGTGACAGGCAGTGCTGGTGGCCCTCTGGGCAGGACCTGAGGTGCAGATCTCTGCTCACCCTGGAGGGCTTTGGGTCAGGCTGTGAGTGGGGTCAGGGCCCCCTGAGAGAGTGTTAACAGTGTGGATCCTGTGCCGTGCTCTGGTCCGGGGAGGCTGAAGCCAGGTCAGGGCTTCTTTTCATTGAGGTGACATTGAGGGGAAATTTGTTTTTTGGTTTTTTTTTTAAACCATCTGGCTGTGATAGAAGAAATAAATTGGAGCTTGTTTTCTAAAAATGAGAACATGTGCAGTCAACCAGCATCTTTTATTTTTGTGCAGCACATCTAAAATAGAGACGAGCGTGCATCCGGCACCGAGTCCCAGCCCTGCTGCTGCTCTGCCCTCTCCTCGTGCTGCCTCCCTCACTTCCCTGCTCCCACCCCTTGGCAGTGAGCTGCTCAGAGAGTGACTTGGCTTTGGAGGTGCCAGCCAGCCCCCCACGGCAGGGGAAGGTGGCAGTGGCACAGGTGGCTGTGGGTGGGTGGCTGTGGTGCTGCTGTGCTCCCTTCTCCCTGAGGAGCCTCTGTGTGGGACAAGGAGGGAGAGAGGACACTTGTGGCAGCCCTGGTGCTGGGCTGGAAGGTAGAACTTGGTGGCCAGGGAAGGTCTGTCAGTGGCAGGTGCTTTCTGCCATGTCCCTGGAGCTGGCAGGCACCCATGGGCTGTGCTTGGAGCTGTGCTCAGTTTGGTCAGTCTGCAGAGGAGCAGCTGCTCACAGTTGTTTCTTTGGGTCTGCTGGGAGTGGAGAGCACTTCCCCTCTCAGTTCCTGCCTCCAGCATATGAGGAAACATGGAATCACAGAATCATTGAGGCTGGAAAACACCTCTGAGACCATTGAGTCTGAGCTGTGCCTGATGCCCACCTTGTCCCCAGCCCACAGCACTGAGTGCCACGACCAGGAATTCCTTGGGCACCTCCAGGGATGGGGACTCCAAACCTCCCTGGAAAGCCCCTGCTAATGCTTCCACCCTGTCCCAGCCTGAGGTCATTCCCTCTCCTCCTGTCCCTGTTAGGTGACAGCAGGTCCCGACCCCCCCGGCTGTCCCCTCCTGTCAGGAGTTGTGCAGAGCCACCAGGGCCCCCCTGAGCCTCCTTTGCTCCCTTCCTCTTTGATGTCCCTTCCCTGTGTTTGGGCAGCTCTGCAGCTGTCCAGGGCAGGGGAACAATCTGCCCAAACTGTCTTTTTATTTCCCATCAGGGCTGTGCAGGAGATGGGGATAATACCTGCCTTGCAGGGGCATTGTGAAAGTTAATTTGCTAATTATTTACAAAGCACATCAGAGTGCTGCTTCAGTTAGACACAGGGTTATGATGACATCTAATTAGTAATTCCTTATGATGCTTCATTTTCTTTCTGCCATAAATATTGGCCTGATGTAGGGACAGCCCTGCCTGTGCCTGTCATCCCAGTGCTGCAGAGAGAATAAAAAAGCTGGATTTGGTTTGTAAATGGTGCCTCTTTATCCCCTATCTTATGCCCCCTGACCCACCAAAGCACTGACCCCTTTGGTGAGCTGCTGCCTGGCTGGTGTCCAGCAGTGGGGAGGACTCAGCCCTTCCACGGAAATCTCATCCCTTTGGCAAAATCCTTGCTCTTCCCTGCTTTCCCATCCTTCCCAGCCTCACAGCTCTGTGCCCTTTCTTCCTGAGCAAGGAGCCGCCATGGGAAGATCTCTGCCCTCCCCTTCTGTGGGACCTGGACCAAGAGCTGGGATACCAGGGCACAAGATTTTCTCTCTAAGCTTTTCTCTTCCCTTCTCTCTGTCTCTGCCCGGCTTTGCAGCCCACATTGTGCTGCTCTGTTTAAAGGTGTGTGTGCAGCATCTTGTCTTGCTTTGGCCAGTGTGGAGATGAGATTTCATCCTGTAGTGTGTTGTTCTTCTCTTCTCCAGATGAGTAAAGCTCAGAGCCCTTTGCTGCCCATCACAGGTTGCTGGTTTTGGGTGTCAATATCCTGTGTGTTTAATGCTTCAGTGCACTGAGTCCAGAAGCTTGTGATACCTATTTTTAGTGTTGCAGAGTTTTGACAGCTAAAGTAAACCTACATCATCCATCACTTGACAGCCTCGTCACCAGCGTGCAGCTTGTCACTCTCGCTCAGAGCTGATTTTTCCAATGAAATTAAAACTATTGGCAGGGATGTGGTGCAAGTGTGTCAGAACGCAGCGTGAAAATGACAGCAGCTACTGCCTTGTTTAAAAAAAAAAATGAGAGGAGGTGTTTGCATTAGAGGTCTTGAATAAAATGTTCCTCCTTGAGCATTCCCATGGAAAGAGGAAGCAGTCCCTGTTCTGCTAAGCTCTGGCTGGTCCTTGGGCTGAGCAGGATGGTGCTGCTGCCCCGGGGCTTGTGCAGTGGGGTGTGGGCATCTCCTGACGGGGAGCTCAGCCACGTGGGATTGGGCACCCAAAAACCCCCCTGGTGCTGGGGAGCGCAGAGCTTGTGGTGACTGTGGGCCTGTGTGTGTCCGGAGGAGCTCCCCCAGTGCAGGAGCGGCAGCAGGCTTTTCTGGAGGTGCTAACCCTGCACACACACAGGGTGTGCTGTACCTGGGGCCCTGCCTTTGCCCACGAGGTGACAGCCCCCAGGCTGCCAGAGCTCCGGGAGCCTTTGGCATCCTCCAGGGGTGCCCAGGCTGGGGTTGTTGGGGTGTCTCTGCAGGGCTGGGTGGTCCCTGTGGGTTCCTTCCAGCTCGGGAGGTTCTTTGGCTGTCTGCAGGTGTGAGAGCTGCCAGCCACAAGCAGCGCTGTGAAACACAAACCTTAAATTTAAACTTGTGCTTGGGCCAGAGGTGGTTCCTGCCTCTTGTCACTTGTCTTGGTTTGCCCAGGCAAAGGTGCTGGCTCGCTGCCAGCATCCACTCCCCGGAGCTCATTAGGAGCCTTTTCTAGCTCCCCTTATAGCCAAACAGCAGGGATCAGCTTTCCCAGGAGCTGATATATCTGCTGACCTCTCCAAAGGGAGAAAAACCTCCTGTAATTCATTACCTGACTTCTGTAGGGGCTGAAAGGGAACTATTTGTGACTGAACAATACTTGGCTTTCACAGCTCCCTTCCTAATCCCAAATAGAAACATGAGGCTGAGAAAATCTTTCTGATAGCAGGGAGCGTGGATACATTCAACCCAGTATAATTTTTCATGGCATGAATGTTCTGTAATTGCCAGGGGTTGGTTTGCAGGTTTTTGTTGGACAAAGTGAAGGCAGGCAGTGTTAACATCAATTTGAGGGGGTAGGAGTGATTCTGATGGTAGTGTTATGGTTTTCCATCAGTGCCCTCTTGTGAGGTGCTGCACCACAGATACCCAGTTTGAAAGCTGAGGTTTCACAAAAAACAATGCAAGCTAAGTCAGCTTTCTTCTTCAGTTTATGGTTGAATACAGGACGGCTCGAGTCAAACTGTCCCCTGCTATACACAGAGACAAGCCTTTGCTCCTGCCAGGTGTGTGAGGCTACACAGGCACAAACAGAGGGGTTCTGGGGTGAAAGCCAGTGCAAGGCTTGGCCACATCATCCACAGGGAGTTTTGAAGGCCAGGTTACACGTGTGGGGCTGCAGGTTTTCCAGGATTCCCTGGAAAAGGGCACTGATGTCCCGGTGGCGTGTGCCCGGTGCCTGTCATCTGCGCTTGTGGGATGTTTGGAGAAGCCCCAAAGCTGGCCTGGACATCAGCTCCTTGCTGTCCCCGGGGCTGTTCCTGATATTCTGCAAGATGCTGGATCAGAGAGGGTGATAATCACCTCAGGAACTCCACTGTGACTTGCAGAAGCACCTGAGTGGCTCCGGTTGTCTGGGCGGTGGGGACAGAGCACTCCTCCAAGGCCACCTGTGCACGCAGGTGAAAAACAAGACAGATGCAATCATGAATTTTTGAAGCAGCTTGGCTTTGTAAAGTAAGCCTTAGTTAAGGAGATACGGTCTGCAGAGGCCCGTGTGCTCCTGCTGTCTCACCTTCCTGCTGTGCTCAGCGTGAGTCACCGTGCTGAAGTGACTGCCTTTCTTCTGCCCCCAGTGCTAATCCATTGTTAAAATGATATTAACTCATGGGTGCTAATTAGCAGGTGTGCCGGGGTGTGAGAGGCCCGGGATGTTAATTAGGGTGGATAAACACACCTTTGTGCAGGGTACAGACCTGGATTGTGTCTCCCTTCCTCTCAGCACAGAGAAGTGCTGTGATGTGGGACCTTTCTCCTCTGGGCTCTGTGGTGGGATCTCCACATCTCAGCTCAACATTTGGGAGAGCCTGTGGGCTCCCTGGATGGGTCACACACTCACAGACTGTCTTGAGTGGGAAGGGGTCAACAAGGCTCATCCAGTCCCACAGACACCCCCAAATCCCACCCTGTGCATCCCTAGAGCAGTGTCCAAACATTCCTGGGGCTCTGGCAGCCTCGGGGCTGTGCCCATTCCCTGGGGAGCCTGGGCAGTGAAGAACCTTTCCTGCTATCCAGCCTAACCCTCCCCTGACAGAGCTCAGCCGTTCCCTGGGTCCTGTCCCTGTCACAGGGAGCAGAGAGCAGAGCTGCCCCTCAGGACGAGCTGCATGCCCCATTGAGGGCTTCTCCAGACTGGTGGGGTTCATCCTGCCGGCAGGAAGGAAGGCAAAGAGACTTTTCCCAGTGCTGTCACTGCTCAGCTGAGGAGGAGAGGCTCAGCTTGTGCCCTGCTGCAGGGCTGAGCTCATGGCTACTTCTGGGAGCTCCTGGAGCCATCCCACCGGGGGCTGGCCTGGCTGTCTCCGTGCCATTCTGGGCAGGACGTGCCGGGCTGTCTCCCAGCAGGTTTGGGGAGTTCCTGGCTGGCACAGGAGAGCACAGCTGTTTACACAAGCTGCAGGAAGCCCACATCAAAAGGGTGTATCCCAGCGTGTCAGCGGGGCCGGGAGCCAGGGCCAGCCTGGAAGTGCCTGTTCTCCCCAGCGGAGGAGGCTCCTGTGGGATGGCTGCTCCCACCTTCCCTCATGGCCTGGCCTCCTGCTCCCACCTTCCCATTCACCAGCCACGCTTCCCTGGAGGAAGCATCTTGTTACTCAGGAGCAGGGTGGCTGGGATCCTACACATCCCTTGCCTCTCCCTCTGTGGATAGCTCTCCATACGTTAGGATTGCTGTTTATGGCTTGCTGCTGTTTGCTCCAGTGCTCTGGTCATGATTGAAGGGAAGTCACTGCTTTTCTTTTACGCATCTGTGCTGAACCTTGTGGCTCTGCACAGCTCCTGACAGGAGGGGACAGCTGAGAGGGTCGGGCTCTGCTCCAGGGAACAGGGACAGGAGGAGAGGGAACGGCCTCAGGCTGGGCCAGGGTGGGCACCAGGAGGAATTTCTCCATGGTCAGGCAGTGGCATTGCCCAAGGAGGTTTGGAGTCCCCGTCCTTGGAGGTGTCCAAGAAATTCCTGGAGGTGACACCCAGAGCTCTGGGCTGGTGACAGGATGGGCATCGGGCACAGCTGGGGCTCCATGGGCTGGGAGATCTTTTCCAACGAAATGATTCTGTGATGTAAAACCCACCAGTGGTTGCAGCAATGTCTGAAGCCTTCTACAAGCTGCTCTTAGAGCAGCTGTGCTTTCCTGGGAGCTGTGGCCATGCCCAGGGTTTGCTGTGGGTAGCAGAGGAGCTGCCCCACGCCGCTGTGGCAGGGTGCAGATGGCGCTGGGTCAGAAGGGTGGTGCTGCCTTTTTACCTGAAAATCGCTGCAGATCTGTCCCGGTGGGCACCTGTCCCTCCTCTGGAGCGTGGCAGCGAGGTTGCAGTGTCCGTGGGAGCTGGTGTGTGCACGCTGTGTGTGGGTACAGGCCGTGTCTCACTCCCGCTCCCACGGGAGCGATCCCCGGGCGCTCCGGGAGCTCTGCCCTGGCCCGGCGGGCGGGCCGGGGTGGCCGAGCCCGAGCGGACCCCAAGGCAGGCAGCAGCAGCAGCCCCGTCACCCTGTGAGTCAGCCGTGGCTCGCCAAACCTGCTCGTCTGCTCGGGGTTTGCAGTTCCCAGTGCTGCGAGCTGCTCTCCCGCCTGTTTGTGCTGCCGTGGGAGCTCTTGGTTTGCTCACTCAGGGTTTGAGTTCACCAGAATGCTGAGGATTGTTTGGTGCTGCCAATCAAAGTGTCTGATGCCATCCCTCCTTCAGCCCTTTGCTGCTGTCCAGGTGGAGCACTCTGGAGCTCCTGGGGTGTGCCTGTGGTCACGGGGGACCTCGTGCTTGGTGTGGGTGGATCTGTCAGAAACATCTGAGGCTGCAAGAAGTTAAACCCGAGGTGCTGTTTGAAGTGGGCTCAAACTCACTGCTCGCTCTGTTCCTGGTCACGGGGGCCGTAAGGATGGCTGTGCCACGTCAGATTGCTTCTCTGATATCTTGTCCCTGTCCTGAAATAGAATCATCTCCTCCCTTGCTCTGAGTGTGTGGAACCCCACACAGCTCCAGCTGTTAAATCCTTTCAGCCCCACAGCAGTGTGTCCAGAACTGGGCTCCTGCACCTCCCTTTTGCCATTTTATTCTGTTCTTTCCCTCGTGGATCCGTCCTTTTCCCAACTCGTGGTCACCGCTGGGTCGCAGAGGGCGGGCCTGCAAGGGAAGGGGTGTTGCTCAATACTTGGTATATGTGAAGTATCATGCAGAGCTGTAAATGGTAATTTGTTAATTAATTTGATTTCTGCTTGTAAGGAGTATTTATGGTGTTGTCTGCCTCCTTTTCAGAGCATACCCGTTTTTCTTGTCCCATGTACATGGTGCAGAGGCAAGGTGGGGGAAGCTGGGGGATAAACACAGATGGGTTGGGTTCTGTGTTGGTATTTCTTATTTATAGCAACCCTTAGCCAGCCCTGGTCTGGAGGATGCTGCTGCTCAGATCTTAATCCAGAGACAGTTATGTGGAAGTAGGAATTAAGTAAAACCAGATCTATGTGTAATTTCTAATTCCCTGGAGCTGCCGATCCTGGAAACCCTTCTGCACCTGTGGGCAGCTCGCTGGGAGCAGCTGCTGCTGTGTTTTGAACCCGTCCCCTCCAGAGGCACCATCCAGATACGGAGCCAGGGAAACCCTCGGGGCCGCGGGGGAGTGGAGGGCAGCAGCAGCAGGCACAGGCTGGGTCAGAATGTTTTATTTTCTGTGCTGCTGGTGAGCTGCTGCCTGCCAGCACGCAGCATCCCGGAGACTGTGGAGCACTCGGACTGCGGGAGCAAGGCGCCTCGCTGGGGATTTAATTCTTGGCTCCTCGCAGCGCTGGTGAGTTACAGTCACCCCGGAGGGATGTCCTTAGGAATTCACATTTCAGGAGCCAGCGGGGCTGAGTGGCAGCTCGTCTGAAGCCTGTGACGGGAGGAATTAACCAGGAGAGGGAGGGAGGAAGAGACGGAGGGAGGGAGGAAGGGAGGGATGGCAAAACCCCAAACCTTCAAACACACCCAGTTGACCCGTCTCATCTCGGCGTGAAACTTGGCGAGTTCCACCCACAGCGGAGCAGAGGGGGAATGAAACCCTGGCGCTTCCTCCTGTCTGCTCGCGGCAGCCGGGGCTCGGGAAGCACGGGAGGCGAGGATGTTTGTGCTGCTGATGATGAGCGGTGAGAGCCTGGCGGGGGCAGTGGGGCTCGGATGGGGCTGGGGAAACGTGTTTGGGGTGTAGCAGCGCCCGGCTGTGAGTCCAGGAGGGCTTTCCTCTCCCGATTGCCGTCTTTCCCCGGTGTGGACGGAGGTGTTGCCTTCTCTGAGTTGGGTTTAGTTGGGTTGTCAGGTGCTGTTTGCTCGCCCAGACACCGAGGGCTCGAGGTGACTGAATGGGAGCTGGGGACTTCATAGCTGAATTCCCTAAGAGAGAAAATGTGGTATCGTGTTACTGACGAGAGATGTTCCCTTCTCCAGCTGTCTGGCTTTATTTTCCGTAATTGCAGGTTGCCATGCTCTTTAATTGTTGAAAATGAGCCCCGTGAAAGGTTTCGACTTGACTCCAGCTCTGCTGGGTGTCTCTGCGAGGTGGGGAGAGCCGGGAGGCTGTGCAGGGCAGTGCTGCTCCCTTGGGGGGCTCACACTTCCCAAAGATTTGGGAACGCTGCGCAGCTGGGACCGGGGGAACCCCATCCCTGTTGAGCTGCTCATTTTCCTCCTGGTTCCTTCAGCGATGGCTTATCAAGTTATTTAATATCCCGGGCGCTATCTCTGGATCTAAATTGCCTAATTCTTGGGTTGGTGACAGGAAATGTGAGCACAGAGCCCTGGCTCTGCAATTGCTGTGACTAAGCACGGGGCTGAGCACCAAGCGCAGCGCTGGCTCCTGGCCCCACACTCTGGGGACAGCTCCCGTCCTGTCCAGGCTCCCCAGCCCGACCTGCTGTCCCCAGGGCTGCTGTGGCAGTGTCAGGGATGGCTCTGCTTCCCGGAGGCCACGGGCTTGCCTTCCCACGGGCAGGGTTCAGCCCTGACTCAGGGCTGTCAGCCGTGAGTAATCCTCCGGGGCAATCGTGCATACCTTTTTCTGGGACTGAAGTCACTCCGGAGCTGTTGGGAATGTACTTCCATAGTTTTGTTTCATATGCCAGAGCCCCGTCGCTGAGCTGGCTGTTGGTTCCTTGGAAGGTGTTTTAATATTGCAGGAGGGATTTACATCTCCACACGTGATCAGTGCTGTGGAACGAAGCGAGCAGGTTTGGTGGGTGTCACTGGCTTGCCTGTTTTTCCCCATCCTTCCAGAGTCCAAAGTGGCCTGTGCATTATGGAAAAGGTGTGGAAAACTGCTGTGCTAAGCACGGCACAGGGAGCCGAGGGATCAGGTGCCCAGATGTGGCAGGCCTGCTTGTGCTTCCTGGGGAACTTGCCCTTTAAAGGGTGCCTGTCTGGTTTCTAACTTGTTTTGAGGCAGAAACACTTTATTTTTCCAAAATGCCTGACAGAAAAACATCTGCCAAACCGCAAATTTGCATCATTTAAGCGTTTGCTTGAGCTTTATGCCTTTGCTCTGGGAAATCAGCAGTAGGGCTTCTGCTGGAGCTGGTGTTGGGAAGAAGCATTGATTTTGCAGTGGCAGTGAGTCTATTAGCATCAGTGTTTGGAGCAGGTTCGTTTGTCTCTAATGAAGTTACACAGTGTGGCTCGAGTTGCAGGGAATGGCTGTTTGAAACGAGCCCCTGGGAAAACACAGCTAGTTCCCTGCAGGATCTGGTCCAGGGAATGCCTGGGAATCCTCCTGCCAGAAGCTGGGGCAGGAGGATGAGGGGGCAGCAATGGGAGCTCCCAGCAGGTTCGCTTGGGTCTAAACTGTGACTTCACTGCTCCCCTTTGGCTCTGATGAGTTCCCCAGCACTGGTCTCCTCTCAGTTGTGAGGATTATTAGCTCAACAAATTAAAGGGTCTTTGATGGGGAACAAAAAAGAGGCTGCTGGAATAAAATACCAGCTTCTAAATAATTAATTGTAAAGAAAAATCCATTGCAAAAGTAACAGCAGCATCGAATCTTTGCAGGAATTCATCAAGGAGGAGGATGAGTCCCTACTGATGTGTCTTCCTGGGTATGATTTCCTTAAACTGGCGGCTGTGCGGAGCATTCCAGGGAGTTTTATGGCCCAGTAATCCATTGCTGGATGAGGGGAATGCATTATTTATAGATCAGAGTGGTTTAGCATCCTCGCGTGGGGCTGTTTAAGGAGGTCAGGATGCAGAGCAGTGGGAATGGGATTAGCCCAGCTGGGCCACAAGCAGTGCAGAAGCAGGGGCCGAAAGGGGAAGTTAGCACCTAGATGTTGATGTTTTTATTGTGCCTCACAAGGCAGGGGTCACAAAAGAGTTAGGGGTTTCTGGAACCAGAATGTAGTTTTTATTGGTTGTGCCTTCTCAAAGTCTAAGTGAACTGGGAGCAGGCAGGAGCATCCTTTTCCCTGGTTCAGCAGACTCGCTCCCGGCAGCGTGTCTGTGTTCCTGGTGGGATGGGGGCAGGGGACTTGGGGAAGGTTGGTGAGCCCTGCCAGCCCCTCCTTCCTTGCAGGGGGAGGAAGCTGTGGTGTTGTTCCACGTGGGAAGCCTTTCTGCCTGCTGTGTCCCAGAGGCACAGCCCCGTGGCTGCCAGACAGGTACTTGATTCACTGCAGAGTGCTTTTAGTGTAATTGCTTCTCGAGGCTTCCAGTCAGGCTTTCCATGGGAGCTGGGATGTGATGTTCTCAGGCAGCTTGGAAAGCCCTCACAAAGCCAAGCAAAGGAATGGTCTGGGCAGGGGAAGGGGGTGCTTGTCAGGCAGGACCTGCAGGCTGAGCTCTGATCCTGGGAAGGGGCTCTGCTCCTGGTTTGCCTCAGGAATCTCCGTGGTCTCGCTGCTTCCAGCACCCACAGCACTTCCCACTCTGCTTTCTGCCTTTGGTCTTCCCAGCAGTGAGCTCTGGGCTGGCAGGCTGGAGACTGGGAAAGCAGCAGTGCTTCAACTCTGGCACTTTCCAGTAGTGTCTAGACAGGTGTCCCGTGGTGGGACTCGATGGTCTTGGAGGCCTTTTCCAGCTGTAACAGCTGTCTGGTTCCATGGTTCTGGGGGTGGTTAGGAGCCCAGACTCCTGGTGATGTTGACAGGGTTTAACAAGTGGCCAGGCATTCGCTGGGCTGCGGGAGCTGTGTGCCTGTGGTCGGGAGGAGCACGGGGAATGTGCCGTGGTGCCACTGCAGCTGCACTGGTGCGGGGTGAATTGCAGCACCTGGCATTGCCAGAGGTGCCCCTGAGTTACAGGGAATGAGCAGCACCTCTGGAAGGCGATTTGGGGCTGACCACAAATCACCCTGCGCACGTACATCCTGCGGGCAGGGACACTGGGACATTGCCCAGGAATCAGCCATGTGGACACAGGAATGTGGAAGTGACAATGGGTGTGAGGGCAGGAGGGGTGCCAGTGGGCAGCCACGGGGTTGGGAGCAGTTGTGTTTGTTTCTGAAGACGCAGAAACAGCTATTTTCTTCTGAAAGCTGCTCTGCATTTCTATTTCTGTTTTCCCTTCCAAAGAATTTGGAAGCCATGGGCTCAGTTTGTCCTGTGAGGTGCAGAAGAATGAGTCACTTGTTGAGGGGATGTGATGCTGGATAATAAGTGCAGAGCCAGCTCTGGAATAGCAGTGTCTTTATCAAAGAGGTGTTTTCCTGTGTGTGTAGGGGAATGTCCCTTTCAGCTGGTGCTGGAGCTGTTGGGCACTGAGGGTGACCCCTCCAAAGATGAAGTTGGGCAGTGTAGGGCACTAGCAAGGCACAGCTGCAGGAGCTGGGGAAATTTCCTGTAGCATTTTGTCCAAAGCCAGAAGGTGGTTTTGGGGTCCCTGAAATAGCAGAAGTTGGACAGAAGAAGGGAAGTGTGGAGGTTTTGTATGAACACCTTCTTGCCGTGTTTTGGGAGGTGCCAGGATCTCCCTCCATACCTTACACTGCCCGGTGGCAGTGCTGAAATGCCCTCACAGCAGCTTGGAAATACATTCACATATCACATGTTGGAAACTGCTGTAACACTCAGAACCCCGGCGTCCTGGCATTCCCGGGTGAGCCCTCTGTGCTCCCACTCCAGGGAGACTACTCCTATAGTCCCTCTAACAGGGAGAACAAAGAGCCTGCTGCTGTCTGCTCCCCAGCTGGGACCTGCTTTGCCGTTCATTTGCATTCCCTGGGTGGGGAAGGTGTGTTCAGAGGTGCCCCAGGCCCTCAGACAGGGAGACAAAGACTCAGGAACTCCTGGTTGCGCAAGGCCACCCTGGGGAGGGAGCTGGGGAGCTGCTGGGTGCAGCCACCTCCCAGAAACGCCGAATCTTTCAGGTTGGAAAGGATCTTGGGGGTCAGCGAGTCCCAGCTGTGCCCAGTGCCCACCTTGTCACCAGCCCGGAGCACTGAGTGCCACCTCCAGGTGTCCCCTTGGGCACCTCCGGTAGCTCAGGAGCACTGGCACAGCCTGGAGGAGCCAGCCTGGAGGTTGTGCCTGGTCCTGCCAGCTCTCCCAGCTGTGCACGGGCTGCTCCTTCCCTTTGCCAGTGGTTTCCCCCTCTCCTGGTCAGGGATCCTGGGAGAGAGGCCCTGGGAGGGCTCCAGGTTTCCGGGGGTGTGTGGGACGGTTGGCTGATGGCTGCAGGTCCGTGCAGGGAATTAAATGGAATTAAATGACATTAAAGAGGCTGAGAGCCCTTGTCAGGCACCCCGTGCCTCTGCTGTAGGTGATGTGTAACACATGCCAAAGGCTGTTTTGGTGAAAAACGACTGATGTGCTTTTTTTAGCAGTGACAAAGGAGCCTTTTCTTTCTTCCTTTGCAACAATGAAAATCTGGTGGTGTTTTTTCCTCTGGAGTGGGAGGAAAGTTGTGGTTTTGTTGGCTCTGGTGGTCCCCCGTGGTGAGTTAGAAGGGGCTGCTGTAAGAGGTGTCAGGTGGGCAGCAGAGGCACCAGAAACACACACAGCCAGACTTGAGGCACAATCCAGAGCTCAGTTCTCTTGGAAGTTGCAGGATAAAATTCATGACAATAAAAAGCCAGTGGGAGTCAGTTCCTTGCAGATTTTTTTTTCAAATTAATCTTAATGCTTTAGTAACATCTGGATGATTGCTTGGTAATCTTTTTCTGGGAGGCGCTTTTGCGTGTGTATGTGTACTTTGTTGTGGAGTGATAAATCACTGTAATTTACCAGCCTGGTTTTTAAAAATCTGGAAAGTCACACTGCGTGATGTGCTCCTCCGAGCTGTCATTCCTGGAGGCACCTGAATGAATCCATGACATTTCAGCTCCTGTTTACTGCTTCAAACTTTATGCTTTCTGCTTGGCATGGTTACCTGAGCGCACCTTGAAGTTTGGAGTTGATGGACAGTTTTTTAAAAGGGAAATTAAAAGGGAAATTAGAAGGTATAAGAGATTTTAGAGGAGGAGTAAGATGAAGTCACTTGTTCTAAGCCAGTTGGAGTTGGGAAATTCATGTAAATGTCCAGAGCTCCATGAAGAGTGAGGAGCCATTGGGAATGTGCCATTGGGAATGTCCCTGGTGGGGCTGTCCATTCCCACGTGGTGAAGCAATGCAGGGAACAGGCAGTGGCTCTCTGGGGCCTGAGAAAATCTCAGTGCCCTTGGCTTGTGCTCCTGGGCAAGTGCAAAGAGAGAGCCAAGGCTTTTTTGGGATCCATCTGCAGAGCTTGGGCTGCTGGAGCTGCATCTTTGGGAAGAGGGGCTGGATTATTTGGAAATGGAGGCATTGCAGGGAAGGTGTGCTGGCAGCCTGGTGGGGCTTCACAGCTCAGGGAGAAACCTCGTCTTTGCCAGTACCTTACAGCTGTCCTCCTTGGGAACTCTTTTTCCAGGCAGAGGTTTGGGTAGGGAGGTACAGATTCGGGCAGGCTGGAGGTCAGACAGAGAGCCTGGGATTGCTGCAGGGACTGGGATCTCATCAGGTGTGCATTGGTTAGTTCTGCTGAGGGCAGGAGGCTGACAAAGTGCCTGCCAAAACCTGGCTCCACTGTTGGATGGCACTGATCTCTGCTCTGGTGGCCAGGGACAGGCCCAGGGAAGGGCTGGAGCTGTGTCAGAGGGGTTTGGGTTGGGTGTAAGGTTGGGTGTTCTTCTTCCAGAGGGTGCTGGGCACTGCCCAGGCTCCCCAGGGAATGAGCACAGCCCCGAGGCTGCCAGAGCTCCAGGGGTGTTTGGACAAGGCTCTCAGGGACAGGCTGGGATTGCTGAGGTGTCTGTGCAGGGCCAGGGGCTGGACTGGGTGATCCCTGGGAGTCCCTTCCAGCTCAGGGTGTTCCATGGCTCTGTGACTCTGTTAGGTGCCATGGGAAATGGGAGCTGGGGCTGTTCTGCTGCCTGAGGCAGGACAGTGATTCCCCCGGCAGCCCCAGAGAGATGGAAACTAAATAATTGCCAGTCCCAGGTCTGTGATGACAGGAAGAACAGCTCCAGCTTTGTGTGAGCCCCTGGACCCAGGATCACATACCCTCACGTGCTGTGGAGCTCTGATTTCAGCCCATGCTGCAGCTCTGGGGTGCAGCTGCTGCAGGGTGAATCCAGCAGGGCCCTGAACAGCTCCCAAGGGGCTCAGGGTGGATGGGGTCCCACAGGGAAACACAGATGCAGAGACTTGCAGACCTGTAGGAAGTGTGTCAGTGCAATGTGCTCTTTTTGCATAATGCAGCAATGCAGAGCTGCAGTGGTCCTGTGGAGTGCTGCAGGAAATGCTTGTTTGGTGCTGAGGACAAATGTGCAAGCCAAAAAAGGCTGAAGTCTTTGAAGGAACTCAGTAGGACCCACAGCTCCTGGACAGCATGTGGTTAGGCAGGCAAAATTGCAAATCTATATGTGAAGAGAAAAAATAACCCCTGCAGACCCAACTGTGCAGAGCTGTAGGACAGCCCAGGGAGCAGCCTGGGATTCCAGGCTTTTCCTCTGGCTGCTTTTGGCTGGAGGTGAAGCTGGCTCCTTGCTGGTGTGGGGCTCCAGCATGGGGGGCAGGAGTTGCCATGGTACCCCTTGGGGCCTTTCCTCAGGCTCAGAATCCCAGGATCACTGAGGCTGGGAAAGAACTCAGAGGTCACCAGCTGGAAGCCGTGCCCAATGCCCACCTTGTCACCAGCCCAGAGCACTGAGTGCTGTGTCCAGCTGTCCTTGGAACCTCCAGGGATGGGAATTCCAGACCTCCCTGGGCACCCCCTGCCAATGCTAAACCACCCTCTCCATGAGGAAATTCCTTCAGCTGTCCAGCCTGAGCCTGCCCTGAAGTCTGCACCCTTCCAGTGCATTTTCCAAGAGCTGTTGCCTGCAAGGGGAACAAGAAGTCTGAGGGGCTGCCCTTGGGGGTAATTTGGGGTCCAGCCAGCCTCACTTCTAGGTCACAGACTGCCATCCCTGTGAGCACATTGTCCCTTGCACTGGGGTGCTGGTCAGAGCTCCAGGTTTCCCAGGTCGAGGGGCTCGTCCTGCTGGTCCCCAGAACCTGCTCAGGCTGTGCCCTGCTTGTCCCCAGGTGTAACCCCCTGGGTTTGGGGTGGCTGCCCAGCCCTGTTCCCCCAGAGGATTTAGGAGCAGCACAGTTCACCTGGCATTCACACAGGATTGCAGATATTTAGCTCTTTCAGAGCAATCTTGAACCTGCTCATCAGAGTGTGCATCTCACTTGAAGCCACTCCAGCTGTGCAGAGCTATTTTTGTACAGGAATCCTTTGAAATTTTAATGCACTTTCTGCTCGTTGAACCCCAAAATGAGTCACTTAAGGGAGCAGCAGCAGTTTTGCAAAACCTCTGCCTACCTGTTGCTTCCACTGACTTTTCTGTAACCTGCTTTGGGCCTCGATTATTTATGGAAAAAATAAAACACATCCCGGAGAGGCCAGGTGTTTCTCAGGGATGTAATGGGATTGTTGGGGTGTCCTGTGCAGGCTCAGGACTTGGACTCGATCCTGGTGGGTCCCTTCCAGTTCAGGATATTCTGTGGATCTGTGGTTTTGTAATACTGCTGAGAAGGAATCAAGGACCAGAACGTTTTCAGCAGGTAAAATCACCCTTTTATCAAATTCTTCTTAAAAACAGAATCTGCTTTTGAATACAGGGAGATAAAACTCGCAGAGCTCCTGATTCACTGTCTAAATGGCAAGGAAATGTCTCGCCTGGCTCAGGCTGCAGTGAGACGTGAGTCACATCCCCACGTGGCTCCGAGCTGGGGACAGCAGGGACAGCAGGGACAGCAGGGACAGGCTCCACGCCTCCCGGGCAGCTCCTGCTCCTCGCAGCCCCGCTCGCACCAGCCGGCTCCGCAACGTGTTGGGAGCAGAATCCTCCAGAGGGCTCAGAAATTCAGTCCATTCGTGTGGAGGCCTCTCCAGGCTCCTTCTCAGCTCCCCATTCCAAGGGCTTTCAGAAGGCCCAGGTTCTCAAACTCCTGGAGCTCGGCGAGGCTCCCAGCCAGAGCTCTTGGGAAGCTGGAAATTAAAATCTTATTTCAGTGCTCAAGCTGGACCAAATTTTACATCTAGAGTCTCTGCTAGTAAAATTGACAGAGCAGTAAGAGGATTATCTTTGTCCAACTTCTCTTTTTAAGCCTAGTAGAGGAATGCCAGAGGCCCGGGATTCATATTCCACTATTCCTGACCTACAATTTATGGCAGCATTATCCCAAAGTAATTGAGTGGGTCCCACAGGTCTGTGTAGCAGCCAAATTCTGGAGGTGCATGTGACTCCTTTCACTTGGTCTTAGAGGCCTTTTCTGTGGAGCTAGGTGAGTTGGAGTTTTGTGGTACTGTGATGAGCACAGCCCCTGCTGTCTGAGGAGATACTTGTCACCGCCAAGTCCCCTGCACGGGCACCTCACCTGGGTGGAGGGATGGTCTCGAAGGTCCCAAACCATTCTGTGGTTCTGTGATTTATTCTGGCTTGCTTTAGTGATGCAGGAAAGGAACTGCTCTGTCTGTAAAAGGAGCTTTGAGGCACAGGGAGATTTCAGGTACTTGCCTGTGAATCCCTGGAACTGGGTTTAAGAGCAGAGCCCTAATCCAGCACCTTCTCCTCAGACTCAGCTTTGCTTAAACTTCACCACTGAATAACCCACTAAAGCTCTCAGGGGTGAAATCCGTGCCTTGCAACCGAATGGAATCTTCTAGAATTTAAAACCTTTGGGGGGGAAAAAGGGCCCCCAGCATTAAATACCCCTGCCCTTCTGTGACAGACATCCCCCACATCTGGGCTGGGCGTTCTCTGGGAACGCCGGATCCAGGAAAACGCCGGGGCACGAGCCCGTGCCGGTTGTTCCATCAGCATAATGACACAAAATGGGCTTCCCCGGGGCCAGCTTTGTGTACGCCTGGCTCTACAGAGCGGGCTCTGAAATGCCACCTGTGGCACGCACTGTTTCGCTGGGAATCGGGACGGGAGGGCTGGGGCTGGCTGGTTCCTTCCCGGGCCGGGTGTGATTATCTCAGCAGCTGCACTTGAAAGCTGTTATTTAATTCCCACTGTGACACCGTGACAGTGCTCCGAGGATTACGTGGGAATGGGAATGGATGTGAGGAGCTCGATCCCCGAGAGCAGGAGCATTTAGAACCACGTGCCTGGGCTGGGTGATCTTACAGAAACCGAGTGGGGCTTTGGGCTAAATGACCATTTGTGCCTCAGCTCCCCACAGAAAACCCTGCTCTGTGCCTCCTTCTGCTATCAGGGACGTGGATGCACGTTGGCTGTGCTGGTTTTGGTAAGAGAACGTTGAAAATATTCTAAATATAGCTCTCTGTTAGCCCAATGCAAGAACCATTTAAATTTTAAATTAGCAAATATTTCAGCTGGGCTTCGCTAAGAGGTATTAGTTTTTAATTATTTTTGGCATTTTCCCTGATTAAAAATGGAATTTATTATTCTTCTGGTTCTGATTTTATTTACTGACTTGGCAGGTAGCATTTCTCCTGCTTTCTCTCAGGAAAGGCACTATAATCTTGAAAAAGCTGGATGGCTCTTGCATTGATGTATTTTTTCACCTGAATGGATTGGGAAAATAGTGGTAGAATTTTGACGTTTTAAGGCTGGTGGAGCTAACAACTTATTAATTGTTGTTGTTTAAGCATCAGGTCAGCTTTGAGTGACATCAGTCAAACTTCATGGCCAGGATGTCAATATTTGGTTTGCCTTCAGCTAAATTAAAATTTATAGTTAGCTGTCATGATAGTAAATGGGATTTATTTTGATTAATTCTTCTCTGTGTGCAATTCCAACCCACTGTGGTGTATATAACCTGTTGTGCATCATCTTTTGCTGAGCACATCCCTAGAAATTGTCCCAGCAGAGGCACTTATGAATGATACCCTTTCTGTGGGAATTTACCAACCTTTACAACTGGCACAGCAAAGGAATCAACAAAATTAGACAGAGTTTGGTTTTTTGAATTTTCTGTTGGTGTTAAGAACCGTGTTTAGTGCTGTTATTTATCACTTGCCTTTACTACAGGCTGAGTTAGGAAACATGTACAGTGGGACATGTTATCTGTCTGCTCACAGCATGTGCCATTCTCCTGAATACTCCCCCCAAACTCCTTAATGAATTAATTGGGCAAAATCAGCCCCGGCAGATAAACAATTCTTCTCTGTTTCACGTGGGTGGATATGCTGAAGCAGAGGAAACCTCCAAGCAAGGCAGCGTTCCTGTGGGATTCCCAGCTCCTCATTCAGTTGAGGCTGAAGTCTCTGGCTGGCAGGCTGGACTGGGAGCTGTCCTCCTGGCTCCATGGATCTGCACCTGGAAGTTCTCTGCAAAAGCACGAGCTGGGGGATCCTGGCTGGGAGCAGGAGAGCTCCCAACCCTTGCTTCACATCCATCCCTGCTCCGAGCTGGAGCCAGGGGCTAGCTCTGCCAGAGTCCTGCAGGGATTTTCCTCGTGGTCACTCCAGTGGAGCTGCCCTGGGGTGGTGCTGGAAGCAGCCCTGGGCACAGAGCAGAACTCAGCCAGGTGAGTGCTGGGGTGGATGGGATGGAGCTGTCCCTGGAGCCTGCTGGGAGCCACTTCCCCCTCCAGCAGCTCTGCCCAGCTCCCACACCATCTCTCTTGAGCATCTCCCTTCTGGGCGTGCAGCACGCTTCTGGGGAGAAGAGGAAGATGGATTCTGGAAATCTTGCATAAACAAATTACTCTTGGCAGGCGGGATGCTCTTCCCTGCTTGTTCAGAGTTCCAGTAAAACGGGCTCTCTGATACAGAAATATCCCAGCAGAGAGGCTGGGTCAGGAGGAACTGGAGCCAAGGCAGGGCTGTATCTTCTCCCTTTGAAGCACCATCCTGCCTGTGTTTGCATTTTCTGCAGTTTTCCTGACGTATTGGCAAAGAAATGTCAGGGTGAGTTTCCTGAAAACAAAGGAGTGAATGAATGAAGTCTTTTTCTCTCTTATTCCTGAAACTGGTTATGGGCTTTTCTTTTTTCCCCCTAAGCCAGTTAGGTTGGGCTTTAAAGAGCAAACCTCAAACCCCAGACAATGCAGTAAAGCCAAAAGCTTGGAGCAGGTGTTGCCCACTTGTTCAAACAAGTCCAGGACTTGTTTCCTTTTCAGAATGCAGTTGGAAGTCAGGCCTTAAGGAGGAAAACTAGAATGGAACTGTGGAGCATGAGCTCAGAGCAGCAGCCCTGTGCCCCAAAATCTTGTATTTACATGTGAGGCTGTGAGAGGAGCAGGTTATTAACCCTGCTGAGCCCTGGGAGCAGAGACAGCCTCGCACTAAACCTTCCCAGAGCTCTCCAGCCTTTTTGTTTGTTGGGAGGATTAACTGCAGCCCCTTTGCCCTCCCTGTGGCTGCCCCTGGATCCCTGGCGGTGCCCAAGGCCAGGCTGGGTAATGGAAAGTGTCCCTGCCCTGTCAGTCCTGTCAGTGGGGCTGGGGAGTTGTTTCCCCTGTAAAGTTGGAAGTGCCCATTGTGTAAAATGTTTCACAAGTCACCTTGGGCTGGGAAAAGAACGTGGTGGGGCAGAGCCTGCAAGCTGGAGCAGAGAGGTGCCCTGCCAGGTGATTATACATTCCTTTTCATGGCTTGTTTGGGTTTTTTTAAGAGGCAGAGAATAAGCTGAGGCGTGTTAGAGCCTGTGTGAGGAGCGATAATGGAGTGCTCCTCTCCTTTCCCACAGCTGGGCGTAGGGAGGACGTGCCAGACCTCAGAGCCTGGCTCCTTGTGCTCACAGCCCTGTCCCCTGGGGGCTGGGGGGAGATGGAGAGGGCTGAGGTGGTCAGGGGGCTCTTCCCTCCCCCTGTGGCACGCAGGTCCCTGTGCCCTCCTCACCGTGGTGCTGCCTCTTGGCCCCTTTCCCATCCCACCACCCCATGCAGGGACTGAGCTCTGTGCTGAGTGCCCCCTTTTTCCCCTTTTTACCTGACTCCTCAGGTAAAGCAGAGCTCACAGGGGGTGGGGATGGTGGAAATGGGCCTCAAAGCACGTTTCCAGCCATCACTGTGGCAGGTTATTTGTCTCATTTCAAAGGTTTAAATTGCTCCTCCCTTGTGACCTGCTGTGCTGTTGATGGTCAGGCTGGGCAATATCCCAATATTAATTGGTGCTGAACAGTATCCCAGTATTAACTGGTGCCCTGGGATTTTGGGTGATGCTTGGAGGAGCTTTGCTCTGCTTCCGAACGTTAAGTTGCTCTGCAAATGTTTTTGTTGTTTAAAAAGGGGTTTACTGTCTGTTTACATAATTACTAACCTAATAATTACAGTGGAATTGAACCCTGAAAGTTGGCAGATCTTTGTGAAACACTGGACTAAGGAAGCCCATCAGGTTTTTGTATCTTTTATAAATAGAAGCCTCTGGAACAATCAAACCGACAGAAATCCCACAGAAATGTCCCAGTTAATGGATTTGCTGTGTGCAACACTGTATAGGGTTACAGAAATATTGGTAGCTAATTGCAGATGGCACCAGGAGGGATGGATTTCCCCAGCCTGTGCTGCCTTCCTGAGATGCTCCCTGCATCTCAGAGCAATGAACACTTTTGGCAGAGGGAGGAGAGTGTCTGGCTGCTTTTTGAGTGCTTTGCTGGGACAATTTCAGGTATTTTAAAAAATTACATGTAAGTTGTTAACAAGGATGTTTTCAGAGCTCGTTGTGAGTTTCTTCTGAAGGGCACTTGTTTGTTTTAATGGGAAGATGAGATGGGGATTGTGACTTGGGGTGGTGCTGGGAGATGGTAGAGAACTGCCTTTGCTTCCCCTTCCTCCTCCTTCCTCCTCCTTCCTCCTCCTTCCTCCTCCTTCTTCCTCCTCCTCCCTCCTCCTCCCTCCTCCTCCTCCTCCTCCCTGGCTCTGCTGGCTCTCCTGGGGCACAGCAGGGAAGAGGGAAGGGCAGGAGGAGGAAGAGGAGAAGGAGCCTTCCCTGCAGCCAGGGACAGCCCCGGAGTGGAGCTGCCCGGCTGCTGAGAGGGCTGTGAGTCAAAGAAAAGGTCCTAGAAATGACCCCTGAGGAAATGGTTTGTGGAGAAGTCAGAGAAATAACTTCTTGTTTCTCTGAGATTTCCCCGCTCTGCTCTTCGCTCCCTTTGGCCTTTTCCTTCGCGCTGTGAAAGTTTCGTGCACGAGGCAAAGATTTCCCACTGTGACTGGGAGATGTCAGAGGCTGGGCTGAGCTTTGTGCTTCCATGTGCCACTCTCCAAACCCCTGGCTTCCTCGGGGGCCTGGTGCAGAGCTCAGGGAGTGAGTTTTACCCTGATTCCAGCCCAGCTTAGGGGGGGATATCACCGTGCCGCTCCCGTGGCTTGTTCCTGCTGCCCGACGTGGTGTGCAGGGGCTCGGCAGCTCCCTGGGCAAGGAAAGGCTGCAGCCAGCACTCTGCAGGCAGGGAGACACCTCTCCTTCCCCTCTGCCCATCCCTGGGGCAGCCCTGCAGACGGGGAGCTGTTGGAACACTGGGAGTGTTTGTGCTGCTGTGTCGTGCCAGCGAAGCTGTGCTGCTGCTGGAGGAGCTTGTCTCGAGCTTGGCTTTCTTTGGGACATAAAGAAAGATGTGTTACTGTAAGTCACATCGTAATTTTGCTCCTGTAACCCTATTGCAGTGGCCTCTGCAGGCACAGTCAGAGGTCATGTCCCAGCAGAGCAGTGAATACAGCTGTGCTGGCAAATATTTGTGATGTAGATGTGGCCCCAGTGTCGAGGCTGTGCTTTGGTTCCTGCACTGCACACAGCTGTCCTTCCTCCTTTAATGTACAGGGAATAACATCTTGGGAAAGGTTTTGTAGGACTTGATTGAAAACTGTAAATGATAAAGTGCAACGTACAGGAGTTTTTACCTCTTCTCCCTCTTTTCATGTAGGTATGTCAGCTCTGAAAAGTGGCAGAAAAAACTTAAGAAAACAAATAAAGAAGGGAATTGCATTTGAAATGTTTTGGTATTGTTCATGGGTGACTTGGAAGGATGTACAGCCATCAGTGATGTGTAATAAGAGATCTTTTCAGGCCAAGACTGATGGCAGAGCATCCAGAGGTCTCCAGAGCACCTGTAGGGCAGACTCTGTAGCAGAGAGAGGAAAAGCTCAAGGTAAAAGCCCCTGCACTGGCACAAAGATTATTGCCTCCCAAAAAGAGATGCAAGGGCAGGTGCAGAACCACGGAGCTTTTGTTCAGCTCTGTTGTAAACGTGTCCTTTGCTTCTCTCTTTTGTCCCCTCTTTAAAGGGCTTCCCTTGAAAATGGCAGCAGTCACTTTGTGTCTGAGATGCATCCACTCGCTGCAAAAACAGTCACTGCTTCTGGCCTGGGTCTGTAGGATCAGTGTGGAGATGTGGCTGTGGCTGCCGGTGGAGTGAAAGGCATCAGAGTCACCTCTCCTGGTGGCTTTGGCTCAGGAGGGTGGAAAAGCATCTTTCAGGAGGAAATTCCTGGTCTCTGATGTTATTTTAACACCCTTGTGAGCAAAAGTTGCTTTAAGCAGTGCCACAGTGGGGGCTGTGTGCGTGCAGACAAAAACAGTGCTGGGAAGTTGCTGGGAAAGGCTGGATGTCCCTGCAGCTTGGAGGTGGCTCTGCTGGGGAACAGAGGCCATTCAGGTGAATTCAGGAGCTGTTGTGAGCTCAGGGGGGCTGGGTAATTCCCTTGTAGCACAGGGAAGGTGACTCTGGTCAGCGTGTCCACAGACAGACTGAGTGTGCATCTACTGCAGGGTTTGTTTTCCTTTGGCCTGGGAACGATGCCACAGAAAACACCAGTGGCTTTCACAGCCACTAAAATCATCTACTGCTCTTTAAATGGAAAGAGGAAGCTGGTTCTTTTCTTCCAGGGCTGTTTTGGAAACATGAAGCACTGGAATGATGGAATGGCACTTGCTGCTGCTGAAAGTATCAGTCACAGGATCACTGAGGTTGGAAAAGACCTCTAAGGTTGCGGGGTCCAACCTGTGCCTGATGTCACAGCCCAGAGCACTGGGTGCCATGTCCTGAAAGTGCTGGGTAGATTTACTGTGTTGTTGTTTGGTGGTGTGGCTGGTACCTCACCAGCCTGGCATTTGGAGGAGGCATAGCTGTTCTATGAGGAGTTTGCATTTCTGACACATGTTTTAGAGTGCCTTAAAAAAAAAATCCCACTTCTTCATGCTTTAGCTCAATGTTTTGTTCCTGTGACTATAGCCAGCAGTAACTGCAGGGGAAGGCAGTGAGAGCCTGGTGCTGAAATATCCCCACCAGGGTTTGGAACAGCTCTCCCTGCTCCTCCTCTGGCACTACCTTCTGAGCCATTTTCAAGGAGAATGAAGCTGGTTTTGGCAGTGTGTTGTGCAGGATGTTGGAGCTCACAGGTACAAGCCCTGCAGCTGGGCACCTGGCACCACTCACAGGCAGCTCCGTGTGCCAGCAGCAACACTCTGCTCTTACTGACCACACATTGCAAAGCCAGAGGAGGAGCTGGACCAACTGTGGTGCTGCCAAGCTGTGCAGGATTTGTTGTTGTTCTTTTCCTATTGCTCAGGAACAGCTTGAGTTTGGGAAGGACGAGCTCTGTCCCTGTGTGCAGCTGTGATCTCGGGTCTCACCGAGGCTGCTCGGGCTCCAGGGCAGTGCTCAGCCCCTGGACCCCCAGCTGGATGCACTGGGGCTGCTCAGCCACCTTTCTGCCTGTGTTCCATTTGACAGCAGCTTTGTTGTTCTGAACTCCTCTCGGAGCGCAGCTCCACTTTGGCCTTGCTTTTGCAGGTGTCTGGTCTGTGTTAACCTTGGCCACGATGAGGATTGCACGTGGTGTTCCAGATGAGGTCAGTGTCTTCTGCAGCATCAGTCACTGCTGTTTCTGCCAGGCAAGTCCTGCTTGGTGCATCCTCTGATTTACATTTGCTTTTCTTGGCGTTTCTGTCACACCGGGAGCTCATGGCCCTCTGGGAGCAATGTGAGACAAAAGGTCTGTTCTGTGCTCTGACTCTTCCCAGCTTTGTGTCCTCAGCACAAGTCACCAGCACATTTCATTTTTATGTGTCTGCATTGAAAACATGAGGACTTGAGTGAGGTAATTCTCTCCTCAGCACAACCTCTGTGCAAAGTTTCTTATGCAGATCATAATTCCTGTGCCAGTTCTTGTCATCTTCAGCTCCACTGGCAGTTTCCTGGAAAGGTGTCTTCTGCCTTTCCTCCTCTGGAAAATGGGTCATCTTCTTGCAGGGAGTGATCAAGAGTAGCAGGCAGGAATTAATTCCGTTTCCCATTTCCTCCCGTGCCGCTCCTGGTTCCATCTCTCAGCTGTGCTCTCCAGCCTTGCATTCCACAGACAGACAGATGGGTTCATCACTGCTGGGATCACTTGTTCTGCAGTGCCAGGCAGGATCCCGATCCGCAGGTTTTAATATAAAAATTCTCACCTGTGTCCCTGTGATTGCTTCTCTCGTAGTTTTGGGATGCAGACTGAAAGCTGCTGCTGACTGGCACATTTTAAACTCTGCATTTTGCTCCTGATAACCTCAGATGCGGTGATTTACATGCCTCTCCCCCTCATGCACTCCCTGGAAAAGGAAGCAAAGCCTTCATTTTAGTTGGAGGCCACGCTCAGAGCTGATGGCTATCAGCTTTCACCCTGAGCTGCCTTAGCCTGGCTTTTGGTAGTTCTGGCTTTTCCTGTCCAGAGCGTGTGCTGATCCGTCCTTTTCCCAGCTCTGCTCCCTTCCCAGGGTGGGGGCTCACCCCCTGAGCCCCGGGGGTGTCTTCTCCCGGGATTCCCATCCCTCATGGGTTCTGTCCCCTCTTAATTAAAGAAGCAACACCCAAGCATGTGGCCCTGGAGTTGAGAGTTCCTCCCTCGGGGAAGAGCCGTGTCAGGAGATGCGATGGACGAGTCGGGACTGGAACCGGTCAGCCCAGATAGACTGAAGCCATCAGGTTCTGTCAGGACGTGCCAGATAAAACCCGAGTGCCTAATGCACCTCCAGCAGTGCCAGGCTGGTCCCGAGAGCCGAGCTTTGCATCCGTGGCTTCGGAGGGACGGGGCCGTGCCCTGCTGGGGCTGGCAGCAGGACTGAGCACAGCAGCCACTTGGGCACCGCTGGCTGCCTCCTCCGGGCTCTGCTTAGCCTGGACTCAGGGCTTTTGGGAAGCCTGGGCTGTTTTTGTTGCTCCCACAACAGGAGCACTCGGAGCAGGCGGAGGGTGGGGGTCCTCTGGGGAGTCCTGGCTTTGGGCCCCGGTGAGTGGCTGTGCCAGCATCTTCCCTTGTCCCTGTCCCCCCAGAGAACCCTGTCCGTGCTGCCACTGATGTGCCAGGCAGTAAACTCCTGGCTTTGGGAAGTTTAGGATGTTCAGTGCGTGCTCTCTGCTGGTGGGACACAGCTTTCCTCCTTAGTCAGCCCGTCCCCGTTGGCACTGGGATGCGGCTGTGCTGGGTCTCTGTGCCCTGTGTTCCCCAGGAGAAGGGAGCTCTGGGGAGCCTGGCAGCAGGAATGCAGCCCTCCCTGCAGTGCTCCATCCCACCCCAGTGCTGCTGCAGTGAAGGACAAGTCCTAGGCAGTGCTGACTTAAAAGCACAAGCTCACAGAGAGCTCCTGGTGCCAAAACTTGTGCAAGGCATGCTGTCACCTGCAAAGGACATCCTCTGCTTCATCTTCTTTCTTACTGTGCTTCCCTCGTGGCCTCAGCATGGAAATGAATTGCTGTCCTCTCTCCTGGCTCTAGAGCAGCAGTTGAGGAACCTTACCCAGCTTTGGTGCTCCGTGGGGTTCCTCAGGCTCCCTCAGAGAGAGGGAACAGAAAGGGAGAGCTCTGCTGATGGTGCCTTTCTTTGCCTGAGTTGTATTTCACACCGGTTTTTCCACAGACCTCTGGAATCCCTCCCTAGTACTTTAGTTGGGGTATCTAAAATTAGATACTTCATATCTCAGGCACCATCTTAATGATGTGTGTGAGGTCTTTGGCATTGCTCAAAAATCAGATTACTTACCTCAGTGCTTAAATGAGGAGATACACTAAGCACTTCCTCTCCAATTCCCCCTACCACAATTACTGCCCTTAATTTTTTTCCACACCGTTTAATCCTTCGCATCCTGTCTCGTCGGTCACTCAAGCCAAGGGTTTCAGTTTTTACTGCTGGAGCCCGTGGTGCTGGGTGGTTCTTCTGTGCAGGCCAGGTCCCACTCCTTGGCTGTACAAAGAGAGCTCCCACAGATCCATTTGGAGCTCTGTCTGCTGGCCTGAACATTTTCCTGCTGCTTCTCAATCTTCTTAGTGCGTTTGGCACGTCCCAGCCTTGCTGTGTATCAGCAGTTCTCTGCTCCTCTGGCACAAGCAGAAAGCCCTTTTTAAGCAAAGTGCAATAACAATAACATAGAAGCTAAAGGTAAATAAACAAGCCCCACCTTATTTTTTATTTCAGCTGCATTTTGGGAATTCTTTCAGTTTTTCAAGTATGATATAAATGTCCAGGGAGGCTGAGTGGGCTCCTCCTTCCCTGCAGTTCCCTTGTGGCTGGGCTCAGTCGGCCCCACAGGCTCCAGGGAGTTGCCCTCGTGGCTTCCCATGGATTTGCTTATGTCTGATGATCTGAAATTAGAATCCTTCCCCTGCTCTGCCCTTGGCTGGAAACGTGTAAAGCCTTGCAGATTCCCCCCCAGGGTAGAAAGGGGGATTTTCCCACCATTAAAAATAAAAGGGAAGGAAAGAGAAAGAGTTAAAGCGTGCTCAGATAGTTGTAAAAATGATTGAAAAACAAACAAACCCACAACCGTGTCAATTATTCACATCCCCTCTATAAATAGAGAGGGGGCTTTCCCTTGGGCTACCTGCTCTGCTCTTTCATTAATTCATTGCCAGGGCCCCACGGTGCTTTCTCAGTGCTGTGCTCCTGGTTTTGTTTCCTTCAGCTGGGATTTGGGGATGGCTGACTGTTGCCTCTCTGGAGGTTTAAGGTCTCCTGACAAACCTCCCTCCCTCCCTCTCTTTTTGCCTTTTCTTCCCTCCCTTGGAAGTTGTCAGAGGGGTGGTGCTGCAGCTGGAGGAGCAGGGCTTCCCACACCTTCCCCTTCAGGAGCTCTTCTCAAAGGGAATGTGGGTTTGTTTTTCTTTGCCCTCCTCTTCACCTGGAGCATCACCAGCACTGTTCTCGCAGCCGTGACAGACACGGAGGCTGCATGCTAGCAAAGAGCTTTTGCAGTTGGAGCTCTCCCAGCCCATTCCTGGGGATGGATGGATGGATGGATGGATCCCCCACCTTCCTGGGTGGTCACTGTCATCAGACTCCAGTTTCAGGAGCAGCCATTCTCCTCAACAGGTAGTATAAGCCGTGGTTGGTTTGAAATTAACTTTTCTCACAAGCGGTGCTCGGTTTGAAATTAATTTTCCTCACAAACAAAAGGCTTCTATGGCATTTTAAATGTCATAGAAAACTGAGAAAGGAGCACGTTTGTAGTTTATTTTCGCTGCTTTAAAAGTCAGCCAGCTTCTGCAATCCTCTAAAGTTGGTCTGGGGGCTCAGTGTCTACATCCAGAGTGGGGAAGCTTGGAGCATTGCTGAATTGTGTTTCTGAACAAAGGTCTGGGCACAGAGCAGTCTCTTCTGCATCCATCCATCCTTCCATCTATGGATCCATCACTGGTGCAGCCTCACCTCGAGCCCTGGGGGCAGCTTTGGGCACCACAGTTTAAGAAGGATCTAAAGCTATTGAAGAGCATCCAAAGGAGGGACAGGAGGATGGGGAAGGGTCTGGAGGCTTCTGGGGTGTCTGTGCAGGGCCAGGAGCTGGCTCTGATGCCTGTGGGTCCCTTCCAGCTCAGGATAGTTTGTGCTCCCTCTCCTGTGGGTTTGTTTAGCAGAGGGCAGCCCGGGGGTGCGGGGTGGGGAGAGGCAGAGCTGCCAGAGCCCTGCAGCACAGGAGGGCATGCACCTCTGTCTCAGGGCAGGGCATTGCCTGGGCTGATCTCAGCAGAGCTCATGGTAGCTGACTAACTATTAACTAACAAAATGTGGCCTCCAGTCCCAAATCAAGGGCCTGGTGCTCCATTTCAGGAGGTGGGATCGAACCCTGGAGTTCCAACAGCGTGGAACTGGGATCGTGGGTGGGGAGCACAGCCCAGAGCTGCTGCTGAGTATTGCGTGGTTTCTGTGTGGAATGCCTGCTGCTTCCTGTCTCTGTGTGTGCATCCTGCTTGATGGTAGGGTTACTGAGGGCTTCTCCAAACTGCATGAAGATTGACTTAACAACCAACTGATTGCATTTGAAATCTGACAAAAATAATGCCTCGTAAAATGAAAAAGTAAAAATAGAATTGAAAGAGAGCTGTAGTCCTTCTCACCAACTTTTCCCCTTCACTGGACAAGGGGATATATTTGCATGCTGATTTTTTTCATTCTGGAAAGGAAGGGTTGTGCTTTGGAAGGGAGGCTCTTAGAAAGCTGCAGCTTCCATATTTTTCATCCATTAATGTTCCTGTCAAGTGTCAGAACAGAAAACAGGTGTGCTGGGTTTTTCTCCAGACTCTTGGCATTGCAGACTGCTCCAGCAGAGCAGTCAGGGCTCCTTGCTGTACCTGGGATCTCAGGTAGCAGCTGTGATGAATAACAAGGTGCTCCTTTAATCTGTTCTGCTTCCTTGCCCTGCGCTCAGTCCATCCGTGGAGGTTTGCTGCTCTCCCCGGCCGGGACTGGCAGCACGGTGAGCCCAGTGGGAGCTCCTTGGCCTGGTTTTTGGGGCACAGCACTGCCTCGTGGCTGTGCAGTGAATCCAGCTGTGCTGCCTGCAGCCCTCCAGAGGACACGGGGAGCTCACTGACGTGTGCAGGCGCTGGCTCACACACCAGGGACGTGGCTGAGTGTCGGCGTGTGTCGGTGCTGACAGGGCGTGTTTCTTCTCCAGTGCAGAAGTTTGAAAATCTTGATTTGATTTTTTTTTTAAATCAGATCAGTTGTTCCTTGTGTCTGTGTTTACAACTGTCCATCTCCCCTGAGAGCAGACTGGTGGGTCACTGCTCAGCTTCCCCTTTGGCCAGCCTCCACAGGAGCATGAGGCAGACATCCCCCACAGAAAGGGCTCTGTGCTGGAAAGGAAGTGGTGGGGCTGTGCTCGTGTTTGCTGCAGCCCCCCCCTCCTGAATGAGGAGCATGGGCATCACTTTTTGCCCTGTTGGACCTTCCAGGACCTTGCTGGAAGGAAGTCTTTGCTGCAGGCTGCTTCAGAACTGCAGAAATTCTGCTGCAGCAGAGCCTGGGCTGTTGGAATGAACCCAGACACTGAGGACTGTTCCAGTGCATATTAATTGCAAAGTATGAAAAGCTGATGTTTTTCTTGAAAAGTCTGAATTAGTTTAATTTAGGAAAGGTGTCTGAGTTGTAAAAGTTAATGGGAGCAAAACTTTTCAGGAAAGAGTTGATGGGTAATGACAACTGCTTGTCTTCTGGAGGAGCTGGGCTGCCCCCTGCTCGTGTGTTTGTGGCAAAGGATGTTGCCAGCCCTTCAGATGTACTGGATTTGGGTTTGGATAATGCAGGATCCAGGTGCAAACACCCCCTGTGTAACAAAGGACTGCCAGGAGAGAAGGGGGTTTGCTGGAGGAGCACAGGAGGCGTGTGGAACGGGCTGCCTCGGAGCTGGTTTCTCAGGGGAGTGACCAGAGTTTGTGTCACCCTGGAGCAGATTTCACTGAGTCACAAACTTCTCAAAAGCCGCATCACGGGGGAAATCTGATAGAATGCTGGGCTGTGTTTGTTTTGCTCTTCTTTTGGTCAGGTTTTTTTGAGGCAGTAGCAGGCAGAGCTGAACAGAGACGTCACAATTCCCTTTCTGGGAGGTGAGGAGTGCTCGTGGCAGGGTTGCTCCCTGTGTGGTGGGTGCAGGTGGGGAGCCTCTTGCCTGTAGGACCTTTTTTGTCAGCAAGATTCCCCTCTTGGAAATCATTGGCAGCTGGCATGATAATGAGTCCATTTCAATATAAATGAGCTTCATTTTATTAATTTCTGCCAGCTCCTGAGCAATTCATGAACTGCTTTTCAGATCTCAACCAACAGCTTGGGGGAAGAGGGGGAGGTGGGGAGCAAAGAAGGGAACTTGAAGGAAGAGAAAGAAAATGAGAATATTTTTAATTTTGAAAAGAGCCAGTGACTCTGATCTCTTTTGAGAATCCAGCCAAGAGTGAGGATAACACTTTGCCCACCAAGCAGCTCCAAGAACGTGAAGGGCAGCAGTAATCCCTCCCCAGGTTTTTGTTCCTTGGGACCCGTGGAGAAGTTTATAACTCTCCCAAGTTTGTGTGCAGTGTTGAGGTGATGTTTTAGTGCTGGTGCTTGGCTGGGAGAAGGGGGAGTTGGGAGTTGGATTGGGAATGCATTCAGCCTCTCCCAGGCCTGGGCTGGAGCTAGGCTTCTTGCAGGGGAGCTCACCAGTGGTACCAGGCCTGGAAAGGGCTGGGATTTGGTGTCCCCATGAGCTCAGTGTCTGACTTGAGGACTGTCCTAAGGACTTGTCTCAGGTCTAGCTAAGCACAGACTGGTCTCTTGTGTCTGTGCCTTTGTGAGCACAATTAACCTGAGAGCCCTTTCCTTGCTCACAAAACCAGATGTAAATGCTCTGCCCCAACGTGTGATTCGCCCTTGGAAAATGGTAACAAAATCCCTGCCTGGAAAACCATCCTTTCCATAAATGAGACAGTCTGCAGAGAAATCTCCTCCGAGCCCTTCCAGCCTCTCCTGGGTGGCTGGGCTCCCCTTGCTGCCAGAAATTCAGCCCAGCTTTGTTGGAAGGTGCCTCTCTTGGTGGTCCTCTTCAGATGCAGGTGTGGTTTTGGCCCCGAGCTGAGACAGGCCGGCCTCAGCAAGGGGGTGGTAAAGTCTGGGGGGATTTTGGTCGGGAAGAGGAGCTCTCCACGTCCTCTGGTTGGGGCTGGCCTGGGTTTTTCATTTATTCTGCCACCATCAGCTTCCATCACGCGAATCTGAGCACAGCATTCCGTGCTGCCCTGCCCAGTGCTCCTTAGGTAAGTGCTGATGGCAGGCCCCGGCAGAAGACGCTGCTGTCCAGCCCTCCCTGCTAACCCTGCTTTGTCTGATTTGTTTTTCTCCCCTTTCTCCCCAGGTTTTTGGCATGTAGTCATAGACTCTGACGCGGGAGTAACGGAGTGGCTGAGTGGCAGGTGCTGACAGCTTCTGCAGCCCCAGTAACTGCTCACTTTGGGCTCATTTGCAATTCTGTGCCTCTAAATGCCACAGCTCTCTGGGGGAAGGTCGAGCTGGACACCGGGACTGCCTCGGAAGGTACATGGGGTCCCTTGTGTTCCTGTAGGGCTTTGCTGTGCTCCGGGCTGCTGGGGAGGGCAAGGGCACGAGCTGCGTGTGCTGGGTACCCGGGCTTGGCAGCTCCTGGTGGCATCCATCCTCCCTCCCTCCTGCTCTCACTCGAACTGGGGGCCTTTCTGGAGTCCATCCCCTGCTTGAACACATGTGAGAGCGGCTCACAAGAAAGAAGTGGCTGGTTAAGAGGTTCTGATGTGAAAACAATGAAATATGCCGCTGGAGTTTCTGAGAAACTCAAAGGCTTTCTGTGGAATTTCAGCCTCTCTATTGGCCTTTTGAAAAAGCACATTTTAATTACAATAAAATGTGTGTGTTCACACTTGGTTATTAGTCTTGTACATTTTTCTATGCGGTTCTGGTGAGTTCAGTAAAAATCTTTGTTGTTGGCTGGCAGATTTTAGCAGAAGTTTATTTCTGTAGGCTCACTGCCCGCTGTGGATTTGATCATTGTTCTGGTTCTCACAGCCTTCGAGCTACGCTCCAGGAGAAAAATACAGATTTGTCACCAGGGCCTCCCACTAGAATCTAATTTTAAATTTGCAATCTGTTGTCTTGTGAGGTGCTTCAAATTTGGTTGGAAATTTGGTATTTTTCAGATATGCTTCTGGAATCTAGCGGTCCAACCTTTTGCGGGTTCAAGAGTTAGTAACCTAGGTTTAATTGAAATGAGTATTCTGGTTTTGTAATTATTGTAAGAAATAATTTAATATCAGGGTAGGGGAAGAGGAAGGAAAATTACTGTTTTTAAAGGAAATTATGTTCTCTGAGTGGGCCATCATCAGTGGTCATCTAGAATGTGATATAATTTATGTGTAACCATTCCATGTAAGAGTCATCCAGCAAAACCTCAGCAGTTCAGCTGGAGGTCAGTCTGCTTTCCCAGTACACCCAGTGTAGGGAACACTGTTTTCCCAAAGCTTTCCTGCAGAATTCGTGTTCTCCCTGCTAGCAGTCTAGTCTTGATGTCAGTGTGAAGTTGGAGCTTTCAAAAAACCTATCTCAACGCCCTGTCCTGTCTCTTGATGAGCAAGCTGGCTTAAAGGTGACTTTCTTGAAGTCACCACATTTCTGACATTCTCCCTGTGCTGAACGGGGAAGGAGCAGGTTTTCTGGGAGAGAGAGCCCTTTCCCAGCATGGATGGTCGGGCCACCTCTTTGGGGATGTGGAGGCAGAGGTTTCCACCCCTCGTTTGCCTGGCTTGGGCTGCAGATACGAATCTGGATCTTCCACGTCTTGGCGAGCGCCTGAGTCAGGGGCTGGTGCCTCTTCCAGGAGACGTGCCTGTCTCCCTGCTTTGCTTTTCAAACCTCTCCCTCCCAGAGACAGAGAGATTTCGTCAGAGGGCCTCTATTCCCACAGAAAGTTTGGGTTCTGATGAATCAACGTTTTCTGCTGCAAGGCGTGCAGCCAGTTGTGCTGCAGCGCGTGGCCCCGTGCTGATCTCGGCGAGGTTCAGGGTAACTCACAGCAGACAGCACCACAGACCTGCCCGAAGCATGGAGATGTGTCACACTTGATCTGTGTCATATCCTGCTGCTACCTTGATGGGTCTTTAATGGTGGCCTTTGCGTTTGGTGGCCAGAGCTAACAAGGGGAGCCTTTGTCCTACCAGCACTTGCGTGCGGCTCCCATTAACATTACTCATTTTCTTAATTTGATACAGATTTTTTTCATTGACTGTGCTAAATGCAGTTAAGCCACAGACAGGCAGCATCTGGCAGTCGTAGCCGAGCAGTTTGAGACGCTGTTGCCCCAGGGTGTCTGCTGTGGCCCGTGGGAGGGGGAGGCTGGGGCTCCCCTCCCCTGCCCAGCTCCCGCTCACTCGCGTCTATAGCAGTGCCAATTCCCCTCTCGGGGCTGCCTTTCCTCAGCTGCCTGAGCTCACCTCTCAGCTCCCTGCTGCTAAAAACGAGGAGGTGTCACTCACTGTCCCTCCTCCTGGCTGCTGCGTCACCCTCCAGACGCATTGTCCCGTCCTGTCCCCACTGTGTCCCCAGACAGGCACCCCTGTGCTGCCTCTGGCACGTGCCAGGCCAGCTCGCTAGCTCAGCAAAAACTGACTAATAAGCTTTTCTTTTTGTTGTTTTTTCTTTCCCCTCCAGATTTATTTCTGCTGTTTTAGTGGACTCTGCTGCACGAGCACTTGGTTTGGTTCAGGGTGACTGGTGGAAATGCTCAGCCAGCAATGCAGAAGGGAGGCAGAAATGGGGTGAGAAGGTAGGATGGGGGTCCCTCTCAGAGGACCCCTCTCAGCTTGACCTCATGGGGTCGAGTGTCCCACCTGACCCGTGTCCTGCATCTCCCAGGGGAGCTGGGCTCTGCCAGGGGATGGTGACAAACCTGGGGGATGGCACTGTCTTGCATGGCTGCAGCTGGATCAGCTGCACTGCCTGCAGCCCTCCTGCACCCACTGGGCTGCATTCTGCAACCTTGCAGCTGGGAATTCAGAGGGATTAGGCAGAGCCTTTCCAGGGTGCAGGGGTGAGGTGTGGGCTCGCTGACAGCCCTTTGTGGATTTGCAAATATCCTCACCCAAAGCGCCAATCCACGGAATTAAAAAAGGTCAGCTCCTTGCTTTGAAGTCTGACACTTCTTGCCAGTCTCTAGCAGCTACTTCATTGTGTGAAATCACTCCCCGAACATTCCTTCTGTGGAGAGAAGGCTTCCCTCCTTGCAGGAGAGTGTTATTTCCTCACGGGGTGCAGCCTGAGCTGCTGCTCCTTTCCTCACCAAGCCCACTTGTGGTCCTGTTGCTTTTCTGGCTTGGAGAAATCTTGCCTGGTGTGGTCGGAAGGTAAAGAGCCATTGCAGGTTTCAAGAGGACTTTTAAAACTGCTCATTCTCCTTAGGATAAGGAGGGATGGCTGGAGATGGGACAGATGGCTGCAGACTGGGGATAAATGGTGCAGGCTCTGCAGGGCTGTGCAGCCAGTGGAAATCCCCCAGATGGATTTGTGGTCAGCAGGAACCAAAGCAGGAAAAGCATTGCCCCGAGAGGGTTTCTTCTGCAGGACAGCAGCACTGAGGTCTGGTTTTGGGTATCTGCAGAAGAAAAGATGCAGGTATTGTGCTTTAAAATGTTCTATAGGCAAAAGCTGGCTGATTGTTTTTCAGTCTGTATCAAAGAGCTGTAGCTCTTAGGAAATAATGAACCCTTGTCTAGGGATTGATAAAGCTGTCTTTTTCTTTTTTGTTTTAAGATTTAAACTTGCCCTTTCTTCAGTGCATTTATTTTTCTAAACAAGTCGTGGCAGCCAAAGGGAGTTCTGCCATTCATTTCAGTAGATGTGGGGCATTTCCTCTGTCGTTTATTTCACATGCAGTTGTATTTATGTTCAACACAGAAGTGCCCAGATATTTATGGAATTGTCTGTTGCTCCAGCACTGAACAGACTTCCAGCCTCAGCCATGAGCAGCTTTACTGGGTAGAGGAGCAGAGGCACAGTCCTCTTGCTGTGGTCAGAAGTGTCAGTGCAGAGTTCAGCTCTGCCGTGCTGTCCTGTTGTTTAGTGCCATCAGTTCCTCACTTTCCACAAGTTTTTGTAGGGCTAATTCAGTTCTGTGCAGCAGCAATTGTGTCTGTATAGATAGTGAGGAGAAATACCTGGTTGCATTCGTTCTGCCAGCATCTGCTTCAGTACCCACCAGCATCCTGGCAAAGGAGACGAAATTGCCCCAAGAAATTAAAAACTCCAGATTATTTTACAGTCAGGGCAGCTTTTTTATTTTCAACCAACACGAATGGAAATACCTCAAAACAAAGTTTTCTCTTGGAATTTCTTTTCAAGACTGATGGACTGTTTTTCTCTATGTAGTTGTCTTGTGTGTAATTCAGGATCTCCTGTTTAATTTTGAACTTTGGCATTTACTTTTCTTCTTCTTGCCATCAGGCCAGAAGGAAGGACCCAATACTACTGATAAAATATTTCTGACATTTGCTGAGTGAGATCACAGACCTCAAAGTGTTTTCCAAGGTTGAATCAGATCATCACTCCCACCTCCTGGATGGGAAACCTGTTCCACGGCGGGACGTGCACAGCTGAATAATGCAGGAGGCTGGGGCTGGGGCTGGGGACACCAACCCCGTCCCTGCCTTCCAGCTCAGATCAAAGAGCTCAGATCTGCTTATCTGCTTCAGAGGGAGTGGGAAGGAGAGGTTATTTTTGTATAGTCTGAGTCACTCATGCTAATTTATTTTTCATAATACGGCTTTCTTGTGGGGGACTCTCCGTACCTGCTTAACGTTGCACAGCTTTTTTGTTCCAGAAACCAAACCTGTCATTAGCTTGCTGCCAAACGGGTGGGTTTGTACTTTGCTGTTTGGTGCTTCACTGTGCGGTTCCTAGCCAGAAAAAAGGTGAAATCGCAGCTAAAGGTGTACACCCCTCTACTTTTCAGCATCTGGTACCTGCAGATAAACAAGAGCTGTTGATTTCTTGAGGCTGTTGGCTGGGATGACGGTGCTGATGCTGAGAGTCAGGTGAATGTGAGCAGAGCTGGGATGACACTGTGGTGCTAAACTGGTTCCAGTTCACACCGAGCTCCAGGGTTCAGTCCTCCTCTCTTCTGCACTCTTCATTTGCACCAGCAGAGCTGTCTGGCTGTTCGCTACATTCTGATTCAACTGCATTTCTAGATTCTCTGGTACAGCCGCTGGCTCCCGTAATTAATTAATTAATTAATTAATCTGTGGGATTATTGCTGCGGTTACAGCAGTCCTGCGAGCGTAGCTTTTGGGACAGGTCGGGTAATTAATTAAGTAACTGAAAAGCAGTTGCCGGCGTATCGGGGTGTCCGCGCGCCTCCCTCCCCTAACGGTGCTCGCTGTGTCCCTCGCAGACCGTGACGCCATGGGCAACGCGGAGAGCCAGAGCGTGGAGCACGCCTTCTACGGGGACAAGCAGCCGGGGCTGGGCCGCAAGCACACGTCGCGCTCGCTGCGCCTCTCCGGCAAGGCCTCGCGCCGCACGCGCCACGCCTCCTCGGGCAAGATCATCCACCGCAGCTCCGAGGTGAGCACGCGCTCCAGCAGCACCCCCAGCATCCCGCAGTCGCTGGCCGAGAACGGCCTGGAGCCCTTCGCCCCCGAGGCCAACCTGGAGGACTTCGGCAGCGCCATGTGGGTGGAGCGCGTGGACGCGGGGCTGCGGCCCGTGTCCTACCACACGGACTCGTCGGTGACGCCCAGCGTGGACAGCAGCACGGCGCTGACGGCCGCCTCCGTGCACAGCATGCCCGACTCGGAGGAGAGCCGGCTCTACGGGGACGAGCCGCCCTTCCTGGCCGAGGGCGACGGGCGCGCGCCGCGCTACGCGGCCAACGGCACGGCCTTCGCGGACGCGGCCGGCTTCAAGAAGAAGCGCTCCAAGTCGGCCGACATCTGGCGCGAGGACAGCCTGGAGTTCTCGCTGTCTGACCTCAGCCAGGAGCACTTGACCAGCAACGAGGAGATCCTGGGCCTGGCCGAGGAGAAGGACGCCGAGGCCGCGCGGGGCCCGGAGGCCGGCGGCAGCCCCCAGCCCCTGGCTGCCTGCCAGCGGGCCAACTCCATGAGCGACTTGTACTCCCCCAAAACCCCCGGCGCCGCCGTCAACGGGGGCCCCCGGAACGCCTTCGGAGGGTACTGCCGGAACCTGGCGTGCGACGTGCCGGAGCTCGGGAGCCATAAGATGGCTTCGGTCAGCGCCGAGGACGCGCCCTCCTCCTACAGCAACTACAACACGCTCCCCTGCAGGAAGTCCCACTGCCTTTCCGAAGGGGCCACCAACCCCCAGATGAGCCATAGTAGCAGCATGCAAGGCAGGAGGGCGAAAACCACCCAGGTAAGGCAGTTTTCTTCTGTGCTTTGGCATTTGCTGGGCTGGGTCTGTAGATGAAGGTTTTTGGGGTTCTCCCAGGCCGTGTTTTTCTTCAACACCCCTTTCAGAGCAGAGAGCTGTTTCCAGGAGAGAGCTGAACTAGCCAGTCTCCAGAGCTGGCCCAATTCCATTGCTGACCCTTCTTTATCTGCAGCTCTCCTTGGACCTTTTCCACTCTTCCCTGCCTCTGAGGAGGGGAAATCTGCATTTGCCAGCAGAAGATTTCCCTGCATGTTTTGCAGTGCTGACGGTTCCTTTTTTCCCAGGGTAGCTGCCAAAACTGATCACTCCTCTGCAGAATTGTGTCCCCCCTTCTGCCTTTCCTGCCTTGTCACCCTCCCCTGCCTGCACTCGTGGCTGCAGGCAAAGAAAAAACCTGTCAGTGTTTCCCCTCCGTGCTAAACACTCCCTGGGCTGAAATTTCACTCTTCTGATTAGCTGATGTTCGTGTCTGTGCAAAACATCTCCCTGAAACAGCACTGGCGCTGCCAGGCCTGCTGTAAACTGAGAAATGATGGGGCGTGGAGGTGTGTGGAGAAGATTCTGCTTCTCTGAGCCAGGGACAGCGGAGAGTCAAGAGAAGCTTTGCTGTCAGGGGCCCCTCCTGCCCTCCAGACACCAGGCCTGTGATCTTGGGCCTTCCCTACACGTTGCCCTGCTTTTCCCTGCCCTGCCTGCTGGAGTTCCTGCTCAGGCTGCAGGCAGTGGTTCTGCTGGCAGGTCAGTGGCAGATGGAGGTGTGGCAGATGTGTAGAGAGGGGCAAAAAGGAGTTCCAACCCTGTCCTCCTCTCCCAGCCATGCCTGGCACACACTTTGAGGGCAGATTGTGCTCTCTTTGGGTTCATTTGGATCTTCTGAGAGCAGAGGTCCAGCTGCCTGGTGGAAGAGCTGGCAGTGGCGAGCTTTACATGCACCATTCTCTAGAAGTGGCTCAGCAGCGTGGCCTGGGGACACAGAGCAGGATAGGGCAGGGCTGCTCCCTGATGCCATTGCTGCAGGACAGCAGTGTCCGAGATCTGAGACTGGCAGCAAACACCAGGCAGGCTGTGCAGGGCTCGGGGAGGGCTCCAGGAGCTCCTGTGCCCCCCATCTGCTGCCACTGACTCCTGGGAGCTGCTGGGATGAGGCTGCTCAGGGACTCCCAGGCCGTGCTTGATCTGTGGAGATGGGCTGCTGCTAAATATAAAACTGACATGCTGAAACAGATGCTGCAGCGTCCCACAACAGCAGCTTTGTTCTTCAGAATCAGCTCTTTGCTCTCAGAGGTGAAAAGCCTTTGGTGTGCCAGCATAGGATAAAAACCTAGAGAACAACAGCAAGCAAGAAAAAAAAAATAGATGGGTTTTGGCAGCCTTGGACCTAACAGCTTTCCTGAAGATTGTTGGGTGCAACTGCTGCCTGCAGCCTGCTTTCGAGTGTATTTAAGGAAAAAGAGAATAGAGTCTTAGTGATGAGCAGCCAAGCATTTGTTTTTCTTCTTGGTGCCTATCCTGGCATTCAGAAGATTCCTCTGAGGCATGTAGTGAAAGTCTGGAATTTAAGTAGTATTTTGTGAGGCTTCAGCCATACCCAGGGAAATTATTTTGTGGGGCTGGTTTCACTAGATGCATCTCCCGAGACGGGAGATGATGGCTGTAAGGAGTCTTAGCAGTGATTATTACCGTGGATAAATTCAACAAAATTAAAGCTTTGCAAAGGTCAAAATTCCTCCTCCCAAGTCTTTAATCCCAGCAGCATCCTGTAAGTATAAGATAGTTGTCAGAAATAAAGTCATGTCAGCCCCAGCCTAGCCTGCAAGCTTAGGGAAATGACTGCCAGTATGTGTTTAAAAGGGCAGAAATGAAGTCCAGATTTGCACACAGAGCAAAAGGAGTTCTTGGTGAGCCTGATGAGATGGCTTTGGATGGGTGAGGGGAGGGAAGTGACCAGTCTGTGTCTGCACCAGGTCCCCAGTCAGCAGTGTCTCACACTTTGCTCCTCTCTCCTTGGCACTGCGGATGTGCAGTGTGCTGGGAGCTGAGGTGTGGAGCTGAGGCTGTGTCACTGCCCTGCTCTTACTGTGCTCCTTGGCACTGTGCTGGCCTGTGCCAGCTGGCATGGGGCACCTTTGGGGCAGTTCTGTTTTCCTCTGCCCTCCCAGTCTTTCAGCACTTTTATCTTTATACTCTTGATGACCTCGTTGCCCCGGAGCCTGCCATGTGTGTCCTCGTGCTGGAAAACACTTCCTGCTATAAATGTGTGTTTTGACCAGCCTTTTAAACTGCCTCCCCCATCCCAATCCCACAAAATGATTGTTACATCTTAGGGCCACGAGGCCACCACACAAAGGTGACCCAGGGCCAGGTGTAATGGGGTGTTGGACACAGTTTTCCCTCTTGGTCTCCGGGCCAGTGATGTGTCACTGCTCCATGGAGTCACCTACTGGGTTCTCCTAGCCAGGAGGGAAGTTTCTGCCCAGATCCCTGTTGTCAGTCCTCACAACACTTTGGGGTTGTGTTTGCCAAGGGTTTGGGGTTTTTTTCCTACTTTTTGGCAAGCTGTAGCTGGGATAGCTGTCTGTTTCTTTAGTTTCAGCTGCCCTGGTGCTAGAAGTGCTGAAAGGGCCTGATCATCACTGGTGGGTGACTTTTGACTAGTTTAGCTCCTAAAGAGGTCACTGCCAGAAGGGTGAGTCTGAGACCCCAGCCATGGCCTTGTGCCCTGGTGTTTGCTTCCCAAATCCAGCCATCACGCCATTGCATGCTCAGCTGCATTCATGAACACCACCACCATGGTATCTGTAAGTTTCATTTGCTGCAGGTTGGCACTAGCTGTACTTTCTGGGCTGTGCTGACCAGAGCTCCTGGAAAAATGCATCCCAGAGAGAAGGCGCCAGAATCATGGCTGCACATGTTTTGTTCTAATGCCTTATCCATGGGCTCTTTGTGAGTACGTGGTTTATATTAAAGGGAAAAACACCAACACACCAAAACCAGGGTAGAAAATCTCTCCCTGACCAAATTGAAACCTTAAATTGAGCGGTGGGACTCACTCTGCACTAACTGAAAGGAGCTTTTTCCCGTGGAGAGGCAATTCTGTTCAGTGTGCACAAGTGATTAGTGCTCCCGGGTGGCTGGGGGGCACCCACGCAGCAGTTCTGCTTCTCCCAACCTTGCTGTGCCATGGGGGGCTCAGCTCTGCCGAGCGAGGCTGCCCGCAGAGCTCTGCTGGGATCCTCTGTGGCTTTGGGAGCTGCTCTGGTGTAGGTGGAAAGGGCTTCATTGGCTGACATTTGCACCCATTTTTCCTGGAAGGGAGGAAGCACTGATGGATACAGCTTGTTCTGACTGTGGGTTGTGAGATCCCCAGGATCCTGCAGCCTGGTTTTGTGGGATCCAGATTTTCTTTAGTGGCCCTGTTGTGTCCTGTGGCAGCTAAACATCTGCCTGCAGGAGACTCCTCCTCCTCTTCCTCCTCCTCCTGGCAGACGTTCAGGGACAAATGTACCCCGTGCTCACCTGCTGTTGTGAGCCCTAACTGACATTTCAAGGCGGGAATTTGCCAGAGGAGCTGTGGCTGCCCCTGGATCCCTGGAAATATCCAACCTGGGACAGTGGAAGGTGTCCCTGCCATGGCAGGGGGTGGAACGAGGTGGGATTTAAGGCCTCTCCAACCCAACCCTTCTGTGATTCTGTGAATTAAGGGGTGAAAACCTTGAGGTGTGGTTTTGTGCCCCTTCTGAGCCTGTCTTGCCACCTCCTTATTCCGTATTCCTTGTGAGGCTGAGTGGGGGGAAAGGAACAGGCTTCCTGCCTGACTCACTTGGAAGCTGTGCCGGCTTCAGCGCCAGCCCCAGGCCATGTCCTTGGCGTATTAAATCCCCTTTTGTCCAATTTTCAAATTTATGCCTATTTTTAGGCCTATCTAGGTAGCCTGAAGGAATTTAGGATCTCAAACCTTAAAAAAAAACCTACATAAAAATTTTTGCAGGATATGCAGGAGATGAAACCAAGGGGTTTTGTGGGAATTAGATCAGGATGTACAGAGAAACCAGTCTAAAATGAGACAATCTTTCCAGTTGATAGTATTTTTTTACCATCTCAGGGACTTTTGTAACTGGTTATAGTGTTCCATTATGTTCTGTAGGATGGCTAAACTCCAGAGAGCTGACACTTGCTTTTAAGTTGTGTAAAACTTTTTCACCAAATCATTTTGTGGCTTAGAGGATATAACCCCAAAATGGAAAAGGATTACACTGGGTCAGTCCCATGGAAGCACCATCCAGCCTTGTTCCCCAGATACCAAGTGCTCAGGAAAAGAAAGAGAGAGAGTGTGGGGTGAATTTTCCCTCAGGGCATTCTCCCAAAGCCAGCAGGTGAGAGTTGGAGTCTTCCTGTGCAAGGAATGCATCCAAGGCTCTCGGGTTGACCTCTCCCCCATGGATTCTCTTCTCTGAAATAATTTTCTGCTTCTGGCTTCCACTGCATCCTGTTCACTCTCTGCAGAGCACTTGTGGCCTTCCAGCCTGCTCTTCCAGCCCCCCTCAGCCGTGGCTTTTCCAGGCAGAGCATCTCGAGCAGCTGGAGCTGTGCTCCTCCAAAGGAATTCTGCCTGTAGTCTGGGAAACGTGGCCATGTCCAGCCTAGGTGGGATTCCTGCTCAGATGGACACGACCTTTAATCTGAGCTGTTTGGCTGCAGATGGGATCAAGGAAGGAGCTAAAGACAGGGCTGCCAACACTCAGTGACAATTCCTGGCACACAGGTTGGGGAGTAGCTGAAAGCAGGGTGATTCCAGCCCCTGTTCACCCTCAGACACAGCTTGTTCCCAAGGTCTCAGATGCAGCCTGAGCCACGTTCCCAACCCCCAAAAGCTGGGAATGGGACCTCAGCTGGCTCCTGAGGCTGCATCCCACTGAGGAGCAGTCACCCTGCTGAGCCTCCAGGCAAACCACCCCAAATATCTCTGCCTTCAGCCCCGGGGCAAGGACGGGCTGAGGACGGGCTGGGGCAAACAGAAACCACTGGTGTTTGTGGCAGCCCAGGCTTGCAGCAGGACAAACTGCTGGGGAATCCACATCCTGGGTCCTGCTGTGGCAGCTCAGAGTGACCAGACCCCTTGGATGCCGGGACAGATGAGCTGTTTATAGCCTGGCTGACTGGAAGTGGATTCAGTGAGGAAGGCTGGAGTAGGGAGCTTCGGAGCCAGACTCAGAGGTCTTGCCTGCCCTGTCACCCAGATGGAGGAGATTACATCAGGTATTTCCTAGTCGGGATAGTTGAAAGCAAATAGTCCCTCCCTTCAGAGCACGCAGCTCTGCCCCAGGATTGTCAGGGAAAGGAGCATGTGAAAATTGGTGTTTTGGTCTTCACTGGCAAATATTTTGATACTCTTTCAAAGACCTTAATTTGTTTTTCTTCCTTCGCTCTCGGCCGGAGGCCAAGGGAAATCAAGTCACCAGTGCTGATATTTGATCTAGCTCCACTCAGGCGTGTTTTTTTAAACAGTAGGACTTTGTCATTTATACATCTGAAGTGTATATAACAACATTGGCAACAGTTGTATTCTCTGCGAAGCTCTACACACTGCTGCATGGTTTTTTAGTTCCAAGTATTTTGCACTTAAAACTCACAGACAGGTTGGCCCAGCTGCTTGTTTGCTGAGCTGTGCTCACTGACATGGATGCAATTTGCAGGAGTGCTGCTTTCCAGTGAAGTGCTCCGTGGAAATGTTCCTTTTCAGAGAGCTTCAGCCTGCGGTGCTGTGCCTGGTTTTCATCCCTGGTGACAGGCATTCCCTGCTTCCCCCAGCTGGGTGCTTGTTCAGGTGAGCTCCTCCCAGATGATGGGTTTGGATTTCAAGCTGCTGTTCTAGCAGCTGTCCCCCATCTCTCCCCTCTCCGTTGCATTTCTGAGGAAGAACTGCCTCTTCTTGGCTTCAGCAAACAAAAAGTAACCCAAGCCTGTGTTTTAATTTAACTGGGAGGATTTTGATGGCACGTTGCCCTTGGTTTAACTCGAGCACAGTTTGGCTGCTTTTATTAGTTCATGGCTAACTCAGCTCCTCTAGAAACTTCCTTCAGCTGGGTGGTCCTGGGATGAAAGCAGGCTAAACTGGGGGTTCCTCAGTGTATCCTTTGGGAACAGAGGCATTAAACACTGCAGCACCCCAGAACTGAGGGGATGGAAGGGGGGAACTCACCCCAGATCTGTGCAGGTGTCAGGAGCTGCAGGCAGGGACCACACTGCAAGAGGGGATTAGGGCTGGATTCTCCTTCATGGAATTATGGATTTTAGCACCCCTCAGAAGGCAGGGAGGAGCTGGTGGGGATGATTTCATTTTCAGCATTTTCAGTCTGACAGCTCCGGGGCTGTACTTGCCTGACTGCTGCAGGAGTGAGTTCTTGTGTGTCCATGATTTGCCTTTAGGGCACCCAAGGTAAGAAAGCCAGGTTCCCTGGGGAAGCACAGGGATGCTCTTCCTGCCAGGGCCCACCTGTTGGCTGGAAAACACCTGGGGATCAGTGAACCAAAACTGCTGCCAAGCCTCTGTGCCTAGAGCTGAGGTGACAGCTTAGCCCTAAGACCTTCCCTGGGATTACTGCCCAGACACCTGTGACTGTGATTCATCCTTTCATAATAAGGCTGGAGTTTGTGGCCAGAAGTGTCTGGAGGTCTGGGCTAGTCCCTTTTTGTCTCTGAAATTTGATTTCAGAGAACTATGACCCAAACCTGCTTGCTTATTAAACTACCCTAAGCAGCTTTTAATGACACGTGCAAGGGTTGGTTTATTTTGTTTTTTCTAAATTGAATTTTTTAAAAATTTTGGCTCTTTCAGACATCTCAAGAGCTGCTGCTCTGAGTGCACAGAATTAGGAATCGAACCATTTCTCCCACTCAGGTTTCAGTTGCAGTTTATGATTTGTCTTTGCTTCTCCACGTGACTGTGGAGAAAGGATTCAGTTTGGATTTGCAGCAAGCCATACCTTGACCATCAAATGATGGCAGAGGCAGTACTGAAAAGAAAGGAAAAACACTTATCAAGCCAATCTTTTTCCACCTAGGCGCTTCAAAGGGACACCAGTCAGATAAAAGCATGCAAACCATCAGGCTGAGATGTATTCTGTGGTGCTTGCCTCAGGAGCAGCCAGACAGGTTGTGTGCAATCACTCTTGCTGAGTGTGAGCCTCTGATTGCTCTCTTGCTCAACAGGACAGGGAACAAAGGATATGCATTGGCTTGGAGGGAGCCCCGTCCAAGGAAAACCCCCACTCAGCTATACTTGTAGTTTAATGGCTCGTTTAGGAAGGAGTTTCAGCCATGGGGAACTGTTTATATTTATGGAAGTAAGATTTTTCCTTCAAAGCAGCCCCCAAGTGCCCGTGAATCAGTACTGTTGGTGGGGCAGGAGAAGGTGATTCACCAAGGCCTGTCCCAGTGCCTGTGCCAGGGCTGCTGGTGGGAAGTGTGGGAAGTGCAGCTCCTGCAGGCACTCTGAGTGTGCCCAGTCATGAGCCAGAGCTGGGCAAGGCTTGTCCCACCCTGTGCTTTCTTCCAGCAGAGGCCAGTACCAGGTATGTTCAACATGGGGACGCCTGGGGAGTCCCAGAGCTCCTCCCCTGATTTTTGCTAGCTGAGTGTAGACATTTTTCCTAAAGCAAAAGGATTTTTTTCCTGTTGATCTTTTAAATGTAGCAGAAATTATTTAAGACGTGGCTGCAGCAGGCACGCAGAGCTATGAGTACCACGTGAGTATCTGCCAAAGCCACAGCACCAGGTACATTAGCCTGATGTCGCTTTTGCATTGCAGTTTTATTCCCCAGCGCCTTGTTTTGCTTGTTTTGCCTGAAAGGCAGTGCTGATGTGAAGAAAAACCCCTCTATTTGAGTGGGTAGCTGGTGCTTCCTGTAGCACTGTGCCCAGTTGGTTCAGCAGTTCAGTTGCTCTGTGCACTTGATGGGGCTGTGATAACTCATTCCACTTCATTGCACTGGGATGCTGCTAGGGCTGCCCTGGCACGTGGCCTTGTTGGTGACAATGGCACCATTCAGCCCCTCTGCAGTCCTCATTCCACATGGGATCTCTGTGGCACTGGGCATTTCACCTCTCCCTACTCTTTCCCTTCAGGACTGCCTGCTGAGCCTCCTTCCACAACCCCCGGGCACCTCAGGGGCACAAATGGAGCTGTTCCTGCAAGCCCCTCGGCAGTGCCAGGGATCCCAGATCCCTGTGGAATCAGCTACTGCTGCTTCCCACATCTCCCCATCCCAGCACAGCCCCAGAGCCCGTTCAGTTCCCTGCCCCAGCCCCTGGGCTGCACCTGCCTTTCTCCCTGCTTTCCACAGCGTGGTCCTCAGTCGAGCCACTAAACCTCTGTGTCACCAAGCCCTGCTATGCTTTGTTCCTGGCCTGGGACAGTTTGCCCCTCAGCCCCAGCAGATTTCTGTGGGATCACAGCATCAAAGCTCTGTGCTTTGTGCAGAACCCTGAGCCGAGTGTGTTCAGCACAGCACTGCCAGGGTTTTCCCTCCTCCGGATGGGAACGAGCTGGCATTGCAGCAGGACCTCAGAAACAGAGAGAGAATATGAATTCTCATGCTGTGAGAACGCCCTGAGCCCTCCTGAACCCAGCCCTGAGCCCTCCTAACCCGGCCCTGAAAAGATCTTTTGTCCAGTCCAGCCTATGGCTTGCATTGTGGTAAAGAATGTAGAAATCTTTGCGAAATGTGCTACAGTTTAACCTTTCGAGCAAATGTAACAAATATATTTACTCCGAGTTCTCTATCCTAGAGGTTTTTTTATAAACTGATATGCTCATATATTAGTTACAGAGTATAAGCCCCATTTATTGACAGGGAAACGGAGGCAGTTAAAACAATGTCTCACCAAGGTCCCCTGCAAAGGCTGTAGCCTTACAAATCCTATCTCCCTTAAGTTGGTGGTCGGTTCTAGTGGTTCTTTGTTTTCTTAAATCAGCTCATTTTAACTAGAGCATGAGATATGCTTCCTGGAAGTTACATCAGCTAAGATTTTGGAACTAACTGTGTACTTTTTGTAGAGCATAGAATCGTGGAATCACAGGATTGTTTGGGTGGAGGGAGCCTTAGAGTATATTCAGTCCCACACATTCCACAGGCAGGGACACCTTCCACTGTCCCAGGCTGCTCCAAGCCCCATCCGACCTGGCCTTGGGCACTGCTGGCAGAGGAGGCTGCCCCATCCCGTTTTTCACAGCACAGTGCAGGAGTTTGCTCGTGGCAGTGCTTTGTAAACACAGCTCTCTGAGCAGCACCGCTGCCCCTCGCCAGATACTCCTCCTCTGCGCGGGGTGAGAAGGGAATTGGCTTCCCAAAACCAGGAGTATTGGAGCAGCAGGATGCGCGTGAGGCTGTGCGAGCTGCTCTGGGCGGGACGGGGCTGTGCTTCCAGGAACCCCTGCTCGGCTCGCTCACGCGTGCAGGAGCAGAGCCGTGCTGGCCTGGCCAGAGCAGCCTGTCCGTCACTGCGTGCTGCAGTAAATAACCAGATGGAGCAGCACAGCCTTCCACAGGGAAGGAAGTGCTTATTCTTCCAGCTGGACTCCAAGCGTCCCTTGGGAAGCGGTGTTTATAAAGAACGGGCCCAGCCATCGCAAATTAATGCCTTAAAAGTTAGTCAGCCCTTCCCCTGCCCCTAAGCTCTCCCGTCCAGCCCTTGCTCCACAGGAGGATGGTTGCACACAGAGCTGATGGAGGGTTTCTTTGTTTCCTCAGAGCTGCTCTTGGATACAAAGAAAACTGGTGCTTGATCCAACATCTGGAAGCTTGTTTTCTCTCAAAATAAATACTGCATTCTGCTACCTCTTCTCAGAGACTCATCTTTTTGTTTTGTTTTGTTTTTTTTAACTTGTGAATCAAGAACTAGCTGCTCTTGCAGGAGAGGTAGAGGTTGAAATTCCTGTTGGTTTTGGCCATATTTCTTGCTTCTTTGCATCCTCTTCACTCAAGTACCTAAAATGTTTGTTTCCATTTACAGGGTTTGGCCTTCGTTTGTCCTCTAAAATCTGCCAGAGGTTCCTGTAGATACCAAGGTGGTGGTGGGTACCTCCCTGGGGGGATTATCCTTGTAGCAGGGGGCAGGCTGAGTCACAGCCTTCAAAACCCCAGTTTAGTGGGGCTTTCTCCTCTCTTGCTCAAATTGCCTGTATTCTTGTCTCTTCTGATCCTTGCACTGCAAGTTCTTGGGGACCAGGGAGGCTCTGTGGGACTTGGTGGGGAATATCACATGGCCCATCATTACAGTTTGTGATGAGGACAGAAATAATCTCAACCACATTAACCTGTCAGGAGGAAAGAAAAATAAGAGCCTTTTTGGTTACATAATTTTCAAAGGTCGGCCTTGGGGCGTCTGAAATGTATCTTCAGCTGTAGGTGTGAATGCACAATATCAATGTTTTCTCCTCAAAACGCGTAGGTTGGGCGCTGCTTTTCTCAACACTGCCAGTTTTTGCTACCATATGTTCTCCTTTGGCAAAACCTTTAGCACTGTTAACTTGGCTTAATGTAAACAGATGATGCTGCATCTTATATTCCAAACTGCCAAGGCCATGGAGGCTCCACCTGGAGTGGTGCATGTGTGACTGGTCTTTCCTAACCTGTGCTGGAAGCTCTGCCTCGACCCCACCTTTTCCTCCAGCTGTTTGTCTCCAGAAGGAAGGAGTCTTGGCTTAGATGTCCCAAAGGCAAAGTATGGACCCACAGGATCGGGAAAGCACAGCCCTGGAGCTGTCAGATGTTGAATGTTGAAAATGCAGCTGTCTCCACGAGGCTGCAGGGAAATGCATGGGGCAGCTTCACCCTTCTCTCCCAGGTGGAGAGCTCTTCACCGCCTCGGGTTCACAGCTGCGGTTCCTGTTTGTCACCACCCCACCTTCTCCTCCAGATGTTTGTCTCAGGGAGGAGAGGAGATGAGGCATTTCCATCGCCAGCAAACATGGAGGTGTGAAAAACCGCGGTGCCCCCAGGCACGCAGGGTCCTGGCCGGGCTCTCCTCACCCCGTGTCTCTCTCCCAACCAGGACGTCAACGCGGGCGAGGGCAGCGAGTTCACCGACAGCGGCATCGAGGGCGCGGCCACCGACACGGACCTGCTGTCGCGGCGCTCCAACGCCACCACGGCCAGCTACTCGCCGCCCGCCGGCCGCGCCTTCGTCGGCAGCGACAGCGGCAGCAGCTCGGCGGGCGACGGGCTGCGCCAGGGCGTCTACGAGAACTTCCGCCGCGAGCTGGAGATGAGCACGGCCAACAGCGAGCACCTGGAGGAGGCGGGCTCGGCCCTGAGCGACGAGCAGAGCAGCGGCACCCTGAGCTCGCCCGGGCAGTCCGACATCCTGCTGACGGCCGCGCAGGGCACCGTGCGCAAGGCCGGCGCCCTGGCCGTCAAAAACTTCCTGGTGCACAAGAAGAACAAGAAGGTGGAGTCGGCCACGCGCAGGAAGTGGAAGCACTACTGGGTGTCACTGAAAGGTACAGGGAAAGAGGGCATGGTGTGTCCAGTGGGCACAATGGTGTCACTGAAAGGTACAGGGAAAGAGGGCATGGTGTGTCCAGTGGGCACAATGGTGTCACTGAAAGGCGCGGGGAAAGAGGGCATGGTGTGTCCAGTGGGCACAATGGTGTCACTGAAAGGTGCGGGGAAAGAGGGCATGGTGTGTCCAGTGGGTGTCACTGAAAGGTGCGGGGAAAGAGGGCATGGTGTGTCCAGTGGGTGTCACTGAAAGGTACGGGGAAAGAGGGCAGGGGTGTGTCCAGGTGGGTGCCCACAGAGTGTCCTGTGGGGTGGCCAGACCAGAGGCCTGGACTCATAGCAGAAGCTGCTGTGCACGTCAGTTCACATGAAGCGTGGGTCAGTGGCCCTGCTTTTCCAGAGGTTTTATGTTGTGGTTGCTGATGTGCTCGGTGATGGCACTGTGTAGTCCAAGGCACAGCTGTGGGGTTCATGCCTTGCTCAGGGCCCTCCTGGCACCACCTAGGGAGGCTTCCCTGGGCACTGGGTGTTCCCTTGGAGAAGCTGTCCATGGCTTGCTGACAGCTGAGTGAATACCCATGTGCCACTGCAGGCACACGGTGGTGGGAGGCTGTTGGTGGTGACAGTGGCTGACGTTCACACAAGGGCTCTGCCACGCTCTGCATCCCTCCTGTACCTCTCCTTCCCCGAGAGGTGCTTCAAGAGTATAAATGCTGAGGGTTGCAGCGTGGACAGGAAGCTCTGCTCGGTCATCAAGGCTGACATGTGGCTCTGGCTGTGTCACCCACTCCGTGGTGGGCAGCCCTCGGCACCCAGCTGCCCTGCTCCCTCCTCAGCTGCCCGGGCCACAGACCCTCTTCTCTCTGGCTTGTTGCAGTTTGAGCACTAGGCACGTGCTCATAAGCTCATCTTCATGTGCTTCATCAGCAGGGAAACGGGAAGCCACAGTTTTGGGACTGGCCTCCCTCTCCCCTGCTGTGGCTGGAGCCAGCAGAGGCAGAGCTGTGTCTCCTGCTCTAGGTGGGGTCACCCAAAAGGCTCAGTGTGCTCCAACCCTGTCCTCCCCGCAGAGAGCTCTTCCCAGAGCCCTTGTTTGTTTTTAATTTGCAGCGCTATTTTAAAACCGGCAGCAAAACTCGGAGCCAGCTCTTCCTTGGGGTGGCTGGAGAGCTGGGGGAGTGGGAGAGGAGAAGGGAGGCGAGGGGCAGCCCTGATCTCCTGGGAGGGGGCAGGAAGGGCTTGCTGTGAGGAGCTGGCAAACAAAGGGCCATCTGGGAGAAGAAAGGGGAAGGATGAGCAGGGGAGTGATGTTGTTTTGAAGTGCTTTGGCTCAAGTGGAGTGTTAACTCCTTGGATTGCTGTGCCTTGATACTGGCAGTGTTTAACCGGGGCTTTGAAGTGAACAGCTGCCATTGTTTGGCTGCAAATTGTTTTCTGGCAGGCTGGGTACCAGAGCATCCCTTCCCAGTGACACGGCAACTATGTGCCAGCCTGTAAACTGCTGGAGATAGTCTGGGCAGGTGGGAGAGGAGGAGATCCTTTTCTTTTTGGAATCTCTCAAATTGCACCCTTGCTCTATACTTTGTTTTCCTTCCCCGGGAGGATTGTAAAGATTGTTTTGTAACACGAGCGGGTTGTTTGCTGTCCCCAGCTAAGTTTTTTGTCCGTCAGTCTTTCAGCAAGCACGGCTTGTCCCAGCCCATTTTAATTCCAGTTACTGTCTGCATCCAGTAATTAAATGGCTTGATCTTTGCCTTGCAGGGACTGTAGCAGCAGCTGCAGAGGCTGAGGCTGGGCCATGCCCGGGGGCCTGTCTGCTCCCAGCTGGTTGTCACCCTCAGGGGACCAGGATCTCAGCCTGCGTCTTCCCTGGGATGGGGGGGCCACGGACAACCCCAAATTTGTCATTTTTTATGATGTTTCTCATCCGGGAATGTATTTTACTGCCCATGACCTTCTGTTTTAGCAATCCTAGGGAGAGCAAAGCTCAGGGCGAACAAAACAGCCCGGGGTCAGGGCTCACTGTGCCCTGCAGCTGGTGGCGTGCCCTGCAGCTGGTGGCGTGCCTGCTTGGCGTTAGCACCAGCAGAGATCTGAACGTGCTGCTCGCTGTCCCTTGCAGGCTGCACGCTGTTCTTCTACGAGAGCGACGGCAGGTCTGGCATTGACCACACCAGCATCCCCAAGCACGCGGTCTGGGTGGAGAACAGCATCGTGCAGGCCGTGCCCGAGCACCCCAAGAAGGACTTTGTCTTCTGCCTCAGCAACTCCCTTGGCGACGCTTTCCTCTTCCAGGTTGGTTTTTGCAAAGTTTCTTTCTGTCTGCCAGCAGGGAGCACATCCTAGCTCTGGTTGAGATCAGTGGAAAATCCTGCTGGCTGCAGTAGGTTTGGGGTTTTCCTTTGGCAGTGATCTGAACATGATCAGTGTCAAATCTGCTTTTTAATAGCTGGCTGGACCCTCTTAGTGTGGATGGCTGGAGTAAAGACTGAAGAAATGCTCTTGCATCACTGTTGGGCAGCATGCTTAGAGCACACAGACCAAGCAGTCACTACCCAGGGCACCCAGCTGGGCACTAAATGTGCTGTGCCACTCTCTGTGGCTTGTAAGAGACCTGTGTCAAAGGAGGGCCTTGCAGAGAGGCTCGAGGGGCTGACAGGACCAGCAGCAGCTGGAAGTGCAAGGGGATGTCTGGATCTGCAGACAGATCCCTCTGGGACAGCAGAATCCAGCTGGCCCTTGTATGTCCCTTCACACATCTTGCTGCTGCCCAAGGGGAGACTGGAAGAGCAGGGTTTGGTTCTTTAATCAGGAAATAGAAATGTCTCAATTTTGCTGGGTACATTTGAAAAAAAATCCCAGGCCTTACATCAAAGACCATGCATGAGCTGATGTGTTTCACTTGAAAAGATTTCTGTAGTTTGGTAACCACTGCTTCCCTGAGTGACTTTTAGGTTGTCATCCCCTTTCTTATGTCAAGTTGGCACTAAGCAGGGTGTGACATTCTGTTATTTGCAATTGGCAGCACGTGCTGAGGTGGGTGCATTTCCTCCACTTTTGATTCTGTTTTCGTCACTGGAGGAATCCCTTGATTTCTCTTTCCAATGACAATGGAGTTTCTTGCCTTCTTAAAGCATAAGCTGCCCTGGGGTAGGATGTGTCCCCACATCATCACCCCCCTGTATTCCAGAGCAAAAAACTAAAATTACACTGTGTTGTAGGTCCTTGCAGCTGTCCTTGCAGAGGGCTGGATTCTCAAACTGGTGCAAAAAGAAAAGCCCTTCTGATTGTTGGAGGGACTGAGTGTCTGACTGAAAAAAACCCATCTTTTTTTGTGAGCTAACTTCCCTGCCAGCTCAATGGGATTTTTCCTCAGCTCCTTCTGTGGTGCTGCCCTGCCCCTCTCTCCTTCACACCTTCCCTGGGAAGGGGATGTGTGTTTTGGCACCTGGAGACCTTCCTCCAGGTGAGGGGGAATCATAGAGCCACAGAATGGCCTGGGTTAGAGGGGAGCTTAAAGATCATCTTCTTCCACCTCCTGCCATGGCAGTGACACTTTCCACTGTCCCAGGTGCTCCAAGCCCTGTCCAGCCTGGCCTTGGGCACTGCCAGGGATCCAGGGGCAGCCACAGCTTCTCTGGCACCCTGTGCCAGGGTCTCCTCACCCTCCCAGGGAACAATTCCTTCCCAATATCCCATCCATCCCTGCCCTCTGGCAGTGGGAAGCCATTCCCTGTGTCTGTCCCTCCATGGCCTAACAAAGAATCCCTCTCAATTTTTCTTATGGGCTCCCAGACTCACCCCAAAGCTGACTCCCCAAGGTTTTTGTGTAGGGATGAAGGTATTATGCCACAGGTCGGTTTTTGTGTAGGGAAGAAGCAGAACTGAGCCTTTCCAAGCAAAGCCCAGTCATTCCTACTGCCAGAAATGTTCTGTGGTGTGTCACAGAACACGTGTGCCATGGAAGCAGAGGAGAAGGAGGGGATGCCCCCAGAGCAGTGGCCCTTGGCTGCCTGTGGCCCACAGCCAGCACAGAGCTGGAGCAGGGGGTTGGCAAGGAGAGACACACCCCTGCAGGAGGGTAACTGTGCTGTGCAGGGGAAAACAGGGCCAGGTGATCCCACACATCCTGGGCACCTTGTAAGGAGCCTGCCCACTGCACTGCACCCAGAGACATGCCATGCCATGCCATGCCATCCCTCCCACAGGGCTCAGGCAGCTCTGGCTGTGCCCACACAAACCTGGCCCTGGCACGTGTCACACGTGTGTGCCAGCAGCTCCCAGCAGCTGGTGACACCACCTCCGTGTGTCAGGTGTTTGCAGCTCGGTGGTGTGCTCTCCTTCCCTTGGGAAGGGCAGTGATTCCCATCACCTCCTTATCTACCAGGGGGCTCTTCAGCTCCTAAAATCCACCCCAGACCCTTTTTTCCCTCCCTCTCCCCAGGAAACAAAAAAGAAAAATGAATCGAATGGTGTGCAGATAATACTTGGAAATTTAATAAGATAACAAATGCTGTTAGGATTTTCTAGGAATTAACAAGCACACTAGCTCATTCTAAGTCCAGTGCTGATCTCTTTTGTGCTGGGGATGGGCTTTCACCACCTGACTGTGGGCAAACTGTCTGGCAAATAATTCCTGTATTTCGGGGAATCGCTCAGCAAGGGGGGCTCCCAGTGACTGCAGCTTGCTGGTGGCACTGCCTGGGCACAGAGCCTGACCAGTTTCAGCCACATCCTGTGTACAGTGCCAGCTGAAGGCAAGGGAGTTGGGGAGGAGGAGGAGGAGGTCAGCCCTTGTGCAGCAGGTCCTGTTTCTGCTTAGGGCTTACAGCCTGAGGGAGGCAGGTGCTGTCATTCTGGGACACAGGTGTCCCCTTGCCTCAGTCCCACTAGAGTTTGGGGAGCATCAGTCTGAAGCCCAGCTGGGCCTCTCTGGGGAGCTCTCCTTGGCTTCATCCTTGGCTGTTGGCTGTGACCTCAGTGAGGATGACCTTCCTCATCTTCTCCAGCAAATGGAGAAGTCATGCTGGGCTGTCTATTAATAGACCAGGCATCATCAGAAAGTTTAATTAGAACAAGGTGGTTTGGCACCTTGCTACTTTTCCAGCCAAATACCAGTGTGATTATTGCCACAGGCTGACACTCACAAAAAGTCCTCTGCAACCCTGAGCTTTGTTTCATGATCTCCTGTAAAAAGGAATGGAGTTTAGTAAAAGGCCTGAGAAGACTGACTTTTTATTTTGAAAATCTGGGAAGAAGAGTCTGGAAAGATTCTTCTTTGTGTGTCAAAAGGCTCTAATCAGAATAGTTCTCTTCCAGAAAAAAGTGCTGGTGTCCCACACTCCAGCCTGGTGTCTCATGGAGTGGTTTGGGCTGGAAGGGACATTAAGGATGATCCAGTTCCATGCCCTGCCATGGGCAGGGACACCTTCTACTCTTCCAGGGTTGCTCCAAGGCCTGTCCAGCCTGGCCTTGGACACTGACAGTGAGGAGAAATGTTCCCTTTTCCCAAACTGCCATGTCCATGCTTGGGAAGGGACAGTGCCAGAGCTGTGAAAATGAGGGTGAGCCTGCCTTTAATGGTAACAGGGGTGTCTTCAGAGTGATTTGGGACCTTCAGAAACAGAAAACTTGTTTGTCTGTGCACCATAATAAAGCTACTCATACTTATCATGGTCAGGTTTTCTGCCATTAATTTATTGTTTACTGCTGCATGGCAGAAAAGCTCTCCATCCTGGGAAGAGCACAGCGGTGCTGCATTCCCTGCCTTGAGGAACTGGAGTTTAGAAACCATGGTAAAATGCCAAGCTAGAAATTACAGCAGCACTGCTCTGAGCCAGGGAGGTAATTCCTGAGGCCTTGCTGGGAAGCAGCCCCAGCTGCAAAGCACAGCCAGAGGTGTAATTCCAAGTGCCTGGTGCTGAGTTAAAAATGGCCTGCTGAGGGGTGATGGGGGGGTATTACTTCGACAGGAGTAAGTGGATTGAAGGCTTTGAATGTTGAGATCAAAGGGAAGGGAAACTCCTTGGAATTGCGTTTGTGAATCAGCCTCAAGGAGGGTGCTGACTCCCCGTGCCCCTTTCCCGTGCAGACGTGCAGCCAGACGGAGCTGGAGAACTGGATCACGGCCATCCACTCGGCCTGCGCCACCGCCGTGGCGCGGCAGCACCACAAGGAGGACACGGTCAAGCTGCTCAAAACAGAGATCAAAAAGCTGGAGCAGAAGATCGACATGGACGAGAAGATGAAGAAAATGGGGGAAATGCAGCTGTCCTCTGTCACAGACTCCAAGAAGAAGAAGACCATACTGGATCAGGTAAAACTTGTGCTCGTGTTGAAACAAGTCCCTAGCGAGGGTGTAAGGCCCTTTAGAGGTTGATGGAGCTCCCTGGAGCAGGAGAGCTGTGCTTACTGTGCTGGCTGCCTTAGCTGCACCATTTCTCCACTAAGGTCCAGCACAGGCTGTCTTCTGCTGGCCTCCAGGGGAGCTGGATAGCAGGAGGTTGACTGAGGAGGCTGCCAGGCCATGGCTGGAGGATGCCTTGGGGAGCAGCTGTTCACACACCAACAAACACTGCTGCTGCTTCAAGTGTGCCAGAGGCTGCTGTTTCTGCTGGCAGCTGGGCTGAAGCAGCCATGCCTGGTCCTGCCTTGTCACTGGTCCTGCCTTGACCTCGTGGCTGCATCCCTGGCTCCCCCTGGGCCTGCTCCTGCTGCCTTCAAGTGGGCAGCGTGGCTGGGTTTCGGAAGCAGAGAGCCTCGAGCAGATGTCTCTCCCGCTGCTGCAGCAGCACCTTATTTAGGGAAACTTAACATATGGCTCCTGCTTCCCTCATTTGGAGCTCTCCTACCACAGCTGCCAAGTGTGCCTGTAGTGCAAAGCAGGGGAAATGGCTGGGGCTGAGCTAAAGGGATTTGTACCCCCTGGAAGCCCGTGAGAAGGGGAAATGGGGGAGGAAGGGGAGGGAGATGCTGAAGAGCTCCACTCAAAGCTGTCAGTCACAGTGAGAGGACAGAGCATTCTCTCTCTTTATGTAACTGAGTTTGTCTGGATGCTTTGAAACTGTTTCCTATAAGCTATTTGAATTATTTAAATAAGTCCTTCCATAGGCTGATTACAGCACTTTTCCACTGATCAGATTAATTATCCCCAGTGTATGGCACTTTTTCAAGCTCTGTTGCTGCTCACAGCAAAGCTGCTGCTGTGGCTGCTGATTTGGGCTGCCCTGTGCCTGCAGTTTGGTGGGGTTTGCTCTTATGGTTCCTCAGATGCTCTTGATGCATGAAAGAAGCCTCTTAAGGGACTGCTGAGCAGAGAGTCCTGGAAATACAAAGAAAATTAAAAATGAAATTTTAATCCTGTTAATTAGCATCGTATCAAAGGAGCAGTTGTCCCAGGAGGAGACTTTTGCCACGGATGTAGAAAAAGTTGTTTTCCATCTAATCAAAACTCTTTTACTATTTGCATCCTTTGGGGGATTGGGAGGGCAGGGGAATGTGGGAAAATCAGGGTTTGTTGGGTGAGATCAGCACTGGTGAGAAGGGTGTGTCACTGGGAATTTTTCCAAGGCGTTTACCAGCCTCTTCTCCCGTTCTCTCCCGCCGCAGATCTTCGTGTGGGAGCAGAACCTGGAGCAGTTCCAGATGGATCTGTTCCGGTACCGCTGCTACCTGGCCAGCCTGCAGGGCGGGGAGCTGCCCAACCCCAAGCGGCTGCTGGCCTTCGCCAGCCGCCCCACCAAGGTGGCCATGGGCCGCCTGGGCATCTTCTCTGTCTCGTCCTTCCACGCGCTGGTGAGTGGGCTCGGGGAGCCTGCAGGGGATCCTGCTCCCGTGATTTCCCCAGAGGGGCCTGGCTGTGGCTGAAGGAGCAGCTGCTTGCTGCCACGGCCGTGGGGAAGAGCCATCTTTGTCCTAGAGGTGTCATTTTGAATTTCCACCATGAACACATCTTCCTGTTACAAGAGCAGGGTCATCTCAAGTGTCCAGGAACTTGGGCGTGATCCACACATCCCATGAAGTCCATTCTGAGGCCCTCAGCATGTGCTGGCTGAGACCTTCTCGGCCATATCTGACTTTCTTCCATGTGGATGAAACTCCCGACCAATTATTCCAATACCCGGTCTCTGGTCATCAGCACCTGGTGCTCCACAAGGGAGGGGAAATGTTCTTCTGTGCTACCTGTGGTGTGGCAAATAATGGTTGTTTAAATTTGACTACTGTAACAACGCAGCTCTTAAAAGCACAGGGAAATGTTGTGCAGAGTGGTGAGGTTTTAATGAGTTTAACTCAAGTTCTTGTAGTTTCGGCTTGGACTCCTGGAGGTTCACAGAAATAGCTGAGCCTCACTGTTGTCTTGTAGATGTCAGCTGTACCCTTCAATTGAATGCAGAGCTGTAATTCAGTCAGGGGCGTTTTTATTCTTTCCTATATGAAAAGATTAGCGTCATCATCCTGCTAATTGCTGGTGGATTTATTATATTTTTTAAGTGGCGGGCTGTAATTTGCATTTATGCTTATTTTTTTTCGCATCAAGCAAAGCACTGAGTGTTATCCTGAAAAACAGTCTGCCTCTTCATGCTGGTGTCTCTGGAGAGCCAAGGGAAAAAATATGTCTGGAAAATGTTGTGTTGGAAGAGACACGTGTTTTCTTCTCTTCTCAGCAAACTCTCTTGTCCTCCTTTGCCCCCAGGAACGCGGGGAAATGCAGCCTCATGTTAGCAGCCCTAACTCAGGTTTCAGGAAGGGAATTTACCCAGAGCAGCTGTGGCTGCCCCTGGAGCCCTGAAAGTGTCCCAAGGCCAGGCTGGATGGGGCTTGGAGCACTCTGGGATAGTGGAGGGTGTCCCTGCCCATGGCAGGGGGTGGGATGGGATGGGCTTTAAGGGCCCCTCCATCCTAGATGATTCTGTGATTCCATGACCCAAGTCTCCTGAAGATGTTCCTCAGCAGCAGCACATTCATCCAAGGATGTGCTCAGTTATCCAGATGGCTCTGCATAAATGTCCCAGGTACAGCTGTGGAACCTCTCACAGTCCAGGCTCTGGAAATGGAGATGTTGCTGTGGTGGTCCAGTTCTCCTTTTCCTTGATTTCCCCACGTTTCCCAGGGAGAGCCCCATTCCTCCCGCAGTTCCCTGGGTAGCAGGCAGCCCTCTGTCCATCCCAGCTGTGGTTTTGGATGTGCTCCAGCCAGTTCCTCAGCTGGGTGGCTGGGGGTGTCCCTCTGGGACGTGGGTGTTCCCCCGGCACTGCCAGATGTGTGGCAGTGCCATTCTGCTGATCTGGGCTGTGGGAATGCAGCTCTGAGGTGCTCCAGGAAGTGCAGCTGGCTGTCTGTCTGTCTGCCTGTGCCTTGCCTCCCTTTCGTACTTGCCATTCCCTACCACTCCCTTTTTGGCAGGAGAGGAGCTCCTCTCCTCTGGCCACCGCCACGTGGGAAATCTGCTCTGACACTGGCCTGAGCACTTCAGCCCCGAGTCAAGCCCCCCTCCAGAGCTCCCCAGATAGCTGGGCTCAGGAAAGGCCATGTCTCTCGTTGCCATGGGGCATTTTGCAGAGCAGCTGACACTGCTCTGATGGGAAGGGTCATTTCAGCTCACTTTTCCCCTTCCTGTGCCTTGCTCAGTCCTTCAGGTGTCACTTATCTCTAAGGAAGTGCAGGTTTAAATACCATGAGCTCCCTGCAAGCCTTTATCTGGCCTTGCTACATTTCTGAGTCAGCACCAGGATGCTCAGAGTGTTTCCACAGGAAAGAGCAAAGAGGAGGACCCAGTTTTTGAGAAGCAACAGATAAGTTTGGAAATCTCAGATTTCACATGTCCAGCTATGAAACCTTGCTAGGAAAGAAAAATAAAAAACCCAAAGCCTTCACTGGTGCTGAGGTTTTGGTCTATGATGATTAGGCTCCTTTAAAATACCTCACGTTAAATGCCAAAAAATGACGGAGGGGCTGTGTACTGTCCGTTTCAATATTTGGTATTGCATGTTGGCAGAAGTGAGTTAATTGGCAGTGAGAAGGCAGCAGCCTGGCAGCATCCCACTGTCCCAGCAGTGAGAACCCTGTGTTGCCACAGGATTTGCCTTTTTGCCCCCCAGATCCCCCAGTTTGGTGGGGCTGCTGCTAACCCTGACGCCTGTGGCATTGACAGGTGGCGGCTCGCACGGGGGAGTCGGGAGTGAGGAGAAGGACACAGGCCATGTCCAGGTCTGCCAGCAAGAGGAGGAGCAGGTTTTCTTCTCTCTGGGGGCTGGACACTACCTCGAAGAAAAAGCAAGGGAGGCCGAGCATTAACCAGGTAAGAGGTGGGAGTTTGGGTCCTGGTATTTGCAGGGGGGGTTTGTCAGCGGGCGGAACGCAGCTCACACGGAATCGTGGCATTCCTCATCCCCTTCCAAAATCGGGGACTGGAGCTGCAGATCAGGGCACAGCAGCTCCAGTCAAAGGTTTGGAATTTGCCTTTTTCTTTAGCTGAATTCTCTTGTTGCATTTTGCTGCTTCTGCTTTTCCTGCCTTCCCTAATCTCAGGAGCAACAAAGCAGCAGCGTAAAACGCTGATACAACTTGAGAGAGAAAAAAACCCCAAACAATCCAGACTTGTTTGATTATTTTTAATTTAAAATGGATAGTTTATACAATGCTTTAAATGTAGCTGAGTTTGGTGAAAACTTTCTAAAGTGACAAAAAGCTTTGCGTTTAGTCAGGACACTCCCTGTTTTGCTTCAGATTTCTAAAAAAGCAGAAGTTGTGCTGTTTCCACCCAGTCACTGCCCAGATCTTTCTCTAGAAAACATGTTCCAGTGTGGTAGGAAGGTGCTTCCCTGTTTTTCTTTCCAAACATCCCTAATTACAGCTTTCACTTTTTGAGAGCTATACCTCATCTAATTGCAGGAAATGTAGGCTCTGCCTTTCTTTCTCATCTCTCACTTCTTGTGGGGGGAGAGTCTGGGGACACACGCTGTTCTGTGCCCTGTGATCTCTTGTGCTGTCTGTTTGAGCAGCAGTGGGTGTTTGTTTTGTTCAGCAGAGGATGATCAGCTTGTTTGGAGTGAGACACTAAAAGTTCACCTGATATTCAGAGGCTGAGCAAAAGCCCAGGGCTTGGCTGGAATGCAGGTCCATGAGCACATTCCCAATTCCTTGTGCTGGTGCTGCAGCATCCCCTTTGCTTTGTATTTACTTGCCCCAAATCTCTTGTCCTGAGCTAGGATCCTGCCTGTGCTGTGTTTTCAAACCTGTTTTTTTCCCCCTGAGCTCCCCCCTTTTGTTTTTCCTTTCAGTGGAGATAATTGCATTCTTCACGCTGCCTCCCCTGCTCCTGCCCCTCTCATGCCTCCACAGCACAGGCATGGAGAGGGATTCTGTTCCAGATTAAAGGAAAGTCATTGTGGAGAGAGTTGTGAAAAGTGGGAAGTTTAGAGAAAGTAGCAGAGTGTCTAAATGCAGTGCCTGAACACATTTCCCTTGCTTGTGCCAAGTGTTGCCTGTTGGAAGCAGCCAGCTGCAAATCCCTAAAAGGCAGAGACCTTTTCCCATCCTGCCTGGTCCCTGCTTCATTTTAGCCAGGGAGTAATTAACAGCCCAGCAACTTGATCCTAGGCCTGTGCTGATGTGGAGCTGTAAAACTGAGCTTTTCAGTTCTCACTGTTGGATTCTGCTGCAGCACCAGCCCTGCCTGCCCATCTAATGCAGTCCTGGGCTGATGTGGGGTGCATGCTGCAAATATTCCTGTTTGGTCCTTCCTCCTGCACGGGATCCTGTTGATTTTGGCTCTCTGGCTCGTGCTTGGGTTACCAGCTCCTGTTTCATTAGAGAAGGGTTACACTGACTTGTGCTGGAGTGTTTGCTGAGTACATTTTGGCAGCTGGGTCATTACAAAGCCAGCCAGAAGCAGAGCCCTTCTCAGTTCTCAGCGTTGGCAGAGGTGGGGAAGTGTTCATTTCCCACTTTTACTGGTGGAGAAACCCAGCACAAAGAGAGATGAAATTAGTCCAGCTCCACCAAGGAAGTCAGGACAGACCTCCAAGCAGAAGTGGCCTCTAGTCTTCTGTACCACCCCATCAGCAGCTTGTTTTTCACCTCACCTTCTCTTCCATCAAGCTGCTGCTTTCCTTTTCTCCAGTGCACCTGCAGCAGAGAGGCAGAGACTGTTGGAGAGGTCCCCCAGTTCACTGCCCTGCAAACCTTGGTGGAGGGCCCAGGTCTGGACAGAGACTGGTGCAGAGGTGTGCCTGTGTCAGTGAAGCCACACCTGTGCTCAGGAGGAGTGGTCCTGGTGAGGCACTGGGGGTGGGGGACACAGGACAGCACTTCCCTGTGTTTGAGGAATGGCACTTGGAGTGAGCTGACCTGGTGTTTGGGATCCCCTCTCTGCTGAAAACTCTCTTTGTTCTTGTGTTGTTTCTTTTTGGATGACAGGCTCAAGCAAAAAGAGGTTAGAGGGGCTGCTGGATGTGACTTACCCACCCTGAAGGAGATTTTCCCCATCCCAAATTTCTACAAGAGTGAAAAATCTCTGCAAGCCATGTGTTTGGAGATGGCTGTTTGTATTTCTCAGTTTGAGTTCCGTGCTGGGTGTTAGACAGACTGTTCTGCCCCTGGCACGTGCCGCACACAGGGAGTCACGTTCGTGTTTAAAGCAGATTGCCTCTCTTGTTCCTCAGGTGTTTGGAGAAGGAGTCGATTCAGTGAAGAAATCTCTTGAAGGGATCTTTGATGACACAGTCCCCGATGGCAAGGTAAAACCCCAGCTCTCCAGCTGCCTCCTTCCCCCGCATTTGCAGCCAGTAAATTCAGAATAAATACGAAGATTTGCTATTTTGCCATTTCTAAGCATCAGAGCTGCAGTACCCACAACAGTTTTGTAGGGATTGGTTTGCCCAGAAACACTGCGCATTTCAGTTTTAAATTTAAATCTGCTTTCATCCCTACTATTTTTTTGTTGCATTCCTAGCATTCCCAGTAGCCATAGGGTGAAATCCCAGGAGAAGCACACTGCAGCAGTGTAGCTGTGTGGGTGGCACAGGAGGCACACTCTATCCTGCTCAGGGAAAACAGGTTCCTGTCCAGACAAGCCTTCAAGCTGGGCTTAGGAGCAAAATATCTTCTGTCTAAGAGAGCTCTGGTACAGCATATAACAGCATATTACTATAACTAGTTATTGATGAAGAGGGAGCTGTGTTGGGCTGGGATGGTCATGATGGATTTTGTCTGTTTAGAGGGAGAAAGAAGTGGCCCTGAGCAGTGTCCACCAGCACAACCCCGACTGTGATATTTGGGTGCACGAGTACTTCACGCCCTCGTGGTTCTGCCTGCCCAACAACCAGCCTGCCCTGACAGTCATCCGGCCTGGGGACACCTCCCGGGACGTGCTGGAAATGATCTGCAAGGTAAACGTGCCCTGGGGAAGTCAGTGCAGCCTGCTGGGACTGCTCTGCACCGGGACACCAGTTCTGTTTTAGGTGAGAAACGCAAATGGCACCGCAGTGTTGAGGCCAGCAGCGCAGCAGAGAATTCCCTGCAGCTGCAGCTAGCTTGGCGTGGGTGCAGGGCCAGGCAGCAGCCTGAGGTTTGCCTTCCCCACTCTGGCTGCTGTGCACGAGCCTGGAGGTGCCTTCACACGCTGGCTCTGCCCCTGCTGCTGCCTTTCCCAGAGCCAGCCATCCTCTGTCCCTGCAGTGGGACCAAGCTGAGTGTGGGTCCCCTCTCCCAGCCCCTGTGTGGCCCCACATTGTGGTGGTGCCCCCAGCTCTGCATCCCTCCCACAGCCTGGCAGATGAGGTGACCTCACCCCTTCCCAGGAGCCAGGGGAGCTGTTTCCAGGAGCCATTCCTCCTTCCCTCCCCTCAGGCTGGCACTGGGGAGAACAGCAGCACCAGGAGTGGCAGAAGTGCCCATGTTTGCTGCCCACACTGCAGATTCAGACCCAGCTTTGTGTGGGTGGCAGGAAGGGACAGGGGAAAGCTTTTATCTGCATTGGAGTGGAGGGGAAGAAAAACCACCTGGATTTCTGTGCCAGATGACGTATCAGAGACACTGGGCCATTAAAAAGAGTTACATCTCTAAAGAGTTGGAAACTTTGACAAATTAAACACAGGCTTTCAGCTCTGGCAGCTGCATAATGTGTGTTTTCTGAGCGAGCGAGACCCAACTCCTGTCACGTGCCGCTCTGAAAAGTGAGTCTGCTTTCTACAACAACAACAGCAGGAGAAAAGAAAACATTTATTACCATTGAGAGCTTAACTTTGGGGACTTTCAGAACGTGTTGCATGTGCTTCTAAAGAGAGGGAAGGTGAGAGAAAGGCGTTTGTTTCCAGTAATTGTACAGTGCGCTCGTCTCTCTGCCAGGTGTGCTGCAGCTTGTGAAAGCTCTGCTTTGTGTTCAGCAAAAGATGACATTTTTGCAGAGAGGCATAACAGGGAATCTGGATGACACACTATTAGTAATGATTTATTTTTAGGATTTATGTTTTCCTTTGGCTAAGGATGGTTAACTCAGTGGCCGGAGTCCTTGGCTGGGGTGAGCTGGTGTAGCTCCGTGGTTTCAGCAGGTGCCTGCTGAGGGTCTGGTCTCTCACTGTGCTTTTGCTGCGCTGGGTGGGGGTGCTTAAGGAGATGGGGAGGCTGGTGAGTGTTTTTTCAAGAGCTACTATCTGTTTCTTTCCTTTCTGTGAGAGTTTTCAGCCTGAAAAACACTGTCGAGATGCCTTTTTTCTGTAGCATTTAATAATCAATCTCTTTCTTCTGTCTCTTGCATTCAGCTCATTTTCCCCCCTTTAATATCCGATCCACATCATTTCACATCAGTTTGCCATCTGCCATCTGAGAACCAGTCGAGTTCTGGTACAGTAAACATTTCAAGCTCTACATTTCATATCAACCTCCTCGTGTTTGTAGATGTGGTTAAATCTGTGCTGCTAAACTGAGCTTGATTCTTCTGTTGGAGAACATTAAATGCGCTGAAGTCGTTGTGGAAAATGTGTTCTTATGCTAACATTGCTGCTTGTTATTATACAGCGAGTTAGGCTTTGGAGGATGCTTTGTGACACTTTTATGATTCAAGATTGGTGGGAGGAGTGTTTAAAGCATTTTTAAAGTGGTTTCTCAAAGATTTCTCCTAAGATGTAACTAGCAGCATCACTTGGAAGGCAGGAAAACTCAGTGTATATGCATTAAATTGCTTTCTATGGCTGATAAGAAATAGTTGGTCCCTTCCAATCTTACCCATCCTGTGATTCTGTGATGACACTGCTCAGTGTGAACGAATGTATATGCATTACTAACATTTGCATAATGGTATGTCTTAAAATGGAGGAGGAAATCACACTCCGTGTACAGATTTAGGCAGAGCCAGCGTGGAGATAATAACACCAAGACCCAGTATGGAGATAATAGCAGTGAAAAACAAGCCTGGATGACTACATGGCATTTTGTCTTTTGACTGCATAAAAAGTGAGGCAAGAAAGGTTTGGGGTTTTTTTCCCCTCACAATTTACATTCTTCAGAGGGACCTGCATGAGGGGCAAGAAGCAGATACCCCAAGGTCTCTTGCTTTGTCATCAGAGCCTCTGAGAAGTTAAGCCTGATGCTCTGGGGGCTTGCTTTGCTTTTGGGCTGGTGTTTTGCTGCTGGGACAGCTGGGGCCACACAGGAGCGGTGGGATGGCCGTGTTCCTGTGGTGCTGCCACAAAGGTCCCCCCACCAAGCTGGGAGCATGTGCCAGACCCTCTCCTTGGCCAGAAAGGACGCAGGCTGGGCGAGGAGCTGGGCTTGTGTGCCAGCCCACCGTGGCACTTGGGGCCTCTTGAGTGGGATCCCAGCCCGGCTGTAAATTCTCCTTCCCGAGCACCTCAGTTAAGCTGTCGAGTTGTGCTTGAAATGGGGTTAGCTGCTTAATTTAGTCCAGACAGAGCCAGAGTTATTAGGAGAGAAATAAATAAACCAAGAAGCTGATTTGGATGGCTGAAAGGTATTTTGGGTGGTCTTGAAAGGATATTCATATCATTAAAGCTGCCCTGTTTCGGCTCCCACCTCCCCACATACGGATGCAGCTGCCAGCAACAAAAAGTGGGTTAATGGTTTGGTTTTTAGGGCAGCCTGGCTGTGCCCACATTCAAGGGACCTTTTCCTCTCACTTCAGTAGAACATCATGGCCCTGTTTGAATCACTTTAACCAGTGTCAGATTTTGAGGTAGACACAGCCTTGGGGCAGCTGTAGGATGTTAATTAGCTAAATGGGGTGGCTCATGGGCTGCACTGTGGTCAGGACTCTCATTCCTGACCTGGATGGGATCACAGTGTACTGGATTGATGGCATCCACTCGGGCTGATGGGGTTTGGTGAAAGAAATGCATGCCTCTAAATATGAGTGTTTTACCCAGTTTTGTTTTCAGTTGATGCGCTGCCCAGTGCCTAGAGGCCCCAGACTGGATAAATTCATCACAGGTGCTGATTTCTGCCTGCCTGGGCAGGCTGGAAAGCATCCCTTGGGTCTCCTCCACGAGGGAAGGCCATTGGTGGGCTGTGGATGGGGTCTCTGTGCCAGCCTTGGGCTTTGGGCAGTGGCAGCACAGCTGGCACTGGCTGGCAGGCACCCTGAGGTGCAGCAGAGCACAACAGCTTGGGCACAGGGCTCAGCGAGGAGATCTCTGGGGGCAGGAGGAGGCTGCCAGGTTGCCTGGCTCCTTTTTCACAGAATCACAGAATCCTTCAGGTTGGAAAAAACCTACGAGACCATGGAGTCTGAACTGTGCCTAATCCCCACCTTGTCCCCAGCCCAGAGCACTGAGTGCCACCTCCAGGCCTTCCTTGGACACCTCCAGGGATGGGCACTCCAAACCTCCCTGGGCAGTCTGTTCCTTTCCATGAAGAAATTCTCCTGATGCCCACCCTGAGCCTGCCCTGGCCCAGCCTGAGGCTGCTCCCTCTCCTCCTGTCCCTGTTCCCCCTGGCTGTCCCCTCCTGGCAGGAGCTGTGCAGAGCCACAGGGGCCCCCCTGAGCCTCCTTTTTTCCAGGCTGAGCCCCTTACCAGCTCCTCAGCCTCTCCTGGGGCTCCATTCCCTTCCCCAGCTCTGTCCCCTGCCCTGGACATCCCCAGATATGAGGGATGCACTCAGTGGGTTTGGGTCTCCTCTCTGTGTTCATGTTTAAGACACTTCTGTGTCTGGGGACAGTAAACTAAGCTGACCAGAAAATAGCCCAGGACTCCTCTGTGTCATTTCTGAACCTTTAGTTTCACTTCTGCTTCCCTTTAGTTTCTGAGGTGTTTGTACGTGTGTGTCTGAAAGAGAAAACTACTGAAAACAGCAGTAATCAGTGAGAAAAGCAAGCATGAAGCTTTCCAAAAAAGAAAAGTGAGGGAGCAAGGATATCTTCTACATTCAGCTGGTTTTGTTTTGGCCCTTGATAGATTTCAGTCATTATTTAATTAACTAGGAATTTGCCTGGATTACAAAGGTTATTCCATTTCAGGTACTCCATTTCATCCAAGGCTAATTTGATCTTTGGGTTGGACATATTTGAACAGAGCACTGTGCAGAGTGCAGATCTGTTTTGGTTTTCCTTATTATTATTGGTGGCTTTTTTTACTGCTGGGCTAACCCAGACTTTCCAAAGCGTTCCCTGTTCTCTGTGTGTCTGCTGGAGGGTCAGGGTGGGATGTTTCCCTCAGGTACACTGCTCATCAGCTCAGTGCTGCTGGACCATGCTTGAACTGGAAAAGCCAGGCTTTAAAAAACAGGACAAACAGGCAATAATGATGCTCTTGCGAGTTTTCAGATAAGCCATTGTTTTCAGCACAGCCTGAGAAACCTTGGTAATTTGCTGGTGTGAAATGAAAAGGCTGAGGTATAAAAGCCTTTAATAGTGGGATTTCAGAAGTGACAGTGAGGAGAATTTACCTCCTGTATCTGTGAATCACTTTGGGGCTTCTCATTAGATGTAGTTTAGGAACTTTGAAAGTAACTTCTGGATGATATCCTTTGTGTTTATCATACTTGTAATGTGTTTTGATTACACACTGCATTAACCTCTGCTTAAATCAACCTTATTAATCATGCTGAGAAAAGGTCATTAACATCTCCCAGACCAAATGCTGTATCCTCAGCTAATTATAACTAATTCATTAAAATGGTGTGACCTGTTTCCCCTGGGATGCAATCCAGGACGCAACTCTTGGCTTCTTCTAGCCAGTGTATCCTGAAGTGCTTTGAATTTAGAGGACAGACAGATTTTTTTGTGCTTATTAACCTTGCTTGAAATCTGCCACATCATATTTACGTGCTAAATTACAGAGATGCTGAAAAGCCCCAAACCAAACAGAAAACACCTCTCCTGCTCTATTTTGCTTTGTCAGCAGAACGTTTAGTTAGATACCCTTTTATCCAAAGGCATGCTCCGAGGTTTCTGTTCCAGCATGGGCTTATTTCTGGAATGGCTTGGCAGGGAGCAGAATGCCAGGTCAGCAGAGCCCCAGGTGCCCTCGGTGGGTACATGGACCTTATTCCTGGGGGAGAGCAGGAGAGCCAGGTTTTGTTCAGGTTATTCAGGGCAGGAGATGGTGGTGGAAGGTGCTACTGGGGTGTTCTTGCCCCCGTGAGGGCCAGAGATGAGGGGAAGGCTGCTTTTCTGTCTAAAGGCTCTCTGTCTCTTGCAGACACACCAGCTGGACTACTCTGCTCACTACCTGCGCCTCAAGTTCCTCGTGGAGAACCAGATCCAGTTCTATGTGCCAAAGCCAGAGGAGGAGATCTACGAGCTGGTAATGCTGCCCACCGGGCTAATGCAGTGACACTGGGCAGGACGCTGTTAATTAGTGTTTGTCTGCGGAGTTATGCTTTTTACTTTGCAATTATGGTGCTTTGCAGACCATAGCAAATTGGCCTTCAGCAAAGAGATCTCTCCAAACTTCATCCTGTGTTGGTGTTTAGCTCATATTTGTGTGTGGATGTGTCTGGGGAGAGAGGAGGGACAGCCACAGGCAATGGGTGAAAGTCACTCTGAGGTACATTTAAGCCTAACTTCCCTCCAAGTTGTCTTTTCCTGTTGTTCATGGTGTCCAGTGGAGGTTTTAAAGACATGATGTGAGGCCTCAGCACACTGAGTTTTAAAGAGAGGGAAAATACACAAGTTGTTGGGTGTTTTTGGTTTTTTTTTCCTGATGGTAAGGTAAAGATTAAGGTCAAGAAGGTCTGGAGCTATGTGTGAGAATATACTTCCTTAATTGCCTCAGCTGGCTGTTTTCATCTCGTTCATCTCCAAAGCAGACTTCAAAGGAATTTTGCCATGAGAGATTAAAACCAAAAAGACCAAACAGGATTAGTGTCATGCTTTAACTCTGTGATTTTACACAGGCACGCTGTAAACCTTTTTAAAGTCCTTTTCATTGGTGGCTGGTTTACTTATAAAAAGTAAAACTTTGCTAGTTATGGAGCCTTTTGCTCGTGTAGCAAAGGACTTCTGGGATTTTCCATTAATGCTGTCAACAACAACAACAAATAGTGAGAAAGTGCTGGAGGAGTGCTAGGGCTGGGAAGTGTGATATAGCTGGGGAAAATTAAAACTCAGAGGAGACAGCTTTTAGCTGTCGTTGTCTGGAAGGACTTTGGGGATTTGTGTTGAGAGGGTGTAGGATTGACACAGTCATCACTTAGTGTTTATTCTGAAAAGCTGTAATTAACCCAGAACTCTGTCAGTGGGACTGTGCAGCTGCTGGAAGGGAATGGTGCAGACAGATATTAAACCAGCACACTTTGTGTGTTTGCTTGTGTGTGTGGGCTTGTTTGGGGAGAACGCGGAGTTACTTCCATGGGGTGTAACTATTCTGTAATACTGATTTTTGCAGTGCTGATAACATTACATTTTTATTAGGGAAACCTTTCCCAAACGAGTTCCTCTTCTTTTCTAAAAGAATAGTTTACATACTGCAGTCCAAACACTGAGTTTTAAAATGTTAATGATTGTGAATTGCATTTTTACACGCTCACAGCAGCGTGTAAACACAATTAATATTCACCTGTGGGCTCTGTTCACCTGGGGCTATGATTTTTTCCGAAGACAAAGGGCTGGTGTGTTACTTCAGTGCTGAAAGGCAGAGGGATTTGCACTGGATGGAGGGAATTCTGAGCTATTGCCTAGGTGTGAATTTGTGCTGGTCTCCCAGGAAGGATGTTAATGACCATTTCAAAGACTTGGGGGCTTTCCTTGGTACAAATAAACATCAAGGTGTTAAAGGTGAAATGTCAGGCTGAGGTGTAGCAAATCTGATAGTCTGATAATGAAGAAATGTATTTAAGAAACAAAATCACTCCTTGTGATTTTCATGCTGTTGAATAATTGAATTCCTGCAATCTCTTCATTAAAATAATATAAAACCATTAAGCTATTACTACCTGTAAATTAGGAAAACAGGAGCAGAAGCTCTGTTTCTCCTGCACTCAGAATGGTATTGACTGTGTGAAATGAATGTGTGCTCTGTTTTGTGGTGGGGTGGGAAAACACTGCTTCCTCCTCTCTAACTGTGTTCTGACAGCAGAGCTGAGTGACACTGCTAATGCCTCTCACACAGGTGGAGAGAAACTGTTTGATAAATAATGTCCACAGTCCCTCTCTTCTGCCTGTCATTAAAAACCAAAAATCTGTTCCAAACCGTTACAATTGATGTGTCCTCCCACAGTAACATATTTTTGTGTTTGTTTTTTTCCCCTCTATTCAGCTGTACAAGGAAATAGAAATCTGTCAGAAAATTACCCAGCACATTCAGATGGAGAAGTCTGATGCATCCTCTGATATTTATGGTGAGTTACTCCTTGCCTTGTTTTGCTCTTTCTCCCAGTCAGTTCCAGCAGGTTCTTGCGTGCTGTTTACTGATGTACCTGAAAGGTCTCTTGAGCACAGTGAGAAAAGCACTTCTGATTCCTGAGCCACCCACGGGAACGTTCACCTGCCCTGGAGGAGGACAGCCTTGTTTGGGGTGCTCTGAACGTGGCTCTCCTGGAGCTGGAGGATGTGCAGGCAGGATAAACGTTTGCTTGTTGCTGTAGTTCCTCCCAGCGCCACCCACGGAGGCTGTGGGTGGGAGCAGCACCCTTTGCCAGCTGTCACATCTCCCAGGGAGCCTTCAGGGCCCTGCTGGGGGCTGTGCTGGGGCTGCCACACTGCCCACAGCCCACAGGGCTCTGCAGCTCCACTCACTCCTTCCTCCTTGCCCCCTCCTCCTCGGGGGTACAGGGCATCTGAGTTCTGTGGCCAGGCAGCTCCAGAGAGGCTCTTTGCCTTCTTCTCACCTGCCAGGGGCACCCAAGGTGGGTTCCTGCCTGCCCCAACATTCCTGAGGCTGGGGATGTCCCACGGATGCTCCAGCCCTCGAGGATGTCCCACGGACACCGTGAGCCAGGACCTGACACATGGCAGATCTGTGTGAAACATAGAGCAGGGGAACCCTCCCTGTGTCATTTCAGCAGAATCTCTCATCTCTGTGTCCTTCATCCTTCTCAGCTTTCAGGTATTTCAGGTCACAGCCCTCCAGCCTGGTGAGTTTGCCCTTTGGCCTGGCAATTACAATTCTGGGGTGTATTTTAGAGTTATCTGTGCAACCTCCCCCACAGGAAGCTGATCTGCATCTTTTTGCTGTTTATCTAAATACTCTGTTTTAATGACTAGAAACATGCTGAATCCCCAAACTGCTTATTATACAGCTGCAGGCCATTGGAATATTGAGCTCTACAAAGCAGTGGGACTGACTGGGGCTTGCATATTGAAGGCCTAAGAAATATTCACCAGGCCAGTGATGGTTCAGGGTTCATATTTCTACAGTGCCTGAAAGCACTGCAGGAGTTGGGGCTCTCATAGCATTTCCTGTTTTTTTTTTTTTTTGTTCTTTTTTTCTGAGTGATAAATGGGAAAAAAAGAAGTGAAATGTGCTGTGGTGTCCTGTGGGATGAGATCAGCTGTGTGAGGTGTGGCATGGAGCTGTGCAGTGCTCTGACCTGCAGGCAGGGAATGCTCAAAGCACCCTAAAAAAGCTGACTTTCCTCTCCTGGAGGGGAAACAGCCAAATGTGGTTTGCCTCTAATTGGAAGAAGGGTTTCTGTGATCTGTATGTGACTCCTTGTGTGTTCATCCAATGACAAGTGTGTGCTGAGGGTCACACAATCCTGGAGCACTTTGGGCTGGACAAGGCCTTAAAGATGACCTCATTCCAACAGCACATCTCAGGGAGAGCTCACCTGGGAACACTCTGTGGTGTTCCTACTCCCAGCAGTGTCTGTGGTAGTGAGAGGCACTCCTGGAAGGGCTGGCCTGGAGTGTTGGGTCTCTCATGGGATGCTTTGCTGATGCCTGAGCACAGATGTTCTCACCTCTTTGGCTGGTACTCTTTTCTCCTTGCCAGGGCTGTGAGGGCAGAAATCAGTAAGAATCCTTGGATTGCAGCTCGTGGATGTATCAGGAAGGTGCTGGGATGTTCACCAGCAGCTGGTTATGCCAGGGGGCTGAGGGGATCATCTGGAGGTGGATTTGTTCAAGGCCATGTGCACTCAGAGACGTGGATTTCTGTTCTCCTCTCATCAGAACTTTGCAGTGAAGAGAAGGCTCTGCCTGGGCCACCACCCATCTCTTCCCACCTGTGTTTCAGAGTCCATGCACAGTTTGATGACTGTTTTTGGCAGGAATGCCAGCTTATGCAATCACTGTGGCTCCCACCCACTCGTGCCCTTCCTCTCGCGCGACATTTGTGTGGAGCCCCTGTGGAAGGCAGCCAGATGGGAGCTGTGCATTCCTGCTGTCCACGTCTGTGCACACACTGGGCTGAGGTGTTCCTCACTGAGTGCGTGGCAGGGAAGCACTGGCACTCCTGCTGCAGGTGGTGTGAGATCCAGCCACTGTGCCAGCTGTGGAAATACAGCAGGGCAGGGTCACGTTCTCTGTCTGTGGAGGGGTTAACTGTGTGTGTGAGATGACCATTTCCAGGCCGTTGCCAGCTGCCCATCTCTCATCTCTTAAAGCTGGTGACAACCTGTGTAATTGCTCCTTATGCCCTTTCTGCCAGGAATAACTGCAGGGTTTATGGGTATGGCTGAAAGATGAATTAAGAAGCAACTACGTGTGCATTTAGGCGTGATGGATTGAAGGAGGGAGAGGTCTTCTCCTGGAGGAATCATAGAATCCCAGAATTCTGTGGGTTGGGCTGGAAGGAATCTTAAAGCTCATCCCATTCCATCCCATGGCAGGGACACCTTCCACTGTCCCAGGCTGCTCCAAGCCCCATCCAGCCTGGCCTTGGGCACTTCCAGGGATCCAGGGACAGCCACAGCCTCTCTGGGCACCTGTGCCAGGGCCTGCCCACCCTCACAGGGAACAATTCCTTCCAATATCCCATCTAAATCTACTCTCTTTCAGTTTGAAGGCATTCCCCCTTGTCCTGTCACTCCAGGCCCTTGTAATGAGTCTCTTTCCACCCTTCCTGTGGGCTCCCTTCAGGAAGGTGCAGTGAGGTCCCTCCAAAGCTTCTCTTCCCCAGGCTGAACAATCCCAGTTCTCTCAGCCTTTCCTTGCAGGAGAGATGGAGCTTGGGGCTGCTTGGGCACGCTGATCTCCTCCCAGTGAGAGCCTGAGCTGCCCCTCAGCCTGGTTTTAATGTGTGGAGTTTGACCCAAAACAGCATTTCAGTTGCAAAGGGCGACGCTCTGAGGAGCTGATGCTTTGTACTAACTCAAACTGCAGCCTTGGGCACACTCTGCTGTTTTTCCAGGGTTTTCCAGGTAGGCTTTGTGGTGATGACAACCAATAACTACTATATTTTACAGCTGCTCTTTTAGTGGAGGGTTCTTCTCTCTGCCAAAGCTGGTGTGTTGAGTGAGCTTCACAAATTGCATTTGATTCAGCCCGAGCAGCTCGCATGCAGGTTCCAAGTAGCTCAGTAAGTCGTGAAAGGCCATATGCTTCTCACTTCTGAGCTGCCACGTTCTTCCCCCTCTTTTCTTCTTTTTTTTTTTAATTTTTATTTTCAAATCATGGATGAAAAAATAACTCTCAGCCATAAGGATCAGCTTGAAGGGAGTCCTAAAGTCAGGACAGGCTCCCAGCACATCTGCCCCGCTTGGCTGGTGGCTGATTCCATGTCAAAACAAATGACTCCCCCCAGAGGTTTGTAAATGTTTTTCTAGTCTCTAGAAAAAGAGAGAGCAAATGGTTGCCTGCACTCATTTAGGGAGTAATGAAGTTTCGGAAAGGCAAATGTTCTGCTTTAGATAACTCTCTACAGTAAATAAACAACCTGCATTTAACTTGGCACGTTGTAATTCCTTTACACGTCCTTATCTTACTGTGTTGCCCACAAATGGCAGGAAAATCCCCCAGCCCAAACTCACAGTCCCATTTGCACTGTTTAAAATGAGGCTGTGTCAGCACTTCCACCCCAAGACTGTTCTGTAGGTCTCTGGTGAGCATGAAACCTGCACCCAGCGATTTGGCAAATGGCAGGTTGTGCCAGCAGCTGGAGAGGGCAAGGGACATTTGTACAAACATGCCCAGCCCAGGAATCCCAAAAAGCAGAGGTCAGCACTCTGTCCTAGCAGGAGGTGTTGTGCCTTGCCTGAGTTTGGGGTGGCACATCAGCCAAGGCTCTCGGATTCCCAGCTTGCCTCCCAAACCACAGCTCTGTGCAGCTTTGGTCTGCAAACAGCAAAACCTCCTGGAGTGACCTTTGATGGCAAGAGAATTGGGAGTCACTTCCAAGGCTTTGCAGCTGTGGTGTCCTCAAATATGTCTGTAGATAATTGGTATATGCACTCAGAAATTCAGCTCAGGTTTTTGTTAGAGCCACTTTCGTTGCTGAACTCGCCCGTTGCGTTTGTGAAGGTTTGAGGAGAGGGAGAGGGGAGGGATTCCCACCTGCTGGTGGCAGGGACAGCACAGCTGTGGCTGCAGGGCGTGTGGCTGGGACACCCTGGAAGGGGCTGGCTTCCTCTGACCCTGTCATGGTGTCTCCCCAGGTTTCTCTCTGTCCTCCGTGGAAGAGGAGGGGATTCGCCGGCTCTACGTGAACGGCGTCAAGGAGACAGGCCTGGCTTTCAAGAAAGGTAAAACACTCCCCAAAGCCCTCCCAAGTCTGTCACTGCCACATGAAAAGTCTCAGTGCTCCCTGTGGCTGGGATTGCTGCCTCTGGTTCTGCTTCCAGCCTTTGCTGGAAGCATGGTAGCACTTGGGGCAGAAGGCAGCAGGGATAGCCAGGCTGCCAGCTGGTCCCAAGGCAGAGCAGGGGCTGCTTTAATGCAGCTTTTCCAAGCTGAGGCCAGCCATGCCACTGCATTTCCCGTTCACTGCCTCCCCTGCTGCACAGACAGGCTGGGCAGGGAGTGAGCAGCTGAAACCACCCACATTCTGAGCTAGAACGTGGGGACCAGGAGGGGTGAGAAGATTCTCATCTCTTCATGACCCACTGGTGTGTGCAGAGTCCTCAGAAGCACCTTCAGAGTTCTCTTGGTGAGGGCTTACATGGCCTTGCAGAGCTTACTCAGCAGCTGGCCCTTGCCAAAAGCTGCTGCAAAGGCTGCTCTCCCCCAGGCTGCTGCACCCTTGGCCTGGTGCTGACTCTGGCACTCTGCCGAGCCGGTCCAGCTGATGGAAAACTGCCCTGGCAGTTTCTGTGACCCCGGGCTGGCAGAGCTGGCTAGTGGTTGGGAATGAGTGGCCAAAGGGGCACAGTGGAGGCAGAAACAGGAAGGAAGGAACAGTGGTCAGGGAATGGGGGACGGCCTGGAGTTGCACCCCAACTTCAGAAACCCAGGTAGGCGTGTGTTAAACATGAAAAGACCATCTTGCTCTGTCCTGTCCCTCAGCCCCACAGCATTCCCTGGTTATCAGGAGGGATATCCTGCCAAAAGCCCTGGGCAGAGGCTGGGGGGGGTCTGTGCCAGGCTGCCACAGGGAAATGAAACCTGGTGGGTTCCTGTGTGGAGCAAAACCAGTGTTAGGTGAGGGTGGATGGGGGTTTCGTCAGGGCTTCCCTGGTTTGCTGTCGGTTACTGCTGGGAGAGCAGTTTGGATGGATGTGTGAGCACAGAGTGCCTCCTGCGGGGCTGCAGTGCAAGCACAGCACTGGTAACAACTCAGGGATGGGTAGCTGCTCCGAGCTGACCTGGAAAGGCACTTCTGTATGAACAGCAGTCAGCAGGATCTTGGGACAAGATTCCCTGAGGTAACAGCAGGAAGGGAGGAAAACTCTCTGTGCCTCCCATTATTTACATGCATTGTGTGCATCTGACTGCCCTCCATCAGATGAGATGCTGCATTTCATTTTCAATATTTCCTCCAATTAGAAGACTTTTATTTTCTCCTGGTAATTTTTATGATTTATCCTTTTGTTTCTTCTGTTGGTCTGCCTTAGCAAGGCAGGCATTCCTTATTGGGATGGGAGCTCCTTGATTGCACTGAGACAGACTGCTTTATCCCAAACAATCCAAACAAAGACTGCAAAGAGTAAATGAAGCCCCAGATCCAATGTTTATGGTTGCAGGCCTATTAGTGTGCTACTACTGTGCCACAGAATCACTAAGTAGGATAAATTAAATAATGCGAAATGCTTGACTTGCCTTGTTTTGTCCTTCTTTCAGATATGATTTTACAGTCCATTTGCTTTGCAGCTACTCTATCTAGTTCATTTTATTCTCCCTGAAACTGCACACCACACTAGAGTTTCTGGGCACAATTACATGCATTTAGGGAGATCTCCATTTCCCTGAGGAAGCTCTTTAGCCTCCTCCCTTCCACGTTTCTTCCTGGAATGTGGGTCAGTACTCTGTCTCCTGGAGGGTTCATGCAGGCTTTCAGGGTGCCAGGTCACCCCTGTTCTTTGGCCACTGTAAATTCCAGCTGTCATCCCTGCAAAGACAAGGATGGAGATGGGGATGCTCCAGCAGCCGGGCTCTGGCACTGCTGTTCCCTGGCATGCTGCTGCCTGCCTGCCCCAGGGGTTATTTGGGATTAAACCCCGCTCCAGCTCGCTGTTGCTGCTCAGGGAGGGCTGGCTGGCCGTGGGGAAGGTCAGGATTGCCGTGTCACCTCGCAGAGCTGCACACTGTCCCTCAGCATCCCGGGCAGGCAGCTGCTTCCCCGCACATCCCCTTCTCCCCAGGGCACGCTGCTATAAATAACTGCTGGAAGCAGGCTGGCTGAACAGCCATGACTAACTAAGCAAGGGCTCAGATCTGCCTTCTGAGGATGCGTGTGCTGCCATGGCGTTCGGGAAGGGTGGCAGGGGAGGCCTGTGGTGTAGGGTGCAGCGTGCACAGCGGCTGTGCCCTGAGGAAAAAGGGGATAAATTGTTGCTGACATGTTGCGGGGGACTCTGCTCTTGGGGTGGCACTGGAGGAGCAGCCAGACAGCAGATCTCACAAAGTCCATCAAATCTCAGTGTCATTTGCAGTTGTTAACAATTCTGTCTGGACACAAACAGCCGTGAGAGCTGTCTGTGGGGAGCACGGCCATGTGAATCTGACCCGTTCCTCGTGTCGCAGGCCTGAAAGCCGGGGATGAAGTGCTGGAGCTGAACCAGAGGGCTGCCGAGGAGCTGGGCCCGGCGCTGCTGAAGGACGCCCTGCTGCAGGCCGCGCTGAGCCTCACCGTGCGCACGCACCCCGAGCCGGAGGAGGCCCAGAGGCTGGGCCTGCCGCCGCCGCGGCGCCCGGAGAACCCCGCGGAGCCCGGCGACAGCGCCCCGGCCTGCGCTGCGGGCAGCCAAGGTACGCCTCGGGACACGAACCCCCTGGGGATCCTTCCCTGCGGGAGGGAGGGCATTACAGCCCGAGCTGGGCGGGTGTCCCGGGCTCCGCAAGCTGGGGGGTGTCACAGGGACACCCCGAAGGACCTGTGGCACCCTGTCATCGCCACAGGCACCTCACATCCTCGGGCTGTGCCCAGGATGGCCACAGAACCAAGTGTTCCCTTCTGGGCAGCTCAGGAGGGGCTTTTTCCTCTGGATTTGCCCACAGTGTGGCAAGGGGAGGAAGAGTTAAAGCACTCTGTGTGCAGTTTGGGGCACCACTGCATCAGACAGCTCTAAAGCTGTTGGAGAGTGTCCAAAGGAGGGACACGAGGGTGCTGAAGGGTCTGGAGGGGCCACACAAGGAGCAGCTGAGGGCACTTGGAATGTTCAGCTGGAGGAGAGGAGACTGAGGGGAATCTCATTGGGGTCTGCAGCTCCAATCTCTGCTCCCTGGGACAGTGACAGGGAAGGGCTGGAGCTGGGCCAGGGAGGTTTGTGTTGGATATCAGAGGTGCTGGGCACTGCCCAGGCTCCCCAGGGAACAGGCACGGCCCCACAGAGCCCCAGGAGTGTTTGGACACCGCTCCAGGGGTGCCCAGGGTGGGACTGTTGGGATGTCTGTGCAGGGCCAGGAGCTGGGCTGGATGATCCTTGTAGGGCTCTTCCCACTCAGGATATTCTGTGGCTCTGTGATTCAGCCTCTCTGGGGTCAGCCAGGAGCACAGGGGCCCTATGTGTTTGATGAGATGCACAAATAACTGACAGGGATGTTTTAGAACCCCTAAAGACAGGGATTGACACTACAGCCTGCCATGTGCAGGTGATCCCAGAGCACAGTGCCCTGGGAAGGGACATTCCTGCTACCTGCTGCCCTGCTTAGAGAACCCAACCAGCACGAGATTAGTCTGTACCAACTGGGAATGGTTTGCCACGAGTTTGGTTCCTGAATTTCTCTGTGCTCCCCTAGATTGGACAACAGAAAAGGACACTGGTTGTACTTCTTGCTTCAGTTCTTTGGAATAATTTAAAATACAGGAAAAATCAGTGGAATTACCAGAATGAAGTAGTTTTTAGGTAATGAAAACTGTTCTGAGCTGAGACTGGCTTTGGGGAGTGTGATATTCATAGCAAGTGGAAAAGAGGGAGCAAGAAAAGCTTCCACACAGCTTATTACAAATCCCTCTGAGGGCACTGCTAAAAGCAACCTCGTGTAAGATGTGGACTAAAGCTACACAGGCAGTTAAAATTCAACATTTTCATGACATTTTCCCCTTTTAATTTTCATGGAAGTTTTCCCAGTTAGGCTTTTGTGCTGGAAAATCGAGGAAGTCTTGAACATTTTCATAGCTGGCCACAAGATGCCCCCATTTGCTACTCAACACCAGCTTTTCACCAGCCTCTTGTCTTTGCCTGTGATTTGTCACTGAAACCCTGAGTGCTGGGTGCTCGTAGCTCAGCTTTTGCCTGGGAGCAGAGGGCTGGGATTTCTGGGCTCACACAGAGCTCTCCAGCATTCACATTCCTTCTGAACACAGGGAATGTTGGGCTGGGATCTGTTCCTTTCCAAAAGAAGAGAGATATTTCTTTCAGCCAGCAGGAGGAGTGCAGCTTCTGTACTTGCCACATGAAATAATTTGGGATGGGTTAGCCTGAGCTGGGAGCGAAATCAGGGCTCTGCACCCAAGTGTGTGACTGGGAAGCAGGTGATGTTCCCTCCCCCATTTCCCTCTAGTTAGGTGTGTGCAGAACACAGTGTTTTACTGAAGCCTTGCTTTTCCTGCTCCTGTCCTTTGCCAGGGATCTATAACCTGAAGTGGAACCTAAGTGACATTTAAAAAGGGGTCTGTGCTTGTATTTGGGATATTGTGGTGTTATCTTAGATTTTTGTTCTTGGCTCCACAGCTTCTTGCAGAGAGCAGTCAAGTATGAAATACCCACTGACCTATTTATTTGTGTCCTTGTTAATTCCAGGCAGATCAGCTCCATGATTTCTGCTGAATGCTTTATTTATAGGACGTGATTTCTGCTGAATGCTTTATTTATAGGACACAGATTGTGTCTGTGGCCCTGAGGTACTGCAGCCCCCCCTCAGCAGGGCACACAGCACCTGTGGGCATATCCCTTCTCCAGGAATCCAGCATCTGGGTCTAGGATCATGCTGGTGTCTTAGAATTACCTCCTTCCCTAGGAATTCTTCCTCAGCTGTGAAGGTAGCAAAGGGTAGATTTTATTTTTTGTATGAGGCAAATGATATTGTGTATTTTCAAAATATGAAAGATAGGTGTTTGTGGTTTGTTTGTTGTTTGTTTGTTTTTGGGTTTTTTTTGTTTTTCGTTTGGTTTGGTTTGGTTTTTTTTTGTGTGTGGTTTTTTTTTGTGTGTGTTTTTTTTTGTTTTTTTTTTTTTTTTTGAGGAAGCTTTTCTGGTGCCTTGCTGCTCAATGGGAGGTCTAGAGGAGCACAAAGCAGGGCTGTGTTTCTGGGAGTGGACCTCCCAGGAGTGTCTGCCAGGGCTCCTGTTAAATCTGACATCTCTCACGTCATCTGGAGCTCCCTTGCACATGCTGAGCTTGGGGCTGGAGCTGCAAATCAGCTCTGTGGCCGTGGTTACTTCAGTGTTTTTGCTTAACAGGTTATTCTGGAAGTGACCTTGGGTTTTATATCTCTGTCTGATGTGAGAACTGCCATCCTGAGCACGATGGATGCTTTCCCTGTGGAACTCTGCTGCCTTTGCAGAGCCACAAGTTTTGTTCCTTTCATCTGTTATTGCTTTTTCTGGCTCTGGGTTCTCTCCTGCTAACACAGCCTGAATAAATTTGGCTGAGGAGGGTTAGCTCTGGTTGTGTCTGGAGCCCCACAGCAGGTTTTCCTTGCTGCCCAAAAGGATCAGTGGGGTCTGTCTCTCCTCCCCACGAGGAGTGTTCTGCCTGCCCATTCTGCTCCCCTGGGTGCAGGGAACGAGAACTGAAAGCTGGGAGCACAGCCTTGGTTGTGCCCATATCATCAAGGAGGTATTCTGCTATTGGAAGGGGATTTGGGGATGGGAGTAGTACCCAGATTTATTGTTTGTTTGTTTCACTCCCTTCTTTCGGTGTGGGGCAGAGTCTCTGAGGTTTATCCTCTGCCTGCCCCTGTATTTTGGAGATCTTTAGCACGGGGGATAATGTGAAACACATAAATCACCATGCAGAATGGATAAAGACTGGAAAAGAAAGTGCCTCCCTGCTTGGAATGGGTGTATCAGTCTCCTCGATAGGAGCACAAGGGTGTTTTAGGGAGTTTGTTATTTTGTCAGTCAGAGAGCAGCCAGAGGCTGGAGTTACTCACACAGGCTAAATCTGTGCTGTAAAACTGAAACAAACTTCTACTGCATTCTAAGAACAGCCACCGGTTTTATATTCCATCCTCGACCATCACACGCCCCCTTGGGCTGAGTAATATGGATTTCAGAACCAGCTGAGGCCACCAGTGAGCCTAATTTCTTCAGGGTTATTTTCACGGGGCTGGCGGCTGATTTCAGACTTACTGTAGCACCGTTCTCTTTCAGTGCTTGATGTACCAATGCAGGGCACTTCCTGCAGCAGCCACCGGAGGGCTCTGGGATAAGATTTCATTTTTCATCCCGAATTCCCCAAATTGCTGCCGTGCTGCCTCGCCCTCTGGCGGCCTCGCTGGGGCCGGACCTGCCGGAGACAAGGCTGGTGTTCCAATTTCCCCATGGAATAAATCCCATTCCCAGCGTCCCAGGGCACGCGCCCCTTTCACAGCTCAGTGTTTCAGAGCTAACCAGAATTCTGCTGCGAGGAAGGAAAAAGGACATACTCAGCTGTTTTACTGCGGATTTATAGGTGAAATGTCATCTTCAATAAAAATTTAATCTGAGTCACCATTCCCTAACAACTCCTATCAAAAATGGTGCATTGAATGACACAGCCTCTTCAGCGAGCCACTCTGTTGTCATAACAGGGCCATTCCCTGGCAGCATTTGGATTTAGGAAGCTGCTGTTAAACTGCCCAAATGGATGATATTGGGGTATTATTGAAGCTGAGGCAGTGAAGTGCAGGATTCCTGGTGTGTATTTTGTGTTATCAGGGTGCACATTTGGAGCTTTGTGCTGCAGCTGGCAGAGCTTGGCCCGGGATATTTATTCCCACGGCACTGAAATAAATATATAAATAGTAAAAAATAAATATATAGCCTGGCAGCAAGAAGGAGGCTTTAGGAGACACATCGTGGAAGTCTCATTAAAACCTTGAGTTACCTTTTCCTGCTGATTTTTTGGATTTCCCCTTCTGATTCCTTAATGTCCTGTGGAAGCAGCCACTGGCAGTGGTCAGGAAGAAGGGAAGCAGCATGCTCTCCTGGCAGAGCTAAATGAGGATTCACAGGGCAAAAAGCAGGTGATGGAACGATCCTGACAGAAGTGGGACGGGAACTGGGAGCTATTCACAGGCAGGAACGTGCAGCTGTATTGCTCTGGTTGCATTTAACAAGCAGCAGATAAACCTGCTCAGGTCCCTGGTGGCCAAAGACGACAGGAACAGCCTGAGCACACATGTTGTGTGTCTGCTCCTGTGAAAGATTCCTGTCTGCTGGCTGAAAGTGCAGGAAACGGGTTAAACAGGGCTTTGGCATACAGGAAGAGAAAAAGGGGTGGCTTAAAAGTAATGTGAACAAATATTATTACCTTGGTTTGGGGTGAGAAACAGCTGCAAGGTGCATTTCACACAGCGAGAGAAGGGAAATTAATTGCAGTGAAAAAACACAGACCGCCCCACACAAATTAAGGCACATAGCACTTATTTTCTCTGGTTTTTAAAATAGACACCTTGAAAATTCTTTTTCACACGTTAATAGGGAGAGCAGAAAGCTGATAGTGAGATTTGATAAAATCTGGGCAAGGCTCAGAAAACCAAACTTCTTGCAGAAAAAACACTTCTTCAAATAGATTCTGTCTTGCCAAACAACCCCTTCAGGCACATCTTTCTCCAAGGTAAGCCCTCCCTTTTCAGACGGAGAGCCTGAGCTCTGAGCTACCTTTTATGTCCTTTCCATTTCATCAATGCCCAACTTGGCTCCATCCCAGTGTGCAGAATATGTTCTGAAGTTATTTTCCAGCTTTCTGAATTCTGGCTTTTCCAGATTATCTCTGGCCATAACAAAGTGGGAAATCTTGCACAGTCATGCAAATTATTTTTAATAATGAGGTCTGAAAGCTTGCCTGAACAGCAGCTGAACGTTGGGTCCTGACCCCTAGAAACATCTAAAACTGGGTTTGTTTCCTCAGCAGGTGAGTGTGTCAGGCCAGAAATGCAAGCAGTGGAATCACCATGTCCCACGTGAGCCAGGCTGGCTGGCCAGCACCACGAGCTGCATAGCACAGTTTCCATGTGAAACCACTGGGGTGGAAAGGTCTTTGGCCCTGCTCACCGGCCACGCAATGAAAGCTGGATGTCAGGATTTCAGTGTGACATTTTAGCCTTATCTCTGAATCTGTGGTTGCCAGGGAAATGATGTCTGGCCATAACCTGTTTGTTTTTACACCTGTCCTTAAACCTGTGCTGCAAACCCTCCTTGGAGGTCGTTGCCTGCCTCTGGCACAACCTCTTGTTGGAATGTGTTGGTGTTCCACGGGAGCTGCCCAGTTGCACCAGCTTTTCTGGGAGATTTTGGGGAACTGTGGCCGTGCTTTCACACCCGTGTCGCTCTCACAGGGCACTCCCTCTGCAGCGACCCCGACAGCTCGGCCGAGGTGGCCCCGGAGGAGGCGGAGGCACAGGACCTGGAGTCGTCGGATGAGGCCGAGAAGATGAGCAAGGTGAGGAGCTTCGATTTCCCCCTGACAGGGAGAGCAGCCAGACCAGAGCACCCTTCCTGGGTTTTACTGTGAAGGTGTTTCTGGATGATCCTGGATGGAACGAGCCACGGCTTTGGTCGTGGCACATCACCCTCTTCAGCAAGATCTCTGCCATTTTCCAGGGTGGGTTCACATCTTCAGTGCCCTGTGATAATGTTCCCCACACAGTTTGTAAATCAGGTTTATCACCTCCATCTCCAGAGCAGCTCCACTAAACCACGTGGATTATTAGGATTTCTTATTCTTTTCTTGATTGCTAGGCTTAGGACAAATGGAAATTAAACTGTATTTGCTTGAAGCAATAGCATCGCTCACATGCAGGCTTCTAACTGTAAACTAATCACAGCCAATCTACCTCAAACCGAAGGAAAACTCTCCAGTTATAGCTAAGAGCTTGCGCAAATGGGTGGCTAATTGCCATCGATTAAGGGACCACAGTGGTTGGTGGTGACAGTGGGTGATGATTGGTGGCTTCTGAGACACAGTCCAGGGAGATTATCTTGATTGCTTTTAGGTATTAGTGATATAGGTGATGCTGAGAGTTCACAGCTATTTCTCTTCACAGTTAATGATCTAATGAGAATTAGATCTCAGTTTGTTCGTGTTTTCTCTCCGTGCATGTTTTCTCTCCTGTTTTAACCAAGCTGTGTTGTAGTGAGCTCTGGGCTGGTCCCTTGCTGCTCTGCTGCAGAGAAAGGAAGGAAAAGACCTTGGCCTCTTGTTTCCTGATCCCTTGTGTCACTCTAGCCTGGAGTTTTGTCCTTGATAGCCAGACAGTGGAAGTCAGATATGGGAAAACATGAAATGCTCACAGAGAAGGGGATTACAGTTTGTTTCCAAGTTTTATTGAGGAACTTTTTCTTGTAAGTACAAATAATTTCTTTTTGGTCAGTGGTCATGTTTGTTGATACTTTGGGAGTTTTAACTGTAAATTTCTTCTTTAGTAAGGGGAAGTGTTTGTTGAGAGTTTGTGATTTTTAACTGTAAATTTCTTCTCCAGTAAGTGGAGGTGTTTGTTGATATTTTGGGATTTCTAACTGTAAATATGTGGGCTTTTCATATGCTCTGAGCAGAGTGTTCTGTCAAAGGAAGCTGTGGCAGAGCAGCAAGCACAGCACGTGGCTGCTGGGGAATCATTGCTCTCCATGGGTTTTCCAGGGCTTTCTGTTCCTGAGCTGTGCCACAGGCTGGGGGCTTTTGCCCCTTGTCTCCTGGGTGCTCAGAGCTGTAATTGCCTGCACAAGGCGTAAGGATTACCCGATTAGCTCTGCAGCTCAGCAGATTGAGTCAAACTGAGAAATGGGTGTTAGCAGCTTTAATGCTTAATATTCCATCCTGGAGAAGTAACTCCCAACTCTAAGGAGCTCTGGCTTCCAACGGGAGGAGCTTCTGCCTATCTGGCAATGAAATGTTGACATCACTGAGTGTTTCCTTTTGGGATACAGAAATATGTCTCTGTATTTGTGGGAGATGATGGGGAGCGAGGCTTTTTTTTTTCTGTTTTAAACTGCTTGAAATGTTCTCCCACAAATGAAGGACACAAGTACCTATGAGATATATCTAATGTCCTCAGTCTGACAATCTCAGGGATGCTGCTGTCTCTGCTCTGTACTCAGTGCCTTTCTTGCTGACTGTAGAAATTTTTCTGCAACGCCTATAGAAAATTCTAGTATATGGTAGTGGGGAAGAAAAAAAACTCAGCTGAGAGTTTTCCTAATCCTTTGCCTTTGCTGTGTGCTTGGGAAAGGTGGTGTGCACGGGAAGGAAGGAAGGATTCTTGCAATGTGTGTTTTCCCATGAGAAGTCACAGGAGAAGAACAAAGGCGTTTTCCTGTCCACGCACTCCCACACCTTTCCATGCTCCTGGGATTATGGCACAGAAGATTAAGGTGCTGTCCTCAGGGCTGTTTCACAGGGGTTAGTTATTTCTGTACGTGGCAGGGGGAAGGCTCTGCCCTCGTGCCACATTCCCCTTTATCTCATTGCTGCCACAGCTCCCAGCCGTGGGTGGTGGAGCTCAGAGGAGATTTCCCTTATTTTTCTGCCCTCATTGGCTGCAGCAGGGCAGGAGCAATCCCATCCATTCACTGCTGGTCAGCAAGGGAATGTTCCCATTTTACCAGCATCAGAGCTCCCCAGCTGAATGCAGAGCTCCCTTCCTTCCAGCACAGAGGCAGCGTTAGGAGCTGGCGATCCCGAAGTAGCCTCTGGGGTGTCTTGTGCTGGGGCAGGGCTCCATCCATGCCCAGGGAGCACTGCAGAAAGGGACAGCTTCCTCAGGAAGCTCCTTGGCTGTCCAGCCAGCAGAGATCCTAGGGCACATTAATGATTCATGGGAAGAGGAGAGGAGCGAGGTGAGTGCTTGCAGCCGCGTTCATCTGCTCTCATAGCACAGGCTTTGTGTGAAGGTGAGTGGGGGGAAATCCCGCCAAAAACTGGGCTTGGGCCCTTCTGCCTTTGCCAGGCAGGTGGCAAGGGGCTGTGTGGCACAGGAGGCATTGGAATGTGTCCTTCCTCTTCCACCTCCTCCTCCTTGTGGCTGCAGCTGCCCTTGTCCCTTCCCCCAGCCCAGCATGTGTGCATGTGGGGGTGTGTTTCCTCAGGAGTGGTGCTTTTGCTTCTTAATCTGCAAAAGCCTCCAAGTTGTGGTGGTGCTGAAGGATTTGGAGGTGCAGCAGGAGCCCTGAGGATTCCTCCCTTTTCTGAGAAGCTTGTTTTCTGTATATCCCAAAGGCCTGATAATGCAGAGCTTTCTTCTTCATTGCTGCTGTCAAAGTAATGACTCCATTATACAGAATAAGGGAAGATGAGGTGTCTGTGTGTGTTCTGGTAAAATACTGGAAACCCTTCTCCAAGGTGGGCTGAGATGTCAGTGGTGTGGGATTAGCTGCTGTTCTCTGGACTCACTCGCTATCTAATTTCACCCTCTTATCTCTTGGGATGACATCTATGTGAAGAGTGGCGAGCAAGGCGCTTTCCAGGGGCAACCCTTTTCCTTAAGCCATGGCACTGGCCCTAGCCTGAGATTTTGTACAAGTTGTTTTTGCTCTGGGGTGGACTTCTGCTTTCCTTTCTGTCCCCATTTATTGTAGGAGCCAAAGGGAGGAGAGAGCTGGGAGGGAGAACAGTGGGGGAAAGGAAAGCCTGCTCTTTGCCACCTTTTCAGGCTTGTTTTCATCTAGCACCAATTTCAGGCTGTTTATGAAACAGGGGGCATGCCCCTCTGTCAGCCTCTATTCAAGAGAACATCAGAAACATTTTACACCAGAGTAATTTCTTCAATGGTTAGTTGTCCTTGTGCTGACCTGATTATTTTGGCCTTTTCAATATTGAGGTTCTGAGGGGGCACCCAGAAAACTGAGTATATGAGTTCCTGATGTTGCAGGTTGCTAAAGGCTGAAATAGGTGCTGTGTTGAATATCAAAATCAGTCTTTGTGTATTTTCTTTTCCCGTCGTGGTCCTTTGAATTTAATTGGGGATGTGTTGTAAGAAGTGTCACCAGTTAAAATTACTGCAGGGCACTGGTTTCTCCCTGTTTCTAATTGCAGACATGTGCCTGTGGCAGTAAAGGCCAATTACCTGGCAGCAGTGGAGCTTGGGGGAGCGTGGCTGATGGGCTCTGTGTGTGCACGCCCATACCACTTGGAGGGATTTTTTCCAAGAAAAGTAGGTCGGCTGCTCTCTGCAGCATTACTCGAGACCAGCATAAGTCCCCAAACCTTCAGTGTGTTGCAGTAGACGTGAAAGGATTAGAAGGGGGATTTGCGGGGTCGGTTTCCCAGCGGCAGAACCGACTCTTTTAAGTTCCTTTCATTCGGTGCGGTGTTCGTTGTTCTCGAGCAGTGCCGCTCGCAGCCATCGCTCAGCCACAGGCAGCGCACACCGATATTCCTGATATCCCCAGGCTGCCCTCGCTCCGCCGCATTCCCGCCCCTCTGCCGGGGCTGCTTCCCACAGCAGCGCCCGCCTCTGGCCTCGCCTGGCTCCGGGACCCCGCGGAAGCGGTGAGCAGATGGTGCGGGAGGGGAGGCTGTGTGGCAGGGAGGTGGCCCTGCCCCGCTCACACGCGGAGGGACCAGCCCGGGGAGCGTGGGAGGAGCAGGAGCAGCCCGAGGAGCCTGGCGGGAGCAGGAGCAGCCCGGGGAACCTGGGAGGAGCAGGAGCAGGAGCAGCCCGGGGAACCTGGGAGGAGCCGGGAGCAGGAGCAGCCCGGGGTACCTGGCAGGAGCCAGGAGCAGCCCGGGGAGCCTGGGAGGAGCAGGAGCCAGGAGCAGCCCGGGGTGCCTGGGAGGAGCGGGAACAGGAGCAGGAGCCAGGAGCAGCCCGGGGTGCCTGGCAGGAGCAGGAGCCAGGAGCAGCCCGGGGTGCCTGGCAGGAGCAGGAGCCAGGAGCAGCCCGGGGTGCCTGGCAGGAGCAGGAGCCAGGAGCAGCCCGGGGTGCCTGGCAGGAGCAGGAGCCAGGAGCAGCCCGGGGTGCCTGGCAGGAGCAGGAGCCAGGAGCAGCCCGGGGTGCCTGGCAGGAGCAGGAGCCAGGAGCAGCCCGGGGTGCCTGGCAGGAGCAGGAGCCAGGAGCAGCCCGGGGTGCCTGGCAGGAGCAGGAGCCAGGAGCAGCCCGGGGTGCCTGGCAGGAGCAGGAGCCAGGAGCAGCCCGGGGTGCCTGGCAGGAGCAGGAGCCAGGAGCAGCCCGGGGTGCCTGGCAGGAGCAGGAGCCAGGAGCNCAGGAGCAGCCCGGGGAGCCTGAGAGGAGCGGGAACAGGAGCAGGAGCAGCCCAGGGTGCCTGAGAGGAGCGGGAGCCAGGAGCAGCCCGGGGTGCCTGGCAGGAGCAGGAGCCAGGAGCAGCCCGGGGAGCCTGGCAGGAGCAGGAGCCAGGAGCAGCCCGGGGAGCCTGGCAGGAGCAGGAGCCACCCGGAGCAGCCTGGGATGTGCGACACCGGGAGCGCGCTGCTGGCTCGGTGACAGCCCCGCAGCGCTGCCTCTCCGGCGATGTCGGCGCTCCGGAGGGGCAACCGAAAGCTGCGGAGCGAGAGCGCCGGCAGGGACGGGGACTCCCTGTTCCGAATGCTGTACCTGGTGAGCGGATCCGAGGGGATGGGCTCAGGAAGCGGCACTTAGGGGATTGTTATGCCGGTAAACTGGCAGGTTCTGAATTGCAGGCTGAGCTGTAGCGTGTGTTCCCTGCAGAGGCTCGTGGTTGCCGTGCCGCGGCGCTGGCAGTGCTGAAAGGATGCAGTTCGCCGTTCTTTGTTTGGCGGGCACTGCTGCTTGGAGTGTGCTGCCCAGAGGTGCATTGCCTGGTGTCCAGGCACCTGGATGTCTTTGCATGGCAAACACAGGAGGAAATGGCTTTCAAATCTCCGTGGTTGTGAATGCCCTTGATCCTCCTCCATGGGGAGAATTTGAGCTTGGCTCCTCTGCTGAGCCCCTTCCCGAGGAGGGGTTAACGTTTGTGAACTTTCCAGCCGGTTGTGGCAGCCCTCAGTCTCATTTTCAGCTTGCTTGAAGGGATTGCCTGCGGGATTGTGATGAAGTGTGATGCCGTAATTCTCCTAGAGAAATCCTGGTTTAGTGCTGTCATTGTCACTGCTGGCAGGGCTGGTGCAGGGAGATAAAAGGATCTGTTTCTCTTCCAGACCTTCCCTCCTTATCCACTTTCTGTGGGAAAATGGGGACAGAGAGGTTTTTGTGAAATCTCCTTGAGAGTTTTCACCAAAATAGCTGTGCCCTGAAGCCCCCTGTGTGCAGTGTGTGTCTTCTTTGTGTGTGGAAATGGATTTTTTTAAAGGGAATATCGGGTAGACAGGATTGTGCTCAGGGATGAAGCACAGCAGTTGTTGCAGGGGGAGTCATGCATTTCAATTCTAGGAGAGAAACAACAATATTTTTGTTGCTATGGACTGATAAGGTAACCAAGTTTACTGGTCAATATGATGGTGGTTTAACAGGGCTTGATGGCGAGGCTCACTTGGCTGTTTACTGCAACCTCCCGTTGAGGGATGAGGGTCAGAAAGGACCCTCTGAGTTGCTAAATTCGGAGGGGTTTAGGTGCAGCTGGATCTATCTAGTCCCAGACTTGGTCAGTGGTTTATGTCTGAAGGATTATATATGCACAGCCAATGCTTTATATCCATTGGCTAAGAATTCAAGGTTCAGCAAGTCCTAATCACTTCCCAGGGCTCTGTGGTGGCCAGGAGCCCTCAGCCTTGAGGAGACACCTTGGGACACCTTCTCACTCAGGTGTGCTCACACACCACAGCTGTTTGGTCAGTGGACAAGCACAAGAACAGGTCTGTGGACATGACTCTGGCTCTGTCCCCAGAGTGTGGGGTGTGTGGTGTGTGGGCAGTTCCCGAGGAGATGTGGGGCAGGGCAGTGGGAAGGCGGCGCCGGCCCTGGCCAGAGCCCTAGAGCAGTTCACTGAGCGTGCACAAGTGGAGATAAGGCTTTGGGAAGTCCTCCACACTTCCTTCCTGCCATATGGGTGTAACTGCTCCTGCTGGGGCACACCACATGCCTCCGAGAGTTATTTCAACTTCAGTGCTGAGCTGGTGTTTCACGCCCCGAGCAGATTTTCGCTCTCTTTCTGGCTGACCCATCTTTCCCTGCAAGAGCGTGCACAGGATGGGGGGATCTGCAGGGTGGCAGGCAGGAACTGCTTAAAACACTAGGTTTATTTTGGGGTTTGATTCCAGATGGTGCTTTATTCACTAGAACTGGTTCTATTTGTGCATTTGGATCTTAAAGCAAAACACCACTGGACACGTCTGCCTCAAGTAGTGCTAACAAAGCCAAACATTGCTGAGCAAAACCCTGCCTGTCCTGGGTCTCTGCAGGCTCAGCTTATCCTATCTGAGCTGTCAGTTCTCTGTGCCTTCCCAGCAGAGCAGGGGACTTGGGAAGGTTTTAACCTCTGCTGGAGCCAGGCTTTACCCACTGCCCTTGGTAGATTTGGAGCTGTTGGGATCAAGGTCACACCTGCTGAAATCCGATGTGGATCTAATCCAAAATTTTGGGTGTGCTTTATACTTAAAAGCACAGTAAGTATTTGCCGAGAAATAACAGTAATTATTGAATAATTAAGATAATAAATGTCAAATCTCAGTGACACATGCCAGGAGCAGAGTGAGTTGGAGATGGACTGGTCCAACTCACTGCTTCCTCCTGCCTTCAACTTGCTATATTTTTCCTTTCTTCCACAGCTGAGTTAAACCTCAGAAACTGAAGGTGAATAGTTTCCCCGTAACGAAGTGTGTCCAAAAGGCATTTTTGTATAGACAGCCAGTTGCAATGAGTTCCTGGCTTATACTTGTGTCCTGAAGAAAATGATCCTTTGTGTAATGAGCATCTTTGCCCATGTGCTGTGCAGTGGGACCTCAGAGGAACATTTGCAGCCCTAAGAGGTCTCTAAGGGAAGGGGGTGGAAATCCTTTTTTTGTCCTAACATGCATTGTAGGTGCATGGAGAGGAAATAGCTCTGTGTGAGCAGGCTGCATGGCTTAAAAAACATGGAGATCACAACTTCCAGTGGGTGGGAGTGAAGTGATGGCCCAGGGGCAGAGCTTTGTCTCCAAACTGCAAGGTGGGGATGTGCTCTATTTTCTCTCTCTCTCTGATTAGTTTTTCTCCTCTGCTCTCTTCGCATTTCTCTGGTTGAACAGGCTGATTTTAGGTCAGTTGTTTCACAGAATTACTCATGTTGGAGAACACCTCTGAGACCATGGAGTCCAAGGTGTGCCAAATCCCCACCTTGGCACCCAGCCCAGAGCACTGAGTGCCACATCCAGCAATTCCTTGGACACCTCCAGGGATGGAGACTCCAGACCTCCCTGGCCTGCCAGTGCCTGGCCACAATTCCCATGGAGAAATTGCTGCACTGGGGGGCTGTAGAGGCAGTGCTGGGAAATCACTGTGCCTGGACTGAGATCCTCTGGCAGGAGGATCAGGTGTGGTCCCTGGAGCAGCTCTTTCCCCTCCAGGTCTCTGGGAGGGATGGAGCCAGCCTACGGCTGCCTTGGCAGTCCTGGAAGCCTGGAGCTGTCGTCACTGACACCAGAGACTATTCCTGCTCCAAACTCTTCAGTGTAATGAAAGATGGGGGAAATGATCTAACACGAGGGGGTGAAGTGAGGATAACTGCCTTTTTATATAGGCAGCTGATGAAATATTGAAGAAAGCAGCAAGATGGAGCAGCTCTGGGAAACGGCACTTAGAGGGAAGAAGTTCACCCTGCAAGGCACATTTCCAGACACAGCTCAGGGACACAGCTGCTTTCCCAAAGAGCTTGTGCTGGGAGCCTGGAGGGGCTTTGGCTGGGAGGCTCTGCTTCCCCACAGCCCAGCCTGAGTGGTTCTGCCTCTGTGTCAGCAGAGCTGTTCCCAGCACTGCTGCAGCCCGACTGGGGAACTGCCAGGGGGCTGGGCCGTGTATTTTGTTTGCACAAGCATTTTTGGTTCCCAATTCTTGGGCCTCTCTGTGAGTTTGTCAATCTTAAGTGCTGGATGAGCCTGTTTTAATTAAAATTCACGTGTGTCTGAAAGCAGGAATGGAGTTGAACAGCACTTCCATTAATTTGAATTATGCAACTCCTTTTTTTTTTTTCCTTTATCTCCAGTCATAGAGAGACAGGATAGACACTTGTGGTGCCTGTTGAATAGTCCCCAAGCTGCAACTGCTCAGCTGCAAACCCTCCTCAGCCCCTTTGTTCCTCTGGCTCTTACTTCCAATATTACCACTGCTCTTTCCTCTCCCTTCTCTCCAAAGAGCACGGAGCAGGTGGCAGCTTTCTGTCGCAGTCTGCATGAAATGAACCCCTCTGACTGCAGTGCTCCCCCCCAGGACTGTGCAGGGCCCCAGCTGAGCACCATGAGGCAGCTCACGGACGCAGACAAGCTGAGGAAGGTCATCTGTGAGCTCCTGGAGACTGAGCGCACCTACGTTAAGGTGAGGGGTTTCAGCTCTCCTACAGCTCTCCTGGCTTCTTCTCTGCCACTCCAGCCTGTGCTTCACGTCTGTATCTGCAGCTGAACCTGTATTCAGTGCTACAGTATAAATATAGTTTATATATAATATATGTAATGCCTGAAATACCACATAAACCACGGAAATAAGGCATTTCCAGATGATTCGGCTGTTTTCATTTTGAAATGGCTTAGCTGGTGTGCACTTACTGCTCCCTGAGACCTGCTATTGGTTTTGTAACTAGAAATGTGTGATTGTTTCCTTTTCCTGTCCTGAATGGTGTGCAATCCAGCTATTTTGTGTTGTGTGTAAAAAGGGAAAATCCTCATATTAGGTAAGCATCGTTTGCACCTCAGTAAATGTCCAGAGGCAGTCTGGGGGACCAACATGGGAATCTTTCTCTGGATTTTTAGGACTTAAATTGTCTGATGGAGAGATACCTGAAGCCTCTACAGAAAGAAACCTTCCTCACACCAGATGAGGTATGTTGATCTTTGCTTGTCTTTTTGCCAGAGAGCTTTTGCCAGCCCGTCCACTCTGCCCATCCAGCTGGGCTTGTTTGTCTGAAATTAGTTTCATTGAATTCCATTTCTTTCAAATAATAGATTAAAAAATAGATTAAATAGAGTATCTTTCAAAATAGAGTTTTCTTTCAAAAAATAGATTAGAGTATCAAGGTGCTGCTCAGTAATGTCTGCAGCTTGTTTTTTCCTGACATCACATTGTTTTACAATTGGATTGAGAATTGCTGCTGTTCTAGAAAACACAATTTAGCCTCAAAGTGATATTTTCAGCATTCTGCTTTTTTTCTCCTTTTGTTAGCTGGATGTTCTCTTTGGGAATCTGACTGAAATGGTAGCATTCCAGGTAGAGTTCTTGAAAACTCTGGAAGATGGAGTAAGGCTGGTTCCAGACCTGGAAAAGCTTGAAAAAGTTGAGCAATTTAAGGTAATAATTGTTTAATTTTATATATTGGAACCACATTATTTGCATTGTCTCATTGTTCAAATTTTGGGGAGACCTTTAACACTGTCCCTGATATTTTTCTGACTATTACCACTGTTCATGTAAAAACCTGCATCTGCTTCCATTTAAGATGAATTTTCAACTGATGCTGGTGCTGCTGAAAAACCATCCTGCTGCAATTGTAGTTTATGCTACATTTAGCCATATAGAGCACTAGCAACCATGTGGTTTTTGGTTCTATTCTTGCCCTTCTGCCAGATTTCTTGCCTTGAGCTGTCAGGAAATGCTAGAAATGGAAAGTTACATAAAATCCTTGTCCTGACAAGTCTCATGTTCAGAAGCCCTCTGGGGCTACAGATCAGAACAATACATGGAATTTTGTATTTCCACTTTCAGTCCATGGTTGGTGGCACACACTTCTGGCTTTCAGCAGGTGTGCATCTTCACAGGTAGAAATGTAAGCTGCAGCTCTGTAAACTTCTTTTAAAACCCAGGGAAATGTGGAAACAAATGTCATTTTGTGTCTAATGTAGTGGTACCGGTAGTGGAGGCACAGCAAGGAGATGATAGAGTGTTTTTCCTTTGGGGAATTCCACTCTGGATGTCAGCACCACTCACCTTGGTAAAGGACAGGATTAATAATAATAATAATGGTAATAATTTCTCTGGCCCCTGTGTGCTCTGAGCTGTAAGAGAGGAGTGCCAGTGAGGGTCCTTCCAGAGAAAACCCCATCTCCTGAGTGCTGCCCCTTCCAGCCCTTCCCGTAAATCTGCCCCGAGCTCACTTTCAGTTCTGCCCCGGGCCCTGCCTGAAAGCAGCTGGCTGTGAAATGTGGGGTTCTGTGCTTTCAGTTCTGCAGTTTGCTTCCCCCTCTCCCACTCAGTGTCCCCAGGCTGCCCGTGTGTGGCCTCAGCCCCTCACCAGGTGCTGTCTGGTTCCCAGGACATTTTGGGATTGTGTTTCACCCTGAACACCAGCTCATTTCCAAGCAGGTGAACCCCGTGGTGTGTTTGTGAGGGATGAGTGCTGCTTGCAGCTCCTCTGTGCCCTGATCCACTGCAGGGTCAGACACATCCAGTCCTCTCTGTGGCCTCTGGCCATTGCTGAGGTCAGTGAGGCTTTGAAGGAGCTGGAGCTGGGAGCCCAGTCCCTGTGGAGTTAGTGCTGCCTCCAGGCTGGGACTGGGCTGATGATGCTGATTACAGAGACTGAATGCACACACAGGGGTGGGCCCGTTTCATGGTGGATAATCATGGAGGCACGGTTTGGTTTGGGTGGAAGGAACCAAACCCACTAAAACTGCATTCTCCTGTCTTCCAAAAGCTGCATGGAAGCTTCAGCTGACTTGGCTGAAGGAAAAGGAACTAAATGCCTTTTTACTAACGCTTTTTTTTCTTCTAATCCCAGAAAGTGTTGTTCTCCCTGGGTGGGTCCTTCCTGTACTACGCTGACAGGTTCAAGCTGTACAGTGCCTTCTGTGCCAGCCACACAAAAGTCCCCAAAGTCCTGGTGAAAGGTAAGAGCCCCTTCCAGAGTTGTTGTGGGAAATGGATTTGTAGAGAATTCTCAGACCTTGATAGAAGGCTCACATAGTACACATCTGTATGTAAACTTTGAGATAAGAAATGCTGACTTAGAAATGCCATGGAATAGGACAGACACTGTTGAGAGAAATTAAACTAGAAACAAGTTTCAAAGGATGGCCTTGCAAATAAGACTGGATACTTGGAGAAATAGAACTATGAAAAATGCATTTTAGTAGGACCCATGAGAGGTAATTTTAGATGATTGGCTTTAAGGCAGTTACAGCATGGTGTGGCTAAAGCTGATAGGCCAAGAAATGATTATTATGTATTGTAATTAGGAAATGGCTTCTGATTGTGGTGGTGTGAATTATAACATCTGTATCGTCTCACCCTTCTTGTGAGACTGAAAATGGAATAGAAGTTTTTAAAACACCTCTTAGCTGCCCCATCTGTGGGTCAGAAAGGAGCATAATCCAGCAAGCTGTCACAGCCACATGTTGGTTGTGGTCACTGCCCCCCAAACCTCTCAGGGCAGGAGTGGGGGCACACACGTGCCTGGCTGCTCTCCAGGAGCCTTTGGAGTAGGGAGTTACGTCTGGACAGGCACCTGGGGCACTCTGTGCCGTGGGTGGTGTGGGACCACCCCATGGGGACACCCGAGCAGCTCATGACACGAGATGGCTCACCCTGCTTGCAGTTTGTCTGTCCCCACATTCTGTTTGTTCTCCCTTGCTGCCTTTGGTTTGTTTCCAGTCATGTGGGAAGGTTTCCTGAATGGGAGTCACATTGTGGCTCTGTGCTGCTGGGTCACTGGGTGCTCTGGAACCAAGAGTGGTGACTCTGTAGGGACCTTTGGATCCTCCTGGAGTTTGTGCCAGGAATGCTTGCTGGTGGCAATCCCATGGAAGCCCCAGCCAATGTGGTGGAACACTAGGAGAGAAACGCCCTGGAAGAATGTTTTATGGAAGCTGGCAAAATATTTTAGTGCTCTCACCCCTCTCTGTTTCCTCTTGCCTTCATTCCAATTTGCCTGAGAAGTTTCCATGTCAGAATTCCTAGCAGAGGAATTCCTTGACTTGCTGAGTTGGAGATAAAAGCCCTGTGGTCTGGCTCCTGCGCCAGCTTGCCTCACAGGGATGTTTTCCCCTGTGGAAGTGTAAATCTCATGGAGCTACGAGTGCTTTGTGCGATTCCTTTTTGGCCAAGACATTAAACAAACAAATGGTTCCAGTTGTAGCAGCAATGCCATTGAGGGAGGAACTCTTGTTTTTCAAACAACATCTGCATGTCTGGCAGTTAAAAATGTTGAGGTTTTTGTTTCTTGGTTGGTTTAGAGTTTGGGGTTTTTTGGTATATTTTTTTCTGTGCACTTTTCCTTTTTTCATTTCTGCTTTAAACTCTTATTCCCTGTGCTGCAAAGAATACTTGGCAGCTCTGCGGAATACATAAATAATTTGTTGCTAGTCACATCCATGCTTTCTTTTGGCATTATTTTATTGGACCCTAATGTTAAAGCTGTAGTCTAGGTAGATCTGGTTATTTTGCTTTTCTTTTCCATTGCTGGCTGTGTTTATAAATGAGAAGGTGTTGTGCTTGAATTACGGTATAAACAGAATTTAAAATCCCATTCCAGAGGCAAATCTCTTCAAAAGCCTGTGAGTGTATTTCAGGTGTCACTTGGTGTCCTCAGCTGAGGTGCAGGTGGCTTTTGCATTGGAAACTCAAGTTGCTTTGTAGAAATCAGGTGACTGCCTGCAAAAAAAACCCCAATCCTGGCAGGGGACATGACTCCAATAAAAGCAATTGTGTGGAATTGCTCCTGCACTGAATAATTTGTATGTCTATAAATACCACCTCCTCCTTCCTTCCCTCCTTATGCTCCAGTGGAGGGAGCAACAGAGAAAATGGCAATTTTATAAATTCATAGCAGTCAGCTAGAAAAGATGATGGCAGTCAGGTGTCCAGTCTGCCTGTGCTCCCAAAATCTGGTGCATTAGCCTCAGATTACTGCTCCTGCCTCTTACCCGCTCCTGATGGTGGTTGTGACTCAGTGCTGCATTTTAAGGTTTAATGAGGTAACAAGAACCAGACCTGCCAATATTGTGGGTGCACCATGGCTTAGAAGCAGTGACTTCTTACAAATGTCCAATTTGAGACTTTGCTTAAAGGGAACAGATGATTAAAACAGTTTTTGTGCTGTTCTAAAATGGGTGCCAGGCCAGAAGTACTTACTGCTGTCTGCAGCTTCTCCCAAGACACAGACCCTTGGGACAGTGACAGGACCCAGGAAGGGCTGGAGCTGGGCCAGGGCAGGTTTAGGTTGGATTTTAGGGAAAGGTTCTTCCCCAGAGGGTGCTGGGCGCTGCCCAGGCTCCCCAGGGAACGGGCACGGCCCCACAGAGCCCCAGGAGCATTTGGGCAGCGCTGCCAGGGGTGCCCAGGCTGGGATTGTTGGGGTGTCTGTGCAGGGATGGGGGGGGACTGGATGGTCCTTGTGGGGCCCTTCCCACTCAGGATATTCTATCATGGATAGTGAAATTAAAAATTGCCCATGCTGGAGGTGGATGCCTGCTGTGAAATCCTAAATAGCACATCCGGGGAGAGTGTCAGTGACTCAAATCCTGGAGGGCGTAAATCTAATTCTGCAGGCCCAATAAATCTGCACCTCCTTACAAAATGTCTCCGGATAAACCAATTTAAACCTGGAAAAGTTGCTTTCTCATGCAGCAGTTTGTGGTCCCACAACCTTGGTCAGGGAGTGAGGAAATTGTACTTTTCAGGGTCGTCTAGAGATGCAGAGGAGTCCTAGCCAAAATAATGATAACCTGTTCCTGTAACAACAGGCACGTGCTGTTTTTCCCTTCTTTCTGCCTTTTATTTTCTCTCCTTCTAAGATAGTTTACTAAAAGGTTGGGCTGGCCAGCCAGCTAGGTACAATGTATTGATTAGTTACCAATCCGGTCCAGTTGGATCGGAATAGAGTATGAAAGTAGAGAACTTCTGTAATAAAGTAGATTCTTCCTGAACATCAGCCTTGGAGTCCGTGTCGTTCTCTCGCCGTCATAGCGACATCTGGACCTTTTAGTAAACTATCTTAGAAGGAGAGAAAAAAAAGGCAGAAAGAAGGGAAAAATAGCACGTGCCTATTGTTACAGGAACAGGTTATCATTATTTTGGCTAGGACTTCTCTGCATCTCTAGCCGACCCTGAAAAGTACAGTTTCCTCACTCCCTGACCAAGGTTGTGGGACCACAGCAGTTACGATTTTTCATTGATCCAATGGCTTCCTTTGAATCTGGCAGCCAAGACAGACACTGCTTTCAAGGCGTTCCTGGATGCCCAGAACCCGCGCCGGCAGCACTCCTCCACCCTGGAGTCTTACCTCATCAAACCCATCCAGAGGATACTCAAATACCCCCTCCTGCTCAAGGAGCTCTTTGCTCTCACTGACGTGGACAGTGAAGAACACTATCACCTTGATGGTAAGGGCTTAACCCCACTTTCCTCTGGTTCACCTCTGCTCTTGAACCCCCTCCCTTCCTCCCAGAGGGTTAAAACTCCCTTTTGCTCATCCCCTGTCTCTCTTCCAGTGGCCATCAAAACCATGAACAAAGTTGCCAGCCACATTAATGAAATGCAGAAAATCCATGAAGAGTATGGGGCAGTGTTTGACCAACTCATAGCGGAGCAAACAGGGGAGAAAAAAGAGGTAACAATCAGATTTAGAGAGAAAAGGGTTATTTTGGTGCCTGTTAAACTGGATCCAGTATTTACCTTTCCTGCTGTGCCATTGTAGTAAATCCTGGTGCAAACAGATAAATCCCAGCTCAGAGCTGAAGAGCTGAACTGAATTGAATTCAGACTTCACTGAGGGGAGTGTGGAAGGATGGGATAATATCCCCCTGAACTGGGCATGGCCCTCAGTCTGTCACTCTGGGGACCATAAGGACAGAGGTCTGGTTGCTGCATCTCCCAGCAGTTGGGAACTCCTTTCTTAGTCTGTTCCCAGCAATGTGGTGTCCATAGAGTCATCTCCAGGCAAAGTCAAGAGCCACAGCAAACTGTGGGGAGGGGCTGCTTTGGCCACTGCACCTGATGCAATCTCTAAACTTCACCCCAAACTGATTATGTGCTTAGATAGTCCAACAAAATACAAAGAAACGGGTAGGGAGAAAAGTGGACGAAGGGGAACAAAAGGCAAAGAAAACATCTGGTTTTGACCGTGACTTCCAAGAGCTGGACTCTTAAGTTTAACTTAGCCTAATTTATGCTCATCAGTTAAGGGTTTACATGCGTCTGTTTGCAGTCAGCTGATGAAATACTCCAGAAGTTTGCTGGGGGGAATTTTGTTCAGGACTAGACTTCATGCAAGTTTTCTTGAGCTGATTAAAGCCCTTGCCTTTGTGCATGTGTTGGTGTTGGCAGGTCGCCGACCTTTCCATGGGGGACTTGCTCTTGCATAACACAGTGATATGGCTGAACCCTCCTGCTTCCCTGGGCAAGTGGAAGAAGGAACCTGAGCTGGCAGCATTCGGTTTGTATCCCAGGACTTTTATTTCAGATGCTCTAAAGAGTGTCAGCTGTGCCTTAGCAGATATGAAAGTGTCTGAGCATTGCCTTCCCCAGCGCTGGCTGGAACTTAAATGTGGGTTTGTATCTTTGCTGCAGTGCTCAGTTCTGCTCTCTGGTAGTTTTCCTGGCTCAGGTGAAAGGTTTGTGTGCTTGGGAATAGAAGAGACCCATTCCAAGCCTTATGGATGCTCTTGAGGAGAGGCTGTGGGAGCTGGGCCTGGTCACTCTTGGCAAGAAAAGGCTGCAAGGAGACCCATCAATCCACACAAATATCCCATATCCCACACAGATATCTCTGAGGACTCTCAGAGAATGGTGCCACACTCTGCTCAGTGGTGCCAGTGACAGGATGAGGAGCAGTGGCCATGAACTGAAACACAACGAGTTCCACCTCAGTGTGAGGAAGAACTGCTGTCCATGGAGGGCCAGAGCCCTGGAACAACTGCCCAGGGAGGGGCTGGAGTCTCCATCTCTGGGGACAGCCCAAAAATCCCAAATTCCTGTGTCACCTGCTCCAGGTGACCTTGCCATGGTAGGGGGGGTTGGACTAAGGTGATCTGAAGAGGTCCTTTCCAACACAAACCATTCTGGGATTCTGTGACTCCATAGCTTTTGTCTCTAACTTTCTCCTCCAGTGTTCAAGACTGCCGTGGTCCTTGTGTACAAGGATGGTTCCAAACAGAAGAAGAAACTCGTAAGTGTGCAGGGACTGTTTGGGTGATGCCGTGGGCATTTCTGGGGCTCTGATGGGGTTTTGCTTTCCACAAAGCCCTGGAGCTGGAATGTGCTGTTGGATGTTTGGTCCCTGGTGTCTGAGGATCTGGGTGGGCACAGCAAGCATTCCTTTATCCTTTGTTGCCATGCTTGTCACATCCATTCCCTGCTGTGAGATTGTCCTGGGTGAAGATGTCACTGTGAATGTGTCTCTTGGCTTAGATTCTTTGGTCAGTGTGAGTGTCTGAGAAATAATTAATGTCTGTCACCTCACACACTGCCCTGAGTGTTGTGTTGCCACCAAGCAAGTGCTGGCTGCTCTCAGCTACATCAGGAGTGGCTCAGGGATCCCACTGCAGTTTGAGATTCCAAGTTAAAGCTGAACTTGGCAGTGCTACAACGGGAGCACAGTCTCTAGTGATTTAGGGAAGCCAGTGATCCCTACCTGTAGCATAAACAAGAGAGGGGTTGGAGGTGGCTGCATGAGGAAAGGCAGCTGGCACGGGCTGACTTCAGAGAGAAAAGCAAAACTCCAGTGTACTCCCGAGTGTGTGTGCACCCAGGGCTGGGCTGGGTGGCTTTGCAGGGCGTTGCTGAGAGCTGATGGGCCTTAGGGCTGCTTTAGTCCAGATTTCAGCAAGGTGCCCCCAGAGGGGCCCCTGAGGGAGGCGTTGGGTGAGAACAGCAGGATTGCAGCAGGTCTGTAGCTGGGAGCCCTCAGCACAGAGCACAGCACTGTCTGCCTGCCCCAGGGTGTCTCGTTTCCTGACAGTGTTTGAAACTCTTCCAGGGGGGATCACATAGAGCCTCCATTTACGAAGACTGGGATCCATTCCGGTTCCGCCACATGATCCCTCTGGAAGCGCTGCAGGTGCGGGCCCTGGCCAGCGCAGGTAATGTTCCACAGCTGGGACCTGGCAGGCTCTGACTGGGTGCCCTGGGGCCTTCTCTGGTCACGGAGTAAATGCTTTGGAGGGAAATGTGAAGGTAGACACGAAGCTCTGCTTGGTTTCCCTTTAGATGCCGAGACCAATTCTGTGTGTGAGATCGTCCATGTCAAATCTGAGTCTGAGGGCAGGCCAGAAAGGACATTTCACCTCTGCTGTAGGTAAGTGGCATTCCCTGTTTTCTGTGGCAGCTCTATCCCTGCATCCCTGCTTGCCCGTGTGTTTTTTCTTCAAGGCAATCTGGGAACAGCCAGTTAGGGAGAGTGGGGAGAGGGTGTTCCAACCTAACTTCTGGAAGGTAGAATTTTGTACGAGCTCTGAAAATAAAGGCATGTAACTTGATCATCTTTGCAGCTTTGTGGGAAAAGCCTTACTGCAATTTTCCAGTTAAACTGCAGCATTGGATCTTTATGGCAGGTGTTGTGTTCAGCTGGTTCCTTTCATGGCACCAGGTCCCAACCTCTGCGTTTGGGACACTGCTTTTCCTTAAATAAACATCCATTGTTGTGCTGGTGGTTGCCCTGGCGTGTTTTTAGGATTCAAGTAAGAACTTGGAACACAAGTTCGTCCAACAGAGCTGATGCCAAGCCAGTTCCTACTTCTAGGAGGAGTTGCAGGAGCTGTGCAGCTGTGGGGTGTGTTTGCAGGGACAGATGGGCTGAGCAGCACAGGTCACTGGGTGTGTATCAGACCCAGCCACGTGTGGGCGGCANGGAAGGGCTGGAGCTGGGCCAGGGCAGGTTTAGGTTGGATTTTAGGGAAAGGTTCTTCCCCAGAGGGTGCTGGGCGCTGCCCAGGCTCCCCAGGGAACGGGCACGGCCCCACAGAGCCCCAGGAGCATTTGGGCAGCGCTGCCAGGGGTGCCCAGGCTGGGATTGTTGGGGTGTCTGTGCAGGGATGGGGGGGGACTGGATGGTCCTTGTGGGGCCCTTCCCACTCAGGACATTCTATCATGGATAGTGAAATTAAAAATTGCCCATGCTGGAGGTGGATGCCTGCTGTGAAATCCTAAATAGCACATCCGGGGAGAGTGTCAGTGACTCAAATCCTGGAGGGCGTAAATCTAATTCTGCAGGCCCAATAAATCTGCACCTCCTTACAAAATGTCTCCGGATAAACCAATTTAAACCTGGAAAAGTTGCTTTCTCATGCAGCAGTTTGTGGTCCCACAACCTTGGTCAGGGAGTGAGGAAATTGTACTTTTCAGGGTCGTCTAGAGATGCAGAGGAGTCCTAGCCAAAATAATGATAACCTGTTCCTGTAACAACAGGCACGTGCTGTTTTTCCCTTCTTTCTGCCTTTTATTTTCTCTCCTTCTAAGATAGTTTACTAAAAGGTTGGGCTGGCCAGCCAGCTAGGTACAATGTATTGATTAGTTACCAATCCGGTCCAGTTGGATCGGAATAGAGTATGAAAGTAGAGAACTTCTGTAATAAAGTAGATTCTTCCTGAACATCAGCCTTGGAGTCCGTGTCGTTCTCTCGCCGTCATAGCGACATCTGGACCTTTTAGTAAACTATCTTAGAAGGAGAGAAAAAAAAGGCAGAAAGAAGGGAAAAATAGCACGTGCCTATTGTTACAGGAACAGGTTATCATTATTTTGGCTAGGACTTCTCTGCATCTCTAGCCGACCCTGAAAAGTACAGTTTCCTCACTCCCTGACCAAGGTTGTGGGACCACAGCAGTTACGATTTTTCATTGATCCAATGGCTTCCTTTGAATCTGGCAGCCAAGACAGACACTGCTTTCAAGGCGTTCCTGGATGCCCAGAACCCGCGCCGGCAGCACTCCTCCACCCTGGAGTCTTACCTCATCAAACCCATCCAGAGGATACTCAAATACCCCCTCCTGCTCAAGGAGCTCTTTGCTCTCACTGACGTGGACAGTGAAGAACACTATCACCTTGATGGTAAGGGCTTAACCCCACTTTCCTCTGGTTCACCTCTGCTCTTGAACCCCCTCCCTTCCTCCCAGAGGGTTAAAACTCCCTTTTGCTCATCCCCTGTCTCTCTTCCAGTGGCCATCAAAACCATGAACAAAGTTGCCAGCCACATTAATGAAATGCAGAAAATCCATGAAGAGTATGGGGCAGTGTTTGACCAACTCATAGCGGAGCAAACAGGGGAGAAAAAAGAGGTAACAATCAGATTTAGAGAGAAAAGGGTTATTTTGGTGCCTGTTAAACTGGATCCAGTATTTACCTTTCCTGCTGTGCCATTGTAGTAAATCCTGGTGCAAACAGATAAATCCCAGCTCAGAGCTGAAGAGCTGAACTGAATTGAATTCAGACTTCACTGAGGGGAGTGTGGAAGGATGGGATAATATCCCCCTGAACTGGGCATGGCCCTCAGTCTGTCACTCTGGGGACCATAAGGACAGAGGTCTGGTTGCTGCATCTCCCAGCAGTTGGGAACTCCTTTCTTAGTCTGTTCCCAGCAATGTGGTGTCCATAGAGTCATCTCCAGGCAAAGTCAAGAGCCACAGCAAACTGTGGGGAGGGGCTGCTTTGGCCACTGCACCTGATGCAATCTCTAAACTTCACCCCAAACTGATTATGTGCTTAGATAGTCCAACAAAATACAAAGAAACGGGTAGGGAGAAAAGTGGACGAAGGGGAACAAAAGGCAAAGAAAACATCTGGTTTTGACCGTGACTTCCAAGAGCTGGACTCTTAAGTTTAACTTAGCCTAATTTATGCTCATCAGTTAAGGGTTTACATGCGTCTGTTTGCAGTCAGCTGATGAAATACTCCAGAAGTTTGCTGGGGGGAATTTTGTTCAGGACTAGACTTCATGCAAGTTTTCTTGAGCTGATTAAAGCCCTTGCCTTTGTGCATGTGTTGGTGTTGGCAGGTCGCCGACCTTTCCATGGGGGACTTGCTCTTGCATAACACAGTGATATGGCTGAACCCTCCTGCTTCCCTGGGCAAGTGGAAGAAGGAACCTGAGCTGGCAGCATTCGGTTTGTATCCCAGGACTTTTATTTCAGATGCTCTAAAGAGTGTCAGCTGTGCCTTAGCAGATATGAAAGTGTCTGAGCATTGCCTTCCCCAGCGCTGGCTGGAACTTAAATGTGGGTTTGTATCTTTGCTGCAGTGCTCAGTTCTGCTCTCTGGTAGTTTTCCTGGCTCAGGTGAAAGGTTTGTGTGCTTGGGAATAGAAGAGACCCATTCCAAGCCTTATGGATGCTCTTGAGGAGAGGCTGTGGGAGCTGGGCCTGGTCACTCTTGGCAAGAAAAGGCTGCAAGGAGACCCATCAATCCACACAAATATCCCATCAATCCACACAAATATCCCATATCCCACACAGATATCTCTGAGGACTCTCAGAGAATGGTGCCACACTCTGCTCAGTGGTGCCAGTGACAGGATGAGGAGCAGTGGCCATGAACTGAAACACAACGAGTTCCACCTCAGTGTGAGGAAGAACTGCTGTCCATGGAGGGCCAGAGCCCTGGAACAACTGCCCAGGGAGGGGCTGGAGTCTCCATCTCTGGGGACAGCCCAAAAATCCCAAATTCCTGTGTCACCTGCTCCAGGTGACCTTGCCATGGTAGGGGGGGTTGGACTAAGGTGATCTGAAGAGGTCCTTTCCAACACAAACCATTCTGGGATTCTGTGACTCCATAGCTTTTGTCTCTAACTTTCTCCTCCAGTGTTCAAGACTGCCGTGGTCCTTGTGTACAAGGATGGTTCCAAACAGAAGAAGAAACTCGTAAGTGTGCAGGGACTGTTTGGGTGATGCCGTGGGCATTTCTGGGGCTCTGATGGGGTTTTGCTTTCCACAAAGCCCTGGAGCTGGAATGTGCTGTTGGATGTTTGGTCCCTGGTGTCTGAGGATCTGGGTGGGCACAGCAAGCATTCCTTTATCCTTTGTTGCCATGCTTGTCACATCCATTCCCTGCTGTGAGATTGTCCTGGGTGAAGATGTCACTGTGAATGTGTCTCTTGGCTTAGATTCTTTGGTCAGTGTGAGTGTCTGAGAAATAATTAATGTCTGTCACCTCACACACTGCCCTGAGTGTTGTGTTGCCACCAAGCAAGTGCTGGCTGCTCTCAGCTACATCAGGAGTGGCTCAGGGATCCCACTGCAGTTTGAGATTCCAAGTTAAAGCTGAACTTGGCAGTGCTACAACGGGAGCACAGTCTCTAGTGATTTAGGGAAGCCAGTGATCCCTACCTGTAGCATAAACAAGAGAGGGGTTGGAGGTGGCTGCATGAGGAAAGGCAGCTGGCACGGGCTGACTTCAGAGAGAAAAGCAAAACTCCAGTGTACTCCCGAGTGTGTGTGCACCCAGGGCTGGGCTGGGTGGCTTTGCAGGGCGTTGCTGAGAGCTGATGGGCCTTAGGGCTGCTTTAGTCCAGATTTCAGCAAGGTGCCCCCAGAGGGGCCCCTGAGGGAGGCGTTGGGTGAGAACAGCAGGATTGCAGCAGGTCTGTAGCTGGGAGCCCTCAGCACAGAGCACAGCACTGTCTGCCTGCCCCAGGGTGTCTCGTTTCCTGACAGTGTTTGAAACTCTTCCAGGGGGGATCACATAGAGCCTCCATTTACGAAGACTGGGATCCATTCCGGTTCCGCCACATGATCCCTCTGGAAGCGCTGCAGGTGCGGGCCCTGGCCAGCGCAGGTAATGTTCCACAGCTGGGACCTGGCAGGCTCTGACTGGGTGCCCTGGGGCCTTCTCTGGTCACGGAGTAAATGCTTTGGAGGGAAATGTGAAGGTAGACACGAAGCTCTGCTTGGTTTCCCTTTAGATGCCGAGACCAATTCTGTGTGTGAGATCGTCCATGTCAAATCTGAGTCTGAGGGCAGGCCAGAAAGGACATTTCACCTCTGCTGTAGGTAAGTGGCATTCCCTGTTTTCTGTGGCAGCTCTATCCCTGCATCCCTGCTTGCCCGTGTGTTTTTTCTTCAAGGCAATCTGGGAACAGCCAGTTAGGGAGAGTGGGGAGAGGGTGTTCCAACCTAACTTCTGGAAGGTAGAATTTTGTACGAGCTCTGAAAATAAAGGCATGTAACTTGATCATCTTTGCAGCTTTGTGGGAAAAGCCTTACTGCAATTTTCCAGTTAAACTGCAGCATTGGATCTTTATGGCAGGTGTTGTGTTCAGCTGGTTCCTTTCATGGCACCAGGTCCCAACCTCTGCGTTTGGGACACTGCTTTTCCTTAAATAAACATCCATTGTTGTGCTGGTGGTTGCCCTGGCGTGTTTTTAGGATTCAAGTAAGAACTTGGAACACAAGTTCGTCCAACAGAGCTGATGCCAAGCCAGTTCCTACTTCTAGGAGGAGTTGCAGGAGCTGTGCAGCTGTGGGGTGTGTTTGCAGGGACAGATGGGCTGAGCAGCACAGGTCACTGGGTGTGTATCAGACCCAGCCACGTGTGGGCGGCACTGCAGGGAAAGGAAACCTCGAGAGGGCTGAAAGGCTGAATGCTTTATTAATGACCTGGCTATTGGTTTCCCTGGGTGCCCTCTGCAGTGACCATGGATTTAGCTTTGCTTTGAAAATACTGAGTTCAGTGGAGTCTTCTCTGGGGACGTGCCTGCCAGTTGATTTGCACTGTCTTAAATCACAGAGCTGGCCATTATTTACCTCATTTACAGCCAGCTTTTTGCAGTTCCCAAGGAGTAACTCTGCCTTTTGTATTCTCACCTCTTTTTCAGCTCTCCAGAGCACAGGAAGGACTTTCTGAAGGCAGTGCACTCCATCCTGCGGGACAAACACAGAAGACAACTCCTTAAAACCGAAAGTTTGCCCTCCTCCCAGCAATATGTTCCTTTTGGTGGAAAAAGATTGTGTGCTCTAAAAGGTGCAAGGCCAGCCATGAACAGGGCAGGTACTGTAGGGCTACAGACTTTCAAGATCCCAGTAACCCCAGCACCATTGTAGGACACGCGGTGGTGTCTGTCACTTGTATAATAGGATTAGCATTCTCTCCTGTATATGTAAAAACTGCTGGTTTCCCATGCTTCACTTCCTTGAGAGCCTTAAATTGCCTCTATTTCCCTTGCTTTGCACTCGAGGCTCAGCTTCAGAGCAGTGCTTCTGGCATGGAAGGGAAATGGGATTGCTGGCAGTACTGACTGGCCGTGCACTTTACTCTGAACTGGGCTTCAGCTGCACAGAGCAGAAGCTGTGTGATCCTTAAAAGCATGTACAGAATTTTGAGGTAACCTGAGCACTTTTGAACTAAAATGCACAAGGAAAAACAGCTCCCCTGAGCTTGGTTTGAAGGGGCAGCTGTGGGTGTCCTCCACCTGAGCCTTTCCAGCTCCATTGCTGAAAGGCACGTGCTCCTCCTTCCCACATTTGGAGAAGCGTGCACTTGGTGCTCTTATTTTTGTGATGGCCTGTCCTAAACCAGGGATTTTCCTTTTCAGTTGACTTCAGGGAAAAGCAGGTTTTCATTTTCAGAACTCTAGATGCTGGAGGGAAGAAATATTTGCTTCCAACTGCAAAGTACATGGCACCGCTGCATGTTTTCTTCTGGTCCGTTGTTTATTTCTTGTTCTGCTCAGTAGTTCCAGCACTGTAGACAGCCAGGCTTTCTGTTCCTCCAGGCCAGACCAGCACCAGCTGAGCCCAGCTTCTCACTCGGGGTGCTGCTGGAGATGCCAGACCCCTGGAGTTCGGCTCCACAGGTCATTTGTGTGATGAATTCTGCAGGACTTAAAATCCCACCTTGGAGTTCAGACCTCTCTCTGCAGATAAAATTTGCAGCTGCTGAGCCATTGTACTTAATGCACCTTGTGAGGCTCAGGAACTTTAAAATGTGACCTCAACCCCGAGGCAGAGCTGGAAAAATTCATCCTGCAGGTGCTGAGGTGCTGTTCAGTGCAGAGGATCAAACTGCAGCCTCAGGGCTCTATGTGTGCCCCTGAAGCACCGTGGTGCCTGCAGGGCCGCCAGCTGCAGGGTTTGCCACTGCTTGGGAAGATGTTCTGACACAGAAGATGGGAATTTCCTAATTGGGCCAGTTCCTGAGTAGATGCTGAGGAGGGAACTTCTGATAGCTCTTCTGGGTTGGGAGATTGTTTTTTCCCTCTCCCAGTATCAAGGAAGTGGGGAAGGGAGTAGCAGAGCCTGGACAGGGAATGTAATTCCCTGTAAATAACGCAGCATCTTCAGCACTGAGCTGGCCCGTAGGAAAGCTGCTCTGAGCCCAGACAGATGTCCCTCTGCAAGGTGTGGAGCTGTCGGATGTTGCGGTGCGCTGGCAGCAGGTGCTGCGGGTGAGGAGCTGAGCTGAGCAGGTGCCCTGGGCGCTGGCTGGCTGCCGGGGCTCAGCAGGAGCAGCACTTGAGGCTGTGATATGTGGCACGGTGGATGCGAGCAGATGGGAGTGACCGGGCCCTGCCCGCTCGGTGCCCGGTGTGCCAGACAGGAGTTAGCTTTAGGCCAGAGTTGTGCCGTGTGTAAAACACCTGTGGGGTTTTATCTTTGTGTGTGCAGTGTCAGCCCCGAGCAAGTCTCTGGGGAGGAGGAGGCGGCGGCTGGCCCGAAACAGGTTTACCATTGACTCAGAGGCCGTCCACAGCAGCAGCCCCGAGAAAGAGCCCGCGCAGGGAGGGGACACTGACCGCTGGGTCGAGGAGCAGTTCGACCTGGCGCAGTACGAGGAGCAGGAGGACATCAAGGAGACCGACATCCTGAGCGACGACGACGACTTCTGCGAGGCGGCGCGCGGGGCGCAGCGCGAGCTGCGGCCCCGGCCCCGCAGGCGTCCCCGAACCCCTCCGTCCCTCCCGAGCACCCCGTGGATTGCACACTTGCACACACCGTTGCGGCAGCTCGACTGGTCCGAAGCCATGCGGCCACGCTTTAGGCAACCGTCAAACGCTCAAAAACCGGGAACGAAACGAGCTTGAGGTCCTGTCTTACGTTAACCAAGGGCTTTCACACTGTTTTATTTATTCTGAAACAATCAGGGGCTGAAATTGAGTATGGGGAGAACGTGATCACTGGAAAACAAATTACTCTGGGTGTCTTAACCTCTGTGCAGCGAATCGGCTCCGGCAGGAGCACGAGGACACGGGGGTTGGTGGCCGTGAAAGCCGTCGGTCGTAGGCTCATGTCCTTCACGAGGAAACTGCCTTTTTAACCTGTACAGTCGCAGTGTTCTGGCTCCCTTCCCCTCTCTAAATGTAAGAGAATATTCATGTATTTTAGGAATGCGTGAGGAAAGGTTTGGGATCTGTGTCGTGTTCAGTCCTCTTGGTCTGTGGCTGGTCTAATTTAACGTCAATGTTGGAAGCTCTAGTTTTACATACTCTTGTAAAGATGCCAAACTCTCTTAAAAGAGATCCAAATTTAACACTTGAAGAAATATTTTTTTGTATTTTACCTGAGATGCAGGGGCACAAAGGGGTAAGAGATTTAGGGTAGCTCCACGTCTAGGATACGAGGCTAGCTTTTTGCAGAGGGTTAGGAATGGTGGTTTTATATAAAAATATGAACTGGAAACTCTTATTTAGGTATCACTTTCTTCAGGAAAAGGTTTATTGTATATGTTTGAGACTGGAGTTTAGTTAGCTAATAAAAAGAATAATAAATAAAACGACATGACTGAATTGCAGTGGAGCAAAGGGGTCTGTGGTGTGCCCTTGCTGGAGCCACAGGTCCCTTTGCTCCACTCTCCCTGGCAGAGTTTGGGCTTAGGGGACAGGGAATTCATGGCCAAAAAACTGACCTCACCCGCTCTCCTACCGTGGGTGAAACTAGTGTATTTTAATTCCTTTATAAAAGCTTTTCCACTGCAATAGAGGATGAAAAAACTGCTACACAAGTAAACTTCTTTAACATTTTAAATCTTTTATTTAAACATCTAAAACAGGGTAAAATGTGATTAAAATCTCGTGGTTTTTAAGTAGACTTCCAAATATGAAACACAAAATAGCCCTTTTTTTTTTTTTTTTTAGGATTTATATAGCTTTCCCCATTGCAGTCTCACCTATAGAAAAAAAAAAAAGGAAGATTATATGAAATCTTGTTTTGCTTTGTTGGTATCTCTTGATGTTTGACACATCAGTAGGTACTTTGAGAACCTGAAATTTTATAATAGCCTTAGGATTATATTTTATAAAATCCACTCTGACTATATTTTAAAACTGAACAAAAATTATCCCCTCCCCCCAAAACATCCATCACTGTCTGTGTGTCCCAGCTGGCATCCTCCCCTCGCCCCCTCCCTCCCCTGGTTTCCTGGTGCACTATACTTGACTTCTGAAAGCTTTCTCTAGTAACTTTTTGCTATCTCCTGGTTTCTTTTCGTAAGAGCTTTAGAAGAGTTTCTACCCCCTTTGTATGATCACACGGTTGTTTTTGTACCATCACCTGTCGGTCGTGTCCCACGTGCTGGAGGGTTTGGCTGTCCTGGGCTGCTCCCAGAGGATGCAGTCAGCACTCAGATACTGGAAGGTTGGTACTGGGAAGGTACCGTGGCTCTTGTACATAATGTCATGACATGTCTATGTCAAAGGTTCTTATATATTTCTTTTATAAGCTGAAAGAAGGTCTATTTTTATGTTTTTAGTTCTATGAATGGAACGTTGTAAATGCCTGTCGGAAATAAAATACTGGAGGAAAAAAAACAAACTGGAGGGAGTGGTGTGTGGAGGCCACATGTCATGTGGAGCCTGGCACAGGAGGGCTGTGAGGTGGGAAGGGTGGTACCAGGGAGGAGGTCCTGCATTCCCAGCTGGTGCAGCTCAGGAAAGAGCCGTCAGGTAAGGCTCTGCTCCTCTTTTGGTGAGGGGACAATTCCCATTTCCCTTATGGCATCCGTAACCAGCCCCTCCTGCTGCTTTTCCGGGCTGGCCACAAGGAACCTTCAAGTGAGTATTTTAGAAAACGAGATAAAAAGCAGCAAATCCCAGAAGAATTCCAATTCTCCCCAGTCTCTCCGTGGCCAGTTCCTTGGTTCCTTCCCTTTGGTTCCTTTCCAGAGGGAAAGTTCCTCTCCCTTTGGGTGCTGGGTTTAGCCCAAACCATTAATGGCATTAAAGTGGGATGGGGTGTGTGCAGCACTTGCTACAGCATCCCTTGCAGCAGTGCAGTGTTTGCTGCTTTAGGCAGGATTATTTTGGGCTTGTAAAGCTACCAGGCTAATCCAAACTCCTCAGGAACTCGGGGAAATGGTGACAAGAAGATGAAGTGCCTCAAGAGGAAAGCAGCACATGAGTGGTGACATGTGACATGGGTATGCCAGCTCCACAGCTGAAAAGGTTTGGCTGTAAAGCTCTGTGCTGCCACCAGCCAGAAACAGGACCACAGAGGGAAAATTCGTCCTGCAGTTCCCTGTGCAGTTTGGAGAGGTGAGCACCAATACCTTGTTTTTGTGCCAGGCCACACTCGGGTGTCCCTGTGGCAGAGAGCTGTGCCAGATCCCAGCTCACAGGGTGCAGTTAATTGATGAGCCCTCTGCCATCACACCTTGGTCCAACAGCTGAGCGATCTGCTTCTGGGGAAAACACTGAAAGAAAGCAGCTAACTCAAGGAAACAATGAGAAATATCATGTGGGAAAATAAAGAGAGCTTGAAATTAATTAATGTTGCAGGAAACAGATCAAAGGCAGAAACTCAGATCCATAAAGCTGCAGAGAGGTGTGAATGGAATATTAAATATGTCCTAGGCTGTCCATGGATGGACGGCAGGCTCTGAATCAGTGCTCACAGTGTGACAGGAGAGAGCATTTTGGAGGGAGCCCCAGACAGGACACAGGCTGTTCTGGATGGGCTCTTCCCAGGGCCAAGGAGCCTCTGGCACTGCCTTTAAACCCAACTGCCCAGCCGTGGTTCCAGCAGCTTTTCCTTCAGTTCCTGGAGAAAAACCTGCTGCCTTCTGGTTTGGTCCAGCAGGAGTCATTAACAGCAATCATAGGAGCCTGGAGGCTCTTTGCTTCACGGGTTTGGGTTTGGGGTTAGAATTAGGGTTAGGGTAAGGGTTAGTGTAAGGATTAGGCTCAGGCAGCCCTGTGTGCTCCCCCCAGACGTGCTGAAGGCTTTTCCTGGCTCATCAGAGCTGACACCCGCAGCACAGCACCCCGGGATTCCCGAGTGTTCCCGGTGATTCCTGCTGGGCTGGTGCGGTCTGTGCTGTGCCCGTGAGTGCAGTGACCCCTGCCAGGGCCGGAGTGACCCCTGCCAGGACAGGAGTGGCCACTGCCAGGGCCGGAGTGAGCACTGCCAGGACAGGAGTGACCCCTGCCAGGACAGGAGTGGCCACTGCCAGAACAGGAGTGACCCCTGCCAGGGCCGGAGTGACCCCTGCCAGGACAGGAGTGGCCACTGCCAGGACAGGAGTGACCCCTGCCAGGACAGGAGTGGCCACTGCTAGGACAGGAGTGACCCCTGCCAGAACAGGAGTGACCCCTGCCAGGGCCGTTCCCAGGGCCGGAGTGGCCGCTCCCGCTCGGAGCCGATGCTGTCCCTCTCTCCCTCTCTGTCCCTCTCTGTCCCAGGTAAAGCCGGGATTCTCCGCCGCTCCCGCTCCGTTCCAGCGGCGGCCGGCGGGCGTCCCCCTTCCCCCGCCAATCGCGGCCGGCTCCCGGGAAATCCGAGCGCTTTCCGCTCTCGGCAAAGCCCATGGACAGCGAATGAGTGCCCGGCAGCCGGCAGCAGCATCCCCGCTCTGCTGGCGCTGCAGAACCATCCCGTGGCGGCTGGGGCGTCATTCCATCGGGGAAAGTAATTCCCAGGGATGGACTCGGCTTCTCTCCGCCTCAGCGGAGATGAAACCCTTTCATTAACTCTTCCGGGGCTGTCAGAGCCGAGCAGCTCTGTGGGTGTTTCAGGGTGCCAGCGGTCTCGGTGCAGGAGGAGGCAGAGGGATGTGGCACAGAGCTGGGGTAGGAATGCATTAAAGAGATTCCACTCCGTCCCCTGCCACGGCTTCTAGGAGAGCACTAAAAAAGCCTTCAGATCTCCACCGTGAAATTAAAAGACTCGAGCAGAGGGAGAGCATCAGCTTTCTTCGAGGTCACTGCAATACCAGACTATTAGTTGAATTATACATTGGAATACTCCAGGAAAAGGAGATTAAAAGAAAGTTACTTGAAAAGATAAGAAAATCCAATCCTCTGCCCCCTCTAACCCTCATGAGACATGAGAAAACGAGCAGCTGGTAACGAAGAGGTTTTTAAATGACCCTTCTTGGCCTGTCTCCTGTGTAAAAAAGCAGAGAAAGAGCTGTTGTTAAAGGTGAAATAAAACAGAGAGTGTGGGGATAAAAGCTGTAGAAACTTTTTTTTTGTTTTTGAAAGCAGTAGCTGAGTCTGGGAAAGATTTCCCCCAGTGTGGCACAGAGGGGTGGAGCTGTGGGCTCAGCTCTCTGCACTTCCCCAGGGAGCTGGGGACTGGATTTCCAGGCAAGGCAGGGAAATAATAATTAAATATTATTTAATTATCCCAGCTGTAGGTGGCCCAGGAAGATGCTGCTGTGTGTAGGGCAGGAGCAGGGGAAGGTCAGGAACATCAGTGTGGAGACTTAAAATTGGGCAAAGTGTGGTTGGCAAGAGAGGAATGAAAGGGAAGCACCACAGAGCAGTTTCATTCAGCTGTGGGGGAGTTAGGGCTGTTTTATTTAGGATGTTTAGGCAGAACCCTGAACCTGCCAGGCATTCTCCTGCTCCCTGTAACAGCAGTTCCACCTGGAGCGTGGAGCAGATCTTTTGGGGGAAGCACAGTACACCAGCTACACTTTCTCCCAGATTCCTGCTCTCTGGTCCCAAAGGCAAGGAAACCAAAAAGAGAAGAGGAAGGGCTCTCCCCATGTTTAGTTATGCTGCTTTCACAGCAGGGAAAGGGCTTTTCTCTGTCTCATAAGGAGCTGGGGTTGTTTGGAGGTAACAGCAACAGTTCCACCAAGCTGAGGGCTGCATCACTCACCTGGGGTGTCTGCTCTTGAGAGAGCATTTTCTTCCCAGGACTCCTCCCTCACTGCCCAAGCAGCCAGAGCCAGCCTTGCCTGCAGGTTATGGATGGCACATCCTTGGGTGTGTTTCCACAGGGGCAAAGGGACACTGTCACTTTGTATATTATACAAATATACATAATATATGCAATTATATATACAACACGCATATTGTATATATAATTTCAGATATTATTTATATTATTTTTGTTTTTATTTATTTTAAACTATTTTAAATTTATTTTAATTATTTAAATTTATTTTAAATTATTTATATTGTATTGTGTATATAGTATTTGTATATTATACCTTTGCTGGTATAATGAAATTCAGCTGAATTTGGGCCTGGAGGGACTGTTGGCACAGCACACAGAAACGCTGAGAGCTGCAGGTGCACAGCCCAGTGCTCAGACACAGGCTGATAAAACCCACCACAGCCATTTGTGCTGGTGGCTCCCTTGCTTTGGTGACAGCAGAAGAGCCCTTCCAGGAGCTGCAGTGGGTTTATGGGGACGAGGAGGTTTTGCATCAGTTCCTGTGAAAACTGCTGTCTGGACATCGAGGCAGGAGTGGGGAGCACCACGAAAGGCTCAGTGCTTCCTTGGCAGCCTTGATTGGAACAGCAGTAAATCAAAATCAAAGGATGCTGGTAGCTCAGTTTGCCTGCCCGTGGCTGGGGAAAGTTCTTCCCACTCAGACTCCACAGGCAGCACAAAATTTAAATTTATCCTGCATTTATTTATGCTGAAATGAGGAGCTGCTCACCTGCGTGGGCTGGGGTGTACAGGTGCCTTCAGTGCAGGGGGCAAACAGCTCCATCGTCTCCTCTAAAGACAGAAAACACATATGTATAAAACACAGAAAGAGATGTGGTTTGTGAGACACATTCCAGCAAATACACCTTCTCTCCAGCGTGCTGGGGGATTGTGTTGGGCTTGGCACTTGGGAAATCACTAATTGCACTGCTACCAATCTCTGTATCCCAATCCTGGGCTTAACTTCCCCATTTTTGCAGGGAAAATCCAGTGGGCACAGAGGAACTGGGGCAGTGCAGCTCAGCCTGGAGGACACGCCTGGATTGTGTCTGTGTCCTGCAATTCCTGATTGAAGGAATTGGATTGTGTTTGTGCCCTGCAATTCCTGATTGAAGGAATTGGATTGTGGATTGTGTCTGTGTCCTGCAATTCCTTTTTGAAGGGGCTGGATGTGCCCAGCAGCTCTGCCCCCTGTGGAATTCCGTGCCTGCTCTGGCAGAGGCGGTTCCAGCTCGGTGCTGCTGGTGGCACCCTGGCTCTGTGAACTGCAGATGCACAGGAGCAGAGGAGGAGAATTCCCTGATCCCCAGGAGCAGAGGAGAACCCCCTCACCTGTGGGAGCTGCAGGGGTGCCCCCAGCCCTCGTGCCTCCCCTGGGCCATCAGGGGTGTGAGCTGGCATTTAGTCAGGTGTAAAGGAGGGGCTGGGGACTGCTGGCTGCAGGGTGTGACTCCAATGGATTTCACAGTCAAATGTCACCTGGGAACAGTTTGCCTCCTGATGATAAACAGGAACAAGTTGTGAAAAAAGAGCCTTCCCCCTTTTTTTCCCTCCCCTTTTCCCATTTCCCTCTGGGCTGGGATCCATCTCTGAGCAGCAGAATGAATTTCTCAAGGTGTGATCTGCTGACAGCTCCTGTGCCACCTCACAGGACACGTGCTGGAAACGAGGGAGCTTTTAAATAATTGGAGGTAATGCTTTTAATTACCTTTTAAAATTGTTGCTGTAATTAATCACAACCAACATATATATATATATAAATTACAAATTGTGTGTTATTCTTGGATTACTCTCAGCAAAGTTGTCACAAGCTGCTTCAGTGGGAACACAAAGCTGGGGAGAGTGACTGAAACTTTAACTTTGGACACCTGGAATGCAGCATTTATTGGACCATGAGGACATTTTGCAGAAGGTAAAGAAGAGGATAAAAAAGAGTCACTACGTCTTGGAATTTGGAGGAAAAAGGTACTAAAAATATGCACTAATTAGCATGAGAAGTGAGAAGTAATAACCAACAGAGGACAGAATACTAATTAATGAAAGAGAATTATGTCACTTAGAACCACTGAACGTGAATTTCTTCTTTTTTGCTGAAAATGTATAAATAAGTGGAAAAGTTGTGTATCCGTGTCCATGTGGAGGCTGGAATTTTGTCAGCCCCTGGAACACAGGAGCCCTGGCCAGCAATAAAATCCTGCCTGACTTGCTGGCAGTGCCAAGGGGGTGTTAGAAGAGATTCTGGTGCCATGGGAGTTTTGAGACAACCACTCAAAACCTATCCCAGCAAATACATTTATAGGGACAGAAGAGGAAAAAAAAAAAAAAGATTAAGAAAGGCTTTGTAAAAAATGAAAGAAACAGCTGGATGTTTCTTAATCACTGCAGGCACAAATGGAAGAAAAATTGCTAATCAGGAGTCTATTGATGGCCACACAATCCACCATCATTTCATCTGCATTGCCTGGAGCTGCACTGCTACCTGCTCCTGGCTGCTGGGAGGCTGGGAAGGAATCCTGCAGGAGACAGCAGGAGGTAGAACTGGGGACTTTTCCTTGGATGTTTACTGTAAGCACCTTTTTAAATTGTTTTTTATGGGGGTTTTTGTTTTTGTTTTTGTTTTTTTTTCCCTTTTGAAATGACCCTCTTAGTTCTGCTGCCAGATTTCTGCCCTTCACAGCCCTGCCTCCCTCAGGAGGGATCTTTATGCTCACTATGAGGAAAGGAGATGTCCCCAGAGGGACACTGAAGGCAAGGAAACCCAGCCCAGCTTCTCCCTGGCAGACCAGAGGCTGAGCTCGGGTTTGCTAAACCTCAGGGCTGGCCAGTCCCAGCCAGAATCCTCCCCATGACAAACTCTGCACTCAGCAGAAGCCAACCCTGACCCCTTGCACAGGGAGTGCTCTAGGGGGGCTTTTCCTCAGGGTGCACGGAGCAGCCCCTGGTTTTATTTGGCCAGATGGGGGCTGGGGCTGCACAAACCCTGTCCAGGGCCAGGAGGAGCTGAGGGAAAGCAGGACAGGCTGTTTCACTGCTGTAAAACCTCATAATTCACCTCTTCTGAGGAGAAAAGGAAGAACATTAAATGAGTGTAAAACTCTCTTTCTCTGTGCTTGTGCAGCCCAGTGCTCAGAGCTGCAGGGGAGCCTCTGGGGTGATTCTCCAGAGAAATCCTGTGAAGTTTGGACCCCTGGTTTCCAGGGGGTGCAGGAAGAGCCCCATCCATGTGACAACAGAGATCCCTTCCCAAGGCTCCTGGAGCCATGCACAGAGAGCTGAGCTCAGTCAGAAACCTGCAGCCCAGCCCCCGTGCCCACCAGTGGCTTTGGAATTGGTCTGGTCCATGATGGCACTGAACAGTGCCAGGAGAACCCAGCCCTTGCTGCTGGGGCTGCAGGAGCAGGGAGGGACCCATCCATCCCATCCCCATCCATCCCATCCCCATGCCCATCCCCATGCCCATCCCCATGCCCATCCCCATCCCATCCCCATCCCAACCCCATCCCCATTCCCATTTATCCTATCCCCATGCCCATCCCATCCCCATCCCCATTCCATGCCATCTCCCTGTGCCCCAGCAGAGCCTGCACAGCCCCGTGCCCTGGCTGTCACAAAATGCTGATAAATGGGAATGTCGACAAGAAGGATTTTCCTCCTCGGTGCAGACCACAGTGACATCAAAGGCTCTGAACTAATTTGCTTTTTGTCAGCTAGATAAAGATATTAGGCTAATGCCTTTTGTTCCTCGGCAGAACGTTTTAGGCAGCGAGCAGAATTAATTGTGTTGACATAATGGATTTATTGTTTCCACAAAACGCCTGTCTGTTTTCACACGGGGGAGAGGGGACTTGACAGAACTAGTGCTGATACCAGGGGACCCTCACAAAGCTGAATTACCAGCCTGATAAAATGCCACGGGTGTCACAGGCGAGCTGAAGGGAAGCCCAGAGGCTGGGAGGTGCAGGGAGCCGTGCACAGGGAATAGATTAATTTTGGGGTGGGATGTTTGAGGAGCTGCTGCAGAGTCCTGGTGTGCTCCCAGACCCTGCTGCAGAGCTGAGAGTTCCCTCCCAGAGCCCGGGGCTCAGGAAAGGAAAGGTGGCAGGCAGAGCATCTCTCAGGGACCCTTCCTAAGAAATGCTGGGAGAAACGTCCCAGGCAGGTGCAGACAGGAAGGTCCCAGCAATTCCCACAGGGAATGAGGGGCTGTTGGAATCAGAAATGCAGGGAACTCCCAGAACTTTGGGCCTGTAAGCCAAAGCTCGGGATTAAACCCAGGGTTCCATCTGAGACCTTGGAAAAGGCTTCCAAGCTTAGGTGCTAGGAGGGAGAATGTGGATTTATAGTTCATGTTAAGCTGAGTAAAGGAATGTTTAGAGTTTTGGAGTTTAAGATATAGAAAAAATAATGTAGTTACAGAGGTGAACGAGGAGTTTAGAATGCAGCACTGTAGGTTTGTGTGCCATAAATGATTGGCTAAGCAAGCTCACACTGTAGCATGGCTCCATAAGATGAAATATTTAAAGATTAGGTCAAAACCATAAAAATATCCTTGTTGGCAGTGTTTTATTGGTCAATAACTCCTTTAAAGATCTTGTAACTGAGGGTCTTGTGACCTTCTGAGCCATGCAGTGATGATGTGAGCTGAACTCACCCCCCCTGCTCATGTAGAAGAGAAGAACATAAACTTCAGCATCAAAACAGCTCAGAGGTCCTGTCTGGAATCCCTCCCCACACTCCCCACAGGTGAATTATCACACCTGGGAGGTTTCCTGGCTGTGCCTGGGCTCCCAGCTCTGGATGAGCAGTGAGAGCAGCCTGTTCCTGCCCGTGGGAGGGGGGCACACACAGGCTGTTTGTGCCTTTGGCACTTGTGAAATATCCTCTTGTTTGTTCTTTGGCAGCAGCCTCTGTATCAAAGACTTTCCCAAATCCTTCTGGCTCTGCAGGTTAAAATATCCCCCAAGAAGTGAGACCTGAAGAGGCAGCAGGGGTGAAAATCCTCCGTGGGTGCAGCATCCTTCTCTGGCCATGGCTGTTGCTGCTCCCCCTTTCAGAAGAGGCTGAAAGAACAACAAAAAACTTTTTCAGGTGAGCTGGAAGCNTTAAAAATTAGTAAGGATTACCTTAGCCAAAATCTAAGCCTCCCTGTGGATGTCTCATGTGGCTTTGCCACAGGTTGCCATGTAATCAATACAGCACATGGTGCATCAGGAGCTGCAGGGATGTTCCAGAGGGATGGGAGCTGTTCCTGGCATTCCCAAGGGAATTCCCAGATTTGGGCTGCAGGGCTGCTCCCAGGGCATTCTTAGCAAGCAGCCATGTGGTGTGCATGCATGTGTGTGCACGTAAATATAGATTTAAACCAAAGCAAATTTAAAAATTTTAAATTAAAAAAAAATCAAAAAAAGAAAAAAAATTAGGAAAAAAAATTTGGAATNTGATGATGTGAGCTGAACTCACCCCCCCTGCTCATGTAGAAGAGAAGAACATAAACTTCAGCATCAAAACAGCTCAGAGGTCCTGTCTGGAATCCCTCCCCACACTCCCCACAGGTGAATTATCACACCTGGGAGGTTTCCTGGCTGTGCCTGGGCTCCCAGCTCTGGATGAGCAGTGAGAGCAGCCTGTTCCTGCCCGTGGGAGGGGGGCACACACAGGCTGTTTGTGCCTTTGGCACTTGTGAAATATCCTCTTGTTTGTTCTTTGGCAGCAGCCTCTGTATCAAAGACTTTCCCAAATCCTTCTGGCTCTGCAGGTTAAAATATCCCCCAAGAAGTGAGACCTGAAGAGGCAGCAGGGGTGAAAATCCTCCGTGGGTGCAGCATCCTTCTCTGGCCATGGCTGTTGCTGCTCCCCCTTTCAGAAGAGGCTGAAAGAACAACAAAAAACTTTTTCAGGTGAGCTGGAAGCAGCAATAAATGTAACCAGTGGCACTGGCAGAAGTGTGGAGCTGAGAATCTCCAGGATCTGATGGAACTGGGCCGGCCAGCACTGAGGGGATCATGGAGAATTCTGCTTTATTGTGTTCTTGTGCACGCTCTGAGCCTGGGGAAAACAGGATTTTGGTACAGCAAATTCCCTCAGAGCATGTGAGAGCCAAGCAAAGTCAAAGGAGATTTGCCTGCATCACATAAAAACTATTTTTTAATTAATTAAAATCAATTACATTTATTAAATTCATAAAAATTATATTAANTAAAAATTTTAAATTAAAAAAAAATCAAAAAAAGAAAAAAAATTAGGAAAAAAAATTTGGAATTTAAAAAATTAGAGTTTAAAATTCTAAATTTAGAACCAGCAGCCAGCTCCTTTGCTGATTCCCCAGGGAGCCCTGCCAAAGATCTGCTGTGAGGGCTGCCCTGGGCTCTCTCCATCCCTCCTATGGCACTCCTGGAGTGAAATTCCCAAAAAAAAGGGGGGGGGAAGGGCAAATTTCCTTACCCTTGCCACTTGAGGTGGGGGAAGACTTTTTTTCCCTACAACAGAAACTCAAACTGGTGCTGCCTGTCTGCACTTTGTATTTTTTAATCTCTTTTCAGGCCGCCTGTGCTCTTAACTATTATTATTATTATTATTATTATTATTATTATTGCATATTTTCCTCCCACCTTTCCACGTTTTTGGTTTGATTTCCCTGCTGGCTCCCTCTGGGCCATTCAGGCAGCATCATCCCAGGCCGTGCTGGCTCTGGGGTTTGCCTGAAGGCAAACTCTGTTAAATCTCGGTGCTGCTTTATTGGCAGCCATGTGGGAGAGAGGAGCTTAGCAAGGACACAGGGGAACAATCTCCCAGACCTTCCTTCTCCTGGTGCATGACCCCGGGTGCAGGGAGAGATGGAGCACTGAGATATTTAAATTCCCTGCTGCAGGGCTGGGAGGGCAGGACGTGGCTGGGCTGCACGTCCAGGCACCAGCTCTGCTGCTCCTGCCCAGCACTTGTTCAAAGCCAGGATGCTTTTTAGGTGTTCTCTGCCCTGAGAAAAGCACTGAAAAGCATTTCCCTGCGTTTTCTGTTGGGTTTGTTCACTTGCCTGCTGTTACTTGCTGCAAAAACCAGGTGCAGTTCTGGGCAGCACAGCATGAGAAGAATAAAAAAGCTGTTAGAGAGGGAACGGGTAAAAGCTGGGCCCCAACATTTGTGAGCTCTTGGGTTTCAAACCCTGCAAATCCTGGGACCAAAACTGAGCTCCTGCTCGCCTTTCCCCTGTGGGAGCCCTGGCAGGAGCCTGCAGTGGCAGCAGAGCTCAGCCTGGCAGCTCACAGCCAAGTGTTCCTGTGGCTGAGGCAGCTGCTGGCACCAGGAGGAGCTCAGGTCAGCTCCCAGTGAGAGCCACGAGGTGCTTGGGGAAATCCAGGGAAAGAGCTGGATGGAAGAGGCAGTTCTGCTGGTGCCCAGGGCTCGGCTGCCAGCAGGGAGCTCGCCCTTCCTCAGCAGCAGGAATGGCATTGGCAGCTCAGGGATGGGCTTCACTGCCCCTTTCCAGCCAGGAATGAGCCCGTGACACTGACATCCCTGGGTGTGACACTGACATCCCCTGGTGTGACACTGACATCACCTGGTGTGACATCATCCCCTGGTGTGATACTGACATCCCCGGGTGTGACACTGACATCCCCTGGTGTGACATCCCCTCTCCTCTTTGGTGCTCACCCTCACACTGATGCTTTTTCATCAGGTTCTCTCTTCACCTTTACACGACAAGGGCTGATCTCCCCCCTGTATTTATTGCAGTTTTGTCCCTTCTGCTGGCAGGACAGAGCAGCACAAAGGATTTGCCTGAGCGTTTGTGCTGGCAGGAAATGTCCATAAGCCCCTCAGGGCTGCCCTAACGTGGAATAAAACAGCCCCAGGCACCTTGTCTGGAGAGTTTGGGAGCTCCTGCTGGCATCTCTCACGTCTCTGCTGCTCACAGGTGAGGACAGGAGCAGGACAGTGCTCCTGCAGGGTGCCTGAGGAGCGTGGACAGACAGACGGACAGAGCCCCAAACCTCAGGGCAGCACTGACTCACGTTGTTGGGGTTTGCAGCAGCTGAGCTCCCCATCCTCCTCCTCCTCCTCCCGAGTTTTTTCCCACTTCCCACGTTGTCCTGCTCCTCCCCTGGAAGGTGAGACACCCTGGTCCCTTTCTGCCAAGCTTTATTGCTCTTGCCAGATCCTGGCTTCCCCTCGCTGCCACCTTTCCCTGCTTGCCTTGGAAACCCCTGCATGGCTGCGTTTTCTCAAGTGGGAAATCCTGTCTTCTCCTCCGTTTGTTTGGGGTTTTGTTAGTTTTGTTTCGGTTTTTTGTTTGTTTTTGACAGGGTTTTAGTGGTTTGTTTGGTGTTTTTTTTAATGTTGCAGGCACAGAGGCTGCCCTGTGTGTGCCTCCCCCTGCCCACCACAGAGAGGGGTGGGAATTTTGGGGTAACCCTGGCACCCTGCTGCATGGACATGGTGTTTCTGCTTGTCTGCCCTTCCCAGGCAGTGGAAGGCAGGGGTTTGGGGTTGGTGGCACCCAGCAGTCTGGGGAAACACAGTGACCAGCTCCCCAGCTGTGCTCTGGCTCCCTTTAGGGGATTTTAATGCCTGGTTTGCATTCCCCTGCCCTGCCTGGAGCTGATTGAAGTGCTCTCTGTGCATCCTCCCTGCTCTGCTCTCATTCCCAGCTCCCTCCAACCTCTCCAGCCAGTGGCTCCATTTCCATCCTCTGCTAATCATTGTTCTTGAGCTGCAGCTTTCCCTGCTTCAGGGAACCACCTTCTGTGGGATCCACTCTTCCCCTGTTCTTCCCAGGGAGCTGGGGAGCAGGGATCCTCCCTGGGGCTGTCTGAGCAGCCTGGGAACAGCCCCTGGCCCCGGTGATCCCGTTCCCAGTTTTCCACCGTGTTTTCTAACACTGCAGCAATAAAACCACAGTGATTTCCTGAAGCAGGTGCAGCAATTTCTGGTGTGATGCAGGGGCAGGATCAGCCTCAGCTCCCCGAGGTGCTGTGTGAGAATTTGTGACACACACAGGTGGGAACTGCACTCAAACTCTTGAGCTGCCTCTCAGTTAAATGTCATTTAAATTACACCCCGAGGAGAAAACCGGGGGGTTTGTAAGGAGACACTCCTGCCCGTGGCTGGAAAAGCTTTTCTCACTGTAAGGCCAGATGAAAAATGAAGCACAGCCAATTAAAATATGAATACAGTAAGTGCACAAAGGGCTGGAGTGACAGTGACAGCAAGAGGTGACAATTTGGGTGCTGGGGACGGGAGTTCCTGGTGCAGCCCTTTCGTGACCTAGGTGGGAATTCCTTTCTCCACGTGCTGGAAATTCCCTTTTCCCTCCATGCAGAACAGCTGCTGTGCAAGGCAGCAGGGAGGGGACAGTCTGTGCCCCGGCAAGTCAGGAGGACAGGCAGCACTGGCACCAGGGGCCAGCTGCATTCCCAGGGGCTCCCCAGGAACCCAGCCAGGAGCAGCCAACAGAGCAGGTGCCTCTCCTGGGACTTTGGGAGCCTCCTCCTCGGGGAGGAGAATTCCAGAGAGAACTCCCAAAGCAGCAGCCTCCAGAGGATGGCTCCCAGAGGGATTTCCCAAAGCAGCAGCCTCCAGAGGATGGCTCCCAGAGGGATTTCCCAAAGCAGCAGCCTCCAGAGGATGGCTCCCAGAGGGATTTCCCAAAGCAGCAGCCTTTACCCCCGTGGCTGCAGCCGTCCACCCATTCCTGAGGTTTCCACGTTCATTTTTCACCCAGGAAAGGACAAAGCAAAGGCAGCTGCTCACACCCTGTGCCAAGATGTTCCACGTTTCCCCAGGAGCCGTGAGGAATGGCACAAGCTCAGCCCAGGGTGCCTGAGGGGTTTGGTGTCCCTGCTGCTCCCCTTCAGTGAGCTCTCATCGCCCTGCAGAAGGAATTAGGTGAGTTATCACCTGAGCTGGGGTGCTCAGCACCCCCCTCTGATCCTGCATGCCTGCCTCCCTGCAAGGCTGGCTGTGGGTGCAGCGCTGCTCACTGGGCAGCTCTGGGCTGGCCACACCTGCAGCTGCCCTGCCAGCAGAGCCTGGCTCTGTCTGGTGCTGGCCAGGAGGGGGAGGATACAGGCAGGCAGAACTCCTCAGAGCAGGTTCTGTTCCTCTCCCAGCTGGGTCTGACCCCGGTGCCTCCAGCTGCTGCCCGGGCTGAGGAAAGCTCAGAGCCTGCTCAGTGGGAGGAGGTGCCTGGGAAACCATGGAGCTGGGAGAGCTGAGGCCAAATTCCTGGAAATAAAAGCCCCAGGACTCGTGGTTCATGGTGAGTATTTTGCACAGTAAATATAAAACCTGTGTTTTTGCAGGTATTTCACTGCAACAATTGCTGCCTTTGCTCAGGTAGAAATTGGTTTGGGCTGGGAGGGACCTTGGGGCTCATCCCATTCCAGCCCCTGACACCTTCCTCTCTCCCAGGGGGCTCCAGCCTGGCCTTGGGCACTGTCAGGGATCCAGGGGCAGCCCCAGCTGCTCTGGGCACCCTGTGCCAGGGCCTGCCCACCCTGCCAGCCAGGAATTCCTTCCCAAAATCCCATCTAACCCTGTCTCTCTCCTTTTGCAGCCGTTCCCTGTGTCCTGCTACTCTAAGCCCCTGTGAGCAGCCTCTCTGCATTTCTCTTGTGCTTCCTGCAGGTGTGAGCTCCCGGTTGTCTTGGTGAGGAGTTCATGACTGACTGCACGTTCTGGGGTGTTTGGGGACAGTGAGAATTAATATTCACCAGCAGTCTCAAACGGGGGTTTGTACCAGCCACCCAAAGGAGCAGGTTTGGGATCTGGGGTGGTGATGTCCTTCCACAGCTGCTCTCGGGAGGGGGATAATTCAGCAGCACCAGAGCTGATGCTGACTCTCCAGCTCGAGGTGAAATTACAGAGGGGATGTTCCCTCCCCAGGGCTCCGAGCTGCTGACGGGAGCTGGAGGCACGCTCTGGGAGAGCCTGGAGCCTGGGGAGCTGCACTATTCTAAATTATTGTAACTTCACTGCACTGCCTCCATCCCACAGAAAACAGCACCAAACAAAACAGAAATTACGTGATTTTTCTTTAAGCTTTAGGAAAATGAATTTATGCTAAAATAGCTTTATCTTTTATTTTTCCCCCTACATATAATGCTGGATCCTATGTGATAATTTATCCGCAGAAACACTTTTTTTTTTCCTCCCCAACTCCTGATGGGAAATGTCTGCAGACAGAAAATCCTTAAATGTGAAAAGGCCAGAGGCTGGTACAAGCTAAACAGAGGAAGATTAAGATCAAATGCAAAACCGTGGTGTAACAAGATAAGAGGCAACACGGCCCCAGAACAAAATGTTTAGATTTGGATTATTTGGGACACTGCAGGGGAGGGAAGAGAAGGGTTGGAAGTGAGGGGCTGTGCTTTTCCTCCCCCTGTTCCTCTCCCCTCCACCCCACTCCAGCACCTCCCGTGGTTTCTTGTCCTTGGAGCTGCTCAAGAAATCTGTCACTGAGCAAGGACAGGGCTGCAGAAGCCACCATGGAGAGGGACCTGACCTGGCTGGTTTGTCATAAGAACAATTCCGTGGCCCTGCTTTCCTACAGAGGGCAAATCTATTTATATATATATTTATTTTTATATATTATATATAAAATAGATATAATCTATTATATATATTTTATATAAATATAGTTATATTTATATACTTTATATATTTATTTTATATACTATATATTTTATTTTATATATTTATTTTTATATAATATATATTTTATTTATATATCTTTATTTNATATTATATATTTTTATATATGATGTACATAAACTATACATAATATATACAAATATATAGAAAATATACGTAATATATAAATATACAGAAAATATTTTCATATATTTATATATTATATATTTCTATACATGTTTTAGAGAATAAAACAAAATAAATTATTTTATTATATAAATGTAAAAATGCAAAAACAAGGCAGATGAGAGTTGCCGTGGGTGTGAACCTGTTTCCCATTTAACCCTTAATTTCATGACAGAAGCCAACACTATTGATTTTGCCTAAGGCATTTGACCAAAAGGGAATTTTTTTTTTAAATCTGCTGAGGAAAGTGCTTTTAGGGGCAGCAGTGTTTTAAATAACCAGAGTGGGATGTGTTAGCCTTGCCAGAAGAAGTGACCTTGTGTTTGACAGCAAGGTGCTGCAGTGCCTGAGGAGCATCTCAGGGCACAGGAGCTGTTACTGTGCCCTCCTCTGGGCTCTCTCCAGCAGCTCCAGGTGCTGCTGCTGTGTGCCCAGGGCTGGGGCAGCTCTGCAGGTGGGCTCTCACCTGGGCACAGGGCTCTCCATCCATCATCCCTCCATCCATCCATCCATCCCTCCATCCATCATCCATCCATCCNATCCCTCCACCCATCCTCTGCCCTGCCTGGATTTTCCCTGCTGATCTCCCAGGTAAGTTCTGCCCCAATTCCCAGCCGAGCAGTCCCGCTGCAGTCCCTGGGTGTCCCTGGGTGTCCCTGGGCTGTGACAGGAGCCAGCCTTGCCCCTGGTTTCTGTCTTTAATGAGCTGCCAGGTCGCACTGGGGCAAGCGCTGTCAGTCAGGACGGGCAGCCCGTGGCAGCAGGAATGCCAGGAATGCTGAGTGCAGAAGCCTGGGGAGCTGTTAGAAGAGAAAATGGAATGCAATGTGGTGGTGTAGCCTCCAAGAGGTTGGAGCAGAAGGGCCACAAACGATGGGTTTGGTCCAGAGGTGGGGAACTGTTAATCAAATCAGCTCGGGCAATATTGGTACCCATCTGAGGCTGCAGCTCTCTCAGCCACACATTTAGGGAGCTGCAGCCTCTGAAGCTCTTCAGCCAGCACAGAAATCCTGTTTTGGAGCTGTGTCCCTGTTCCAAGCCTGGAAAACGTCCTGCTGAGCACCTCACAAAGCGCACAGAAGGTAAAAGCTGGGAAAGGGAATTTCCTGCTCAAAGGGGGCACCACCACATGGTTGTTACCTGTTTGACAAGTGGGATTCAAAGCCTGAGGAGCTGGGGCTGTGGCAGGCTTGTCTCCTCCCCAAAGAGAGCAGCACGTGGAAGGAAAACCATGAGGAGAGAGAGGAACAATCCCACACAAGAGGATTAGCTGGAAAATGAAGTGCCAGAGGGGCAGGGAACAGAATACCCTGACCATGGGGATGTTTGGAGCCAACACACACCAAAGCAGCCCCGAAATGTTGTGGATTCTCTGCCCAGGCAGTGCAGGAGCTGCTCTAGGCCTGTATTTTTAGGACATTTTAGATCAAAATACACAGAATAAAAGTGCCTGCAGCTCTCACCTGCTCTGGAGAAAGAAGAAGGTGAGGAGGGCAGAGCTCCAAGCAGGGAAACACACAGGTTGTACAGAAAAGTTGGAAACTGACTTCAGGGGTGTTAATTCCTTAACAGAGTGGGAATGGGGGAAAAAAAGGAAAGTAGGAAAGGTGAAATGATGCCTGCACATATTTGTTTTTAACACACTAATAGGATCCTGTGGCTGACAGTGAGCTATGACTAGCTGCTCACAGGCATTTCTGATATTTCCCCACAATGAAATGACATGTCTGAATACAGAGAACAACAAATAATGACATTCCTGACTTGCCCCTTTCCTGTGTTTTAATTATAAACAAGCAGATATGCAATTCACAACATGAAATAAGATTTCCCCCCATTTCCTTCCAAAAATGGTTCTGAGCAAGATAAGGCACTTAAATTTAATCCCTCCAAGAATGCACAAACACTGAATCCTTGACGCAGGCACAATCTTACCACGGGTTTACACGGAAGCTTAATGCTTCTGTAAATTAATCAATAACGTGCTTAAATGACATTTGCTCAGCTAATTATCTTCCATGTCCTGTGAATCAGAACTTCATCAGTCTCAGGGAGAGCCCAGCCCTGCTGTTTGTGTTTACCTGCTGGTGTATTATTGGAGTGTTTGTTTATTTGCTCTGCTCGGCCTGGGAGCTTTTCCTTTGCTGTTTGAGTGCAACTGCAGAGCCATGCAATGATAATTCCATTGTCATATCCATTCCAGCAGGGCATTTCTAGGCTCTCCTCCTCGGGGGAGCAGGATTTAAGCCCCCCTCTTCCCCCAGGAAAACCTGGAGAATTTCCATCCATTTTTGATGCTGGAAATGGACCTGGGCTGGGTTCTCAGCCCCGTGGTTTTGAAGGGCACAGCTTCAAGTGTGGGGTGGATGAGAAGACATTCAGGGGCTCCTTCTGACCTGAATCATTCTGTGGTTCCAGGAATCTGGCTGTGCAGGAAATCTTCCCCACTCAGTTTTCCTGGAGCCCTGTACCCAGTGACTGCAGCAGAAAACCCAAAGGACAAATCAGGGCTAAAAGGGCCAGAAGCAGAAGGAGGAAGGAAAGCAGAAGGAAATGCCTTCCCATTTCCCATGTTTTTATGGGCAGCAGCCAGCTGCAGAGGTTGGGTAAGTCCATGGATGTGAAAGACAAATTGAATTTGGAAAGGTCTGTAGAATGCCTCTCATTTGCCTCCCCTCCTAACCATGGTTTTACACACACTTGGGGAGCATAAAATGCTCCCTGAAAATGGGACTTTTATCCCTGCTCTAGCTCTGATATGCCTGGCACATTTAGCACTTGTGCATTTGCCTTCTGCTTTTGAAGAGACATAAATGGCAAGAGACAAACCAGAGGCAAGAAAGTTCAGATGAACAGCAGCAGGCTTGTGTTTCAATATCTGGGTAGTTATACCCTAAATTGTTCTTTTACCGTGCAACAAATTAGGTTTTCTCTTACTATATGGAGTCCAATTTTGCCATTAAAGTATCCTAGTTTATGCCTGGGTTTTTATTTCCCAGGCTAGGGCACATTCAGAGATTAGGCTGGATATTTCATGCATACATTCATAGCTGTAAGAATTTGCAAGCAGGATCTACTGTTCCTTGCCTGTTTGGGTTTCTTGCTTAGATTTTTACCCCTGGTTTCTGTCGTTTTCACAGGTATCTCCACCTGGCATTTTCCAGGAGAGGAAAAAAGAAAGATCACATCACACAAGAGCTCTTCAACAGGCAGTTCAGCTTCTTGCCATAAATTTACATGGAAGCTGGCCCATCCCTCAGCATGAACACAGCCACAGTTAAGGGCAGGGCCTGGGGCTTCTTCTTATTATTTAAAAAATATTTTAATTATTATTTTTAAAAAAATTACGCCAATGCACAGCATTTGCCTCAAAAGGCACATTTATCCCAAGTGGCTCTGGCTGCCCCCAGCTCTTCCAGAGGGATTTGGAGTCTGACAAAAAGGAACAAGAACCTGCCTTGGCCTCTTGCTGCTCTCTGCTGTGCCTGGGGGCTCAGCCACCACCAGGCAATGTTATTTTGGTAAGAACTTGGCTTATTTTGATAGTACCTTGTTTTATTTTGGTAGCACTTTGGCTTATTTTGGTAGTATCTTGTGTTATTTTGATAGTATTTTGTGTTATTTTGGTAGTGCCTTGGATTATTTTTATAGTATTTTGTGTTATTTTGGTAGCATTTTGTGCTATTTTTATAGTATTTTGTGTTATTTTGGTAGTGCCTTGGGTTATTTTGGTAGCACTTTGGAATAGATTTTGGGCTGTGAGGCTCTGCTTTTGCTTTGGGGTGCATTTTGTATGACAAACAGTAATAAAGGGCTTGGGATTACACCATGCCATGAAATCCTGGCCTGTTGCAATGGAGAGAGGAGTTAAGGAGCTGAGGTTTTTTTTTTTTTTTCTGCCTGGGAAAGAAGGGATAACAGTGAATAAAGACAAGATAATAATGGTTTAAAAGAAAAGCATTCACTGAGGGATTGATTTACTGTAGGCTTAATGGATGGTTGCCTGGAGAGTTTATCCAGCAGAGGAAGGTAAGCTGAAATACATGAAAAAATATCCCTTATTTCAGAGAATAAACACAGCTCTCTATGCACACCCTAATTACCCTCCTTTCAGGGAAATCAAGTATTTCCTTTGTAGCCAGCTTAGGTCAAACTCATTCACAACCTTCTTTAGAGGCAGCAAACTGGGGGCCTACAGCATTTATTTTCCAGCATTGCACAGACCACAAGCACTGTGCTGGTTGCTTGCCACGGGACTCAGTGGTATATTTATATTTATATTTATATACTTACATTTATAATGTTTATATTTATATATTTTTAATTTTATATATTTATATTTACAATTTTTTAGATATCTATATGTTTTTATACAGGGATTTTTTTGTGCAACAAAAGATCCCTGTATAAAAATTTTTTAGAGAGATATATATATATGTTTTTTATACAGGGATCTTTTTGCTGAGACCCACTCACACCAGCACAGTCTATAGGCATAAGGAACATAAACAACCATGGTATTTGCCCACAGTTCCCATGAAAACAGGCTAAATTATATTATTCCCATTAAGATCATGTGGCTGTGACAAGCAACAGTGTAAAGAAACAAAGGCTAGTAAAAAATAAGTCGTTCCAGACAAATTGATTTAATGAATGACCCAAACCAATCAACAGCAGCAATGTTTTAATAGAATTTTGCAAGCAATTAATAAAGTGTAGCTCCAGGCCCACGGAAATCAATGGAATTTTGCCTTTGACCGACCTGGGAGCATAATTCAGTTTGTGGTGTTGGCTGGAGCCCAGCATTCCTGTTCTGGAGTTTGACTGGTTTAAAGATTTCATGGGAAGTTCCTGCTGTGGAACCCTTTTTCCTGCTTAGGGACAGGAGGGATGATTTGGGGAAGGAGCAGCTCTGCTCTCAGAGCTGGCCCCAGGGGCCCTGCCCTGTCCCCCCTCTGTGCATCCCTGCAAGTGCAGCCTTTCCAGGAGCTCCTGGAGCCCTCTGGGCTGTGACAACGGATGCACACCCTGCAGGCAGGAGGAGAAAAGTGCTCAGGTGGGTGAAGTTCCCTCTAGGAAAGCTGAGAGCTCTGAGCTGCTGCCTTGCTCCTCTCGGTGGATAAAAGCCCCACAGTTGTTCCTGGGAGCTGCTCCTGCACTGAAACCTCCAGAGCTGGCTGCTCTGCAGTGTGCTGGAAATCCATCCCAGCCCTCAGCAATCATTTTCATCAGAAAGGGTTTTCAGGGAGCTTGAAGTAAATCTCCTCACTGCAGCTGAGGCTGCTCTGTGATCTCCTTCCCAGGAAGCTTTTCCTGTTAACTCCCGACTTCTGGAGCCTCTCCTGCTCAAGTCCTTGCCTTCCCCTCCAGTCCTTTCCTCTCTGTCACCCTCCTCACATTCCCCCCATACTCATGTACCCCCTCAGGTTCTTTTTGGCTCCTTCTCCTCTCCCTTCTCAGGTTTGTTGCCCCAAACCCATGCAGAGAATCCCAGGGAAGCTGCCCAGAGAATCCCAGGGAAGCTGCACACACAGTCCCAGGGAAGCTGCACACACAGTCCCAGGGCATCCTCCGCACTGAGGAGCACTTGGAGCAGCCCCCCAGGTGAGCTCAGCACAGGTGAATGGCTCTCAGAGCCAGGAGAGCCCTTCCCAGGCTGTGTGGGATGAGCTGTGGGGCTCAGGCAAGGACAGCACCTCCCCAAAGCAGATTTCCTTGCTGCTCTTCCTCCTTTGTTGTTGGATTCCTGAGGGGATAGGATGAGAGCCCAGAGAAATCTCTGGCTCCAACAGCAGCAGAAACCAGTGTCTGGAAATAGGAATGTGACAGCTCTCCTCCCAGTCCAGCCTTTGTTGTCCCACTGACTCGTGGGTTCTGCCTCCACTTTACGTTCTTGTTACTCTTTGCCATCCCTCTGGTGTCCCTGTTCTTCCCACTGCTGTGCCAGCTGCTTCAATAAGCTCCAAATGGATTAGATTTATTAGATTTTATCAACTTTCGACACCAGACAAAACCTGAACTTACTTTTTGCTACATCCATGCTGAATTTTATTTTGCTTTCCATTTCCTTCCCGAGGAGTTGTGAAGCCTCATCCACACGGGCATCCCTAAGGTGTCCAGTGTGATTAATGCAGAATAACGTGCTCAGGAGCAGAGGAGCTGCTCTCCCTGGCTGCTCCAGGCTCTCTCACCTCATTGCCAATGGCCCTGTGCAGAGATGCAGCTCCTCTCCTCCTAATGATCCTTCAGTTCCATCTTCTGCTGCAACGTGGGCCCTGCTGCTCTCCAACGGAACAGCACCAGCTTTCCTGAGAAAATATCCTTGGTTCCAAAATATCCTTGGTTCTAAAAATTCCTTGGAGCTCTAGTTCAGGGCTGTATTACAGCACTGAGCTCCAAAACTGATCTTGGGAGCCTGAGCCTGTAACCTTGTTTCTAAGAGCATCAGGTAAAACAAAAGCTGTCACCTCTTCCTACAAACCTTGCCTCTCACCTATCTTTAGGCCATCCTGCCACAATCCACCTTTTTTCTCCCTCTTTTATTGCACCATTAGAGCACACAAATAGAGCAGTTCCCCTGAGCTCCAGCCAGCTGCTGGCACTCCCCAAAACCACCAGTGCTGCCCTGGGAGTCAGCTGTGCTTCCAAGAGCTCAGTGCCAGCAGAAGCCCCCAGATTCACTTGGAGGTGCTGTGTGTTAGCAGCAGAGTGGGACAGCAGTTTTCTGGCAGCTCCTCTTTCTGTCACGTTGTCCTGCTCCCTGGGGAGGTGACAAACTCCTTGTAAAAGCCTGAAGGGGTTCAGTGGATTAAGTACTCAGGGGAGTGTTCAATGTTTGATTACTGCAGGGTTTCATTACTCTCCCAGCAGGTTCCTCGGTGTCCAGGAGCCATCAGACATGGAATTCTCTGTGCACCCAGAGCCTGGCAGCTCTGCAGGCTGGGGGTTTCGGCTGTGCTGCAGGAGGTGACCGAAAATAAATGTGAGTTCTTTGCAATGCCAGCCAGGGGTCGCCTCAAAGCGGGAGCTGGAGGTCAGTGCCCCAGTGAGCAGGGGAAATCCCTCTCCAGTCCCTCTCCTCTCACCCCAAAATGTGCCAGGCTTGAGGAGAGGGGGCAGGAGATGCCCTTTCACCTTCTAACATTACGAACAGAACAGAAGAGCAGGCAGAATATTAAAGGTAGCACAAACAGAAAGGCCTCTGTTGGCTTCAGGCCATTTTCTCCTGAGTAAAACCAGATTCAAGATCACCTTTTGCATCAGCAGCAGCTCCAGGTGCAGCAGTCACCCAGAACACCCCAGGAAGCAATGGAGCCCCATTAAAGTGGAGTGTGCCGTGGTGGAGCAGCCCTTCCAGGAGTGAAAACCAAGTGGCTGAGCCAGCAGCAGGTAAGGCTGGGCAGGGAGAGGCAGGAGCAGGAAGGAGCTGCTGCCACCCAGGGCTGTTTCCAAACAAACGCTCCCAGCTCCCTGGCACGTGCAGCAGGCTTTGCTGGCAGGGCAGCTCCAGGTGCAGCCCCTGCCCCTGGCTCTGGGGAGCTGCAGGTCCCTGGAACCCTGCTAAGAACCCATTTGAAGTTGCCTGTGATAGATGTCCAGACCTGCTGCTGCAGGAGGGCTGCTGAGCCTCGAGCTCAGCTCACTGGGCTGCAGCACAGCCAGCTCTGCTGCTGCTGGTGAGAGCACACAACGCGCTCTGGGCACTATGGCTGCACACCTGGAGTGGGTTGGAGGCTCCTGCTTCCTCCACAGGTGCATGGGTATGGAAAAGCACTCTGAAATGAAAGGTAGAGAGGTCCTTCAAAGAGGAATTGCTCCTGCTTTAGGGAGGCAGTTCAATGTTGATGTTATTGATGCCTGTAATTAATTAAACACTGAGGCTCACTGACGAGCCCTGTGAATCCTGTGCACTGGGGATGCTCTGCTTCTTCTTCTTCAAGGGGCATCAGCACTTTAAGAGCCAGGGAGGGAGCAGAAGGTGGTGCCCCAGGGAGAGATTCAAATGAACATCCTGATTTGAAGGGAAGAGCAAATGTAAATCCGAGAGAGATCCAGGGAGAGATGAGCTGGAAAGGCTACGTGCTCCCTCAGTGGCCCAGTTTCCTCTTTGCAGGCAGATCTTGGGGTGGACATGTTTGCATAAGAACCTGTCTTGTCCTCCTGAGGCAGGGAAGCATTCAAAGAGCACAGCAGAGGGATGATGCACAGTGAGGAGACTTTTTTGGTTTTGGGTTTTTTCCCAGTCTGTCTCTTGTAAACTTCTGAAAGCTCCTTTAAGCTTCTGAAATTTGCCATCAGATCCCATTTGGTGTTTTCCCCTCTGCTGCCTCCTTCCCCTTAGATTCCAACAAAAGGAACCATCCAGCCACTGGACCTGCAGCAGTGTCACCTGGGCGTCCCCCTCTCCTGCTGACAGGATCTCACCCACCAAAGGCTCTAATTCCTGCTGAAAAGGAACCCCACCCAGCCATGTGGCACTCCCTGGGTGTATTGCTGCATTTTAATCCCATTTCCCTGAGCAGTTTTCATCTTCTCTGCAGCCGTGCCCTGGTGATTTTCCGCATGGCCTCAAGTGCTGACCCTCGCAGAGCATCCCAGGGAGAATCATTTCCCAGCCCCCCTGACAGAAAAGGCAGCCAGGAGAATGGATTCAGGGCTTTAGGCACGCTCTGTGCTCCAGCTGTGCTCACCTTCAGGAGCTGCCTGCCTGGAAACGTTGCACAAAGTTTTTCTGTTTAAAAAAAAAAAAAAAAGATTACATTTAAACGCTGGTTTTAAGAGAGATTTTCCATCATAAATTGATTTCTGGTTCTGGAGTTAAAATAGGGAAAATAAGAAACAGTTTGGGGAATTCAGAGTAAAGGAAGTCCAGCAAGATGGATGGAGACTGTGCTCAAGTTTTCAGTGTTCTTCCAAGGCAGCAGTGCCCTGCCAGAGAAGGAACTTTCTTTTAGACCATCTCTGACTTCTGATTTCATGTGCCTCGAATTCCTGCATCACAGGGCTCTTCTTTTCTGCCTGTGGAAAGCTCCTCTCCCTGTAAGTACACACCTGGTGATGGATTTGTTTCTGTGCTTCACACCTCAGCTGAAGACATTTTTTTCTTTCCAGATTCCTGGTTGTAGGCTCGAAGCTGAATTGCCCAGATCCCTTGGGAGCATTTTCCCCATGGAAATGTAGCCTTATACAGAATAATTTGCATTATCTGGCACGTCCTTCCTTCCTTCCAAGAAGCAACAGGGCTGTGGGTGGTTTGGGTGGACAATTTCCTTTTCATGGCTTTAGTTTTGGCTTTGGTCATGTTGTGTAGGCACTTAAAGCTGTAATTACATTGATCCCATCAAAGGCAATGTCTGACATTTCCAAACACACAGAGCCCACAAGCAAAAAAACCAGAGTATGTCTTTCTCCCACAGCCCTTCTAGGGGCCTTGATTGTCTTTGGTGGGCCGAATTTTCTAACTTGTGTTTTTTAGCTGGTTCAAAGAGCTGGAGTCAGCAGCAGCAGCAGCACATCACCCAGGGCCACCCGAGACCACTGGTGTGGCACACGGTGACAACACTGTGCCTCTACCCTTGGATTCAGAAGCAGCAGCTGGGAAGCTCAGCCACTTCTTTGCTTTGCTGCCCGGGTGAATTTTGGAGCTGGAAGAGCGAAGCTTTGATGTTGGCTGGAATACTTGACTTTCCTGTACCTGTCTAATGTCATGATTAGGCTTTTGTATTTGATCAAAACGAGAAATCTGCATTAAAGGGCTACACCAAGTACTTGTTGGCTTGGTTTACAGGGAAATGATAATCAGCTGTTTTCCCAGGGCTGCAGCACTTAGGAAATGAGCCCCACTCGAGCCTCAAGTTTAGCTTTTGTTGTAAGAACAATTGTAACAACCCATTTTAAAGGAAGTTCAGGCTTTCTGTACTGGATTTCAACAGAGCTGCAATCTTGCAGTTAAGAAATGGTTAGCCCTGCAATTAGGCACCTTTAATTGAATCCCTGCCACTTGCTTAATTACAGCAGCACTTCAGCCACCCTGTGAGAAGCAGTGAAATCAGCCCTGCCCCACCTCTCCCAGGCTGCCATTGGCCGCAAACCGGCCGGGCTTGATGGGCTGCAGTCGGAGGGGATTCCAAGGCGAATAAATAGCAGGGCCTTGGAGCAGCCAGGCATGGATTTGCACCTGTTTGAACGGCAGGCTGGGCCAGGCTCTCCCCAGAAACCCGGCCTGCTGCAGGAGGAACCCTCCGGAGACGACGTTCCCTGGGCCGCTGCCCATGGCTCGTGTGAGTAAGTGACCTTGGCCACCCCTGGGAGCAGGGTCTGGGGACAGCATGGCTGGCTGCGTGCTCCAGATCACCGGGCTGATCTTCGGCGGCGTGGGCATGGTGGGCACGCTGGCAGCCACGGCCATGCCCCAGTGGAGGGTCTCTGCCTACGTGGACGGCAACATCGTGGTGTTTGAGACCATCTGGGAGGGGCTGTGGATGGACTGCGTCAGCCAGCTGGGCATCCGGCTGCAGTGCAAGTTCTACGACTCGCTGCTGGCGCTGCCGCCGCCGCTCGAGGCCTTCCGGGCCCTCATGTGCGGGGCCGTGGGGCTGGCCGTCCTGGCCTTCCTGGCGGCCATCGCGGGGGTCAAGTACACCCAGCGCGGCAAGGAGGGGCCCCGGGCCGCCAGCATCCTCCTCCTGGCCGCCGGGGTGGCCTTCCTGCTGGCGGGCGGCCTGGTGCTGATCCCGGTGTCCTGGACCGGCGGCGCCGTCGTGCGGGATTTCTACGACCCGGCCGTGCCCGCGCCGCTGAAGCGGGAGCTGGGGGCTGCCCTGTACGTGGGCTGGGCCAGCGCCGCGCTGCTGCTGGCCGCAGGAGCCGTGTACTGCCACTGCTGGTGCCGGGCTGGCACGGAGCCCCGGCCCGGCTACCCCTGGCTGGCCCGGGCAGCGCCGCCGCGGCCGGGAGCGCCGGCTGTCCATGCCTACGTGTAGCTGCTGCCCGCGGGCACGGAGCCAGGCAGAGCTCCGGCTGAGCAGAACCTCGAGGATCGGCTCACTCCGACACCTTCCACCATCCCAGCTGGCTCCAAGCCCCATCCAGCCTGGCTTTGGACGCTTCCAGGGATCCAGAGCATCCTGTGATCTTCCTGCTTGACATGTGCTGATGGACTTCTTGTTGTGCCTCCAGGTGTAATGGGGAGTAATTCTGTTGCTTTGCTGTTTACTGCTGACTTGGGTATCTGCTCTCGAACAGCCTGGCAGGAGCTGGCAGCACTGCTCAGTGAACGGAGAAGCCTCCAGCTTCCAGTCCAGGCACGGAGATGTTTGTGCTACCCCAGCAGAGGCCGCTGGGACTGTCCCTGGATTTCTCTGATGCTTGTGGAGCTGCTGTATCCTCCTCACCTCCTCTGCAGGGCATGGGAATGTCTCACGGTACAGATTTTCAATCATTTCCCCAGGATTTGCCGTGAGAGTGTTGTGTTCCCTGCTGTTTGCCACCCCTCATCTCCTGAGGCTCCTCCTGCCCTTCTGCACAACTCCTGAGTCCCTGTGCTCTGGGAGCCCCGTGCTAAAGCAAAGTGGAATCACCCAGCCAGGGAATGAATGCACAGGCAATCCCCACCCGCCTGCTGGAGCACAGAGCTCCTGCCCACGGCTCCCAGCACACCCAAAAAGCCAAGCCCTGATGTTGCTGCAGCTGTTCTGTGCTTGCCAGGCTGCCTTGGGAATGCAGCTGGAGCAGCCTGATCCTGTCTGTCCATCCTGCAGGATCCAACAGCGTTTCCAGCTGGGAATTTTATTATTCCCAGCTGAGAACCGTGGAGTCTGCCTTTGGCAGTGCCCACGTCGTTGCTAAGTGCCCCAAGGTCCAGCTCAGGAGGGTTTTTCTGGTTCTTTACCCGGCAGTGATGGATGGCAGCACTTAAGGGGTGATTCCACGGCCCAGGGCTCAGCCTGACCCTTTCCTGTGCCTGTGGCTGTGCTGAGAAAAGGCTGTAATGCCTGCTTGGGCTGAGGAGAGCAATGTCTCTGTGCATTCATTTGGCTGCTCCATTTGAAAGAGAACATGGAAAGCTGCATTTAATTAAAGAAGCTTTTTATTAACTTGGCTTCAGATGAACTTGGACGAGACAGAGCCGTGCTCCACAGAAATTCATTATGTGTGTTAACTCAGGAGCATTTGCATTGAAGGCAGCCAGCTCAGATCTTGCAGTGGGAATTTTCCAGGCCCCACAAAACTGGTTTAATGTCTCCAGCTCCTCACTCGGACAGTCAAATCAGCACTTACTAATTCTAGATGGAAATGGAAGAAAACAGTCGTAAATAGGTTTTCTGGCACTAAAACATGTGTTTTTTCTGTTGTCTTATGAAGTCTGCCACGGCAGCTGTCACTGGCAGCTGATTGCAGTGGAGTCATCCTGGTGACTTTGGTAATAATTTCCACTACCCTGAGGAACCCCACCTCCTATTTTATTGTGATTTTGTCCTGTAATGCCTATTTTGTTTAATATGGAACTATTTGGTGAGTAAGCCAGAATTGCACGTTTTGGAGTAATTTAGATATGACACTTGTGATTAACAAAGCTGAGGATGAAGACATTTGCAATGCAAATCTGATACATATTTATGTGTAGGTAATGGATTTAAATGATGATGTATTCAGTGTAATGCAACTTTATGCAGATGTAAGTGCTTAAGAAGTAATTAAGTACAGTTTTCTATAACATTAATTAGAGGATCCTGAATGCCTCCACTATCAGTGGGCTCATCTAGGAATCAAATTGGAACTGGCTATGCCATTTGCACTGGTAACTTTATCTTCAAAGACCAGAGAGATAAAACTGTTTTATTTGAGCATTTAACACCAATTTCAAAGAAAACCTGAGCTTCTAATGTCTGACATTAGCACCTGATGACTAAATATTGCCCCATTTCTCTCTTTTAGCAGATGATCAAAGGAGGAGCTCAGACAAAGTCTCTGAGCTCAGACAACCCTGTGCTGGTGTGTGGGCTTGGAGCCCCACCCTGATTCCAAGGGCAGAGCCAGGCTGGGCTGCTGCTGGCACCTCTGGGGCTTGAGTGGCACAAATGGCAATTTCTGGTGATGTGCTGGAGCATTTTAGGCTCTCAGGAATACGTCTAAGAGCCTGTGGCATTAACATTTCTGAGTTTGGTGCAGGAACAACAGTCTCAGCTGGAGGGGACCGGGGGTTGCCTCCTCCTCTGAGCAGAACTGAAATTCCCACACTGTGGATCCTGGTGGGGAAAAGCCCCCTCAGAGGAGTAGCAGATGTTTTATGTCTGTGTGCAAGCAGGCATTTGGCACTGAATGGGTGTGTTTGTGGGACACAGGGTTTTCCTCTTCCTCTGCCCTGTCTGGATGCTCTGAACTGACTGGGAGCTGCAGTCTGGAGCAGGAGCAGGAAGCTGGAAGACTTCAGAAAAAAAACCCTGCAGTTGAACTGTGCACCTGAACTGCTGCTGTTGATGAGTTTTCTGAGGGTCACAGGAAAAGTTTGGCTGGAGGAGCTGGGACACATCCCCATGCCCAGGGCTGTGCCTGCTCCGGAAATCTCTGGCTCCTGCTGGGTTAAATCCAGCCAGAGCCCTGCATATATCCAGTAACCCTGGGTGTCCAAGGGCATTCCTGGAGCTGGTTTGGACGGCTGAGCTGTCCTTCCACCAGACAGGTGAGGTGGCTCAGGAACAAGGGCAGTGCAGCAAAGACTTTAGGGAAAGGAGCCACCTGTGTGCTTCGGGAGGGGCCTGGGAGCAGGGTGGGACCAATCACTCCTGAGTGCACTTTTCTCTGGCAGGGAAAGGCCTGGCCTGAGGCTGCCATGTGCTGGGCAGGGCCAGGGCTGGCCAAAACGTGCGTCAGCTTCCCGTGTGCTGCAGCTCTGCTCTCCTGGAGCAGGGCAGAGGGGAAAGGTGCCCTGGTGCTCTGTGCTCACAGCCGGCAGTGCCTTCAGCCTCCCCGGGCTGCCTTGGAAGAGCAAATAAATATTTATTTGAATAAATACTGTGGTCAAATCTCTGCTGTGCTCTCCTGGTGTCATTGTATGCTTTAATGTTTGGTGATTGCGGGACAAAGTGACTTTAGACACATGTGTTTCCAGCTGAGATCTCGCTGTGTATTTGAAATAAACGCACGGACTCAACAGGAAAATCCACAAACGCCAGAAGTTTATTCCTAGCAGGAGCCAGAGGAGTCCTGCAACTTAGTTTGAATAAAGGCAGAGGCCACCGGGCCCCAGCCCGCGGGGTTTTCTCTCCCGAGGGGTGGGAGGGCGCTGCCTGCCGCCCTCCGCCGCTCCCAGGAGGCGCAGCCTGCCTCACACCCACAGCCCGAGCCCGGCGTCTCACCGCAAAGCTCCGAGCCCAGCCTTGCTTCCGGAGCCAGGCTGGCAGGGCGGTACCGAACCTGCTGCCCCAAGCCAGCAGGGACACGCTGAGCCTTCCAACGATGTTAGCAGCCATCCTTCACCCCCAAACCGTTTGTACAGACACCAGCACACACCTTTGCTCTCGGTGCCTCCTCTGCTTCTCTCCTCTCCCCACCTGCCTTCACAAACACCAGTTCTGACTGCCTTAACCCTTTCAACAACCAGAACGTCTGACACAGCCCGTCCCGCCTGCTCTGGCCCTGCAGGGGCTGGCTAGTGAATCCAGGGAACAGAGCACACACCGACACTGGGATCAGCTCAGTGAGCACGAGCGGTCCTTGCCCATGGCTACTGAGAGCCCAGCTCGCCCAACCTACCCTTCCAGCTGAGCAATCCGAGTCTGCAGGGCTTCAGAGAGCCGGGCCCGAGTGTGCCATGGCCACCATGTCCAGCTGTCCTGGCTGCTGTCCCTGCAGTCCTGGCTGGGTGCTACGGACACCAAAGTGCAGAGACAGCGTCTCTCTGGCCTGGGCTGCCTGTTCAAGCAATCCCAAAGCGACTCAAACAAAGAATCAAAAAAAATTTAAATTATAAAATAAATGAAAAAATTCTGAAATGACCTATAGTAACCCCTGTGACCTGGAGTAAGCCCGACTGTGACCTCGATCGACCCCTATGACCTGGAGTAACCCTGCTCGTGACCTCAAACGACCCCCGAGTAGGGTAAAACATAACCTAAAGTAATCCCTGGAAAAACAAAAAAAAATCTCAAATGACCTAAAGTAACCCCTGTGACCTGAAATGACCCCTACGACCTGGAGTAACCCCAATTTTGACCTCAATCGACCTCTATGACCTGGAATAACCCCAACTGTGACCTCGAAT
>VWZV01015716.1:1692-29920 GCA_013397155.1 Irena cyanogastra | reverse complement strand
TGATTTATTACTTTCAAAAAGAACTATCAAAATACAATTTTAAAATATAATAAAAATCAATTCCATCTGAAATTAGCAGATTCAGGAGTTTCAGCTGAACTGTTTTATAATTAGGTTGAGAAACTGGCTAATCTAATGAGAAATTCCTACTCATTGTAGGAGTAAGGAAATGAGGCTTGCTGGGTGGAAAAGACAAAATCTGGAGGAGTTGCAAGATTTCCACCAAAACTCAGTCTGAGAGTGAAGGGCAGAGAGAATCTATGTAAGTCATCATCACAATAATAAAAAAAACTTTCTTAGAAATGGCATTTATTTTGTCATTTTGATAGAGAAAGTTGGTTTTTGCATTTTTTTAAGAAGACTTGCCTTTCACATGGGATGGCTGGGTGTGAAATCACAAAAAAAGGAAAAAATATTGAAACTCTGAAAGACTTGGGAACTCCAGAATTACTACTGACAGTAGTTACTGCATAATTAATCTGAAAATGAGATACTGCAGATAGCATCACTATTTTTCTTTTTACTCTCATTTTATCAAGATTTATCTAAAATGTTAATTGGATGTACTGTATAATTCCACTACAGAGTTTACGTGGTAGCATTGCAACACAAAAGTATCCAGTAAAATTCATTAATGTTATCTTTATAGTGAATAAACTATTACTACACCATGTTTCCAGATATTTAATTTATTTCATTTGGATTTATTTTCTTTTCTCAATTTTTTGCTCTACCTTTTTTTTCTACTACAGTAAAAAATAGTATTCATTAATTCTTCTAAAAAGGAGATGCCATTTTTATGGAATACTACCATGATTCACTTCTCCTGAGGTAAAAGAAGTAGGCTTCCTTCCACCCATGACATTCATTCTTCAGTTGAAGAATGCTGATGCATTTATAATCCTTAATTGCAGTTTTATAATAGGTAAATTCATGGATTATAGCCACAGGTAAGAAAATCTGTTTCTCCTGGTGAAATACTTCGATCTGAACACTTAATGTAATGCAGCTTTCAATCCCCAGAGCAGGAAAATTCTGGTGGTGTTACTAAGAAAATGCAAAAATGATGACTTTGTTTAAAGAATTCATTTTTATCAGCTAATGTTACTCCAAGGAGAAGGCAAACCAAGAAATGCCCCATTTGTCCCTGATTCTATAAACACTGTTGTAATCTATGTTCTTTGGCAAGCTTTAACAAAATATTGTGATGGACATTGAGAAGAAGAGGATAAAATTCAAAAAACAGTTATTCAATATCTAATTTAGGTTCATAAAATTAGACTGCAGCCAAGGAGAAGGTAGATTTGTACTGCTACCCACACTACCAATGAAGGATTCTTTCCCTGTGTTGAAGAAGGAAACAAGATCATCATTGCAACATGTTCCCATGTCTTGTTTGAACATTCAGGTTTTTTCAACTCATCATACTCAGTCATTAATGAACAAGTAGCTCCAAAGTCTGTTATCCAGATTTAGCATATATGTATATTTGGGGGTGGGGGTGGGAAGAGAGGCAGGAGAGTTTCAATTTTCGAATGCTACTATTTAGTTCTGTTGTCACTTGGGGATATGGTTTAGAGGTAAACATGGTGGTAGGAGGATAAAGGCTGGACTCAATGATCTTCGTGCACTAAGTAAGGTTTTTTCCAACTTTAAAAATTCTATGATTTTATCTTTCTGCTCTCAAGTCTTTGTCATCATAGTATTTTTCAAACATTGAACTAGGAAGGGTAAGAACTCTTATGACAGAACATCCTTTTGGATTATGATCCATAGAGACACAAATGATCTCATCAAATTTTATTCTATTAATCTGCTTATCCAAAATGAGTAAAATTTCTTAAACTGTCTTCCTAGTGCTGTGCATAATAAATATTGCTTCAAAATACATTGAGTGTTTGAGGAAATAAATAATTTATTTGAACATCAGTTATGCACTTAAGAGTAGTTACAGTAATCTCCTTAGTCAAATGTTTGTCAAAAATAGGAAATTGTTCCATTTCACAAGATTGATGGAAAATTGAACTATAAAAGTCTGTCCACTGCAATATATCATTATTTTTGCACTGAAACTAATCTTTAATAACTGAATAATCTCTGGAAACAAAAGACTCTTAATCATTTTAATGACAATTACATAAAGTAGAATCTGCAAAAGAATATTTGTAAGTGTTCCATACAAGTCTAAACAATCTTGCCTTAAGAAGATGTTCCGCTTACAAAAAGGCATGGGTTATACTGTCACTAACTGCAGTATCCAATAATCAAATTTTGTCATTAAAATATTACAATCACTATTTAATGTACATTAAATATACATTGAGACACATTTAGCTTTTTTTATTTCTTTGCGGTTCTCACACCTCAAGATTTGTGGACAATGACTTATTTTTTCCTTAGTTGCCACCATCCAGTGTTGTTTTCCTACTACAGGAGTCTATTTTTAAGCATTAGTTTCTTTATGAACTACTTATTTTCAGGCTGTTTCCCCCACCTTCTCCAAAATGTCAGGTTTTGCAATTTAATGAACTTAAAAGTTTTGACTTTTGCACAGAACGACAAGTCTTCAGTGTCCTTTGAATGTAATTACTGGATGGGTAGGTAGCATAAGATAATACATCCCTTTCACTACCATGAATTGTAGTTGATAAAAGAATTCCTCCTCAGAGAATTTCTTTCTAAATTACTTTCAGTTCATTCATTACATAGGATCTTTGTTCAGGAGATGTGTATGACAGCTGATTAAAAAATCCCCTCCCAATTCCTTCTTATTTAATTTCAATAACATTAGATTCAGAAAGGGGCAATAATTAGTTCAGCTGAACCTGAACAGATTTCAAATCTTAATTATAGACCATGCACACCCATGTCTCTCAAACAAGGAAGGAATATGACTATTTTGAAAACCCATTGCCAATCTCTTTTTTGCTATTTACTGACATAGTAGATACTGTGACCACCTTTCTGAATGTTTAAGTTATGATTTATCCAATGTTTACAATGTAAAGCATGCATGCCATCTGGATGTTTTCATGTCATCCTTGAAGCTGAATCAATATCATTTGCTTGGAACAGTTGCCTCAGCATACAGATCACTTGAAATATGAATGGTAGAAGTGTAGGAAATGACAGCTTTGCATCATGTAGCTCAGCTGCTCCAGACTTCGAGCACATCCTGTCTGATTTTTTGTTCAGATTTTTTTTTTTTAAGTAGAAATAAAATGCTTTCTGAATCCAATGGGAATATTCTTACACAGGTACTGTGTGGAAAGAAAAGAGAAATAATGTCACATGCCCCACTAGTTTGGGGTGGGGGTAGGCAAAACTCCTGATTGTTGTAATTCAAGTTTGCCTAAGTGAGAAACTCTGAATTTAGCATTAATAATTTACTTGTTTCCCCATTACAGATCTTTTTAAAATGACTTAAGTGCAGAGAATTCCTCTTAGCTTTTCTGGTAGAATCCACAAATCAGTGCAGTATTCAAGAACTTAAGGTAATTTACTAGACATACCACTTAGTAGCAAGTGCAATCCTTTGAAAATAATAATTTAATCTCACTTCTAACTAATAGGCCCATAAATTAATCAGCTGGTCTGCATCTGTGTATATCATATTACTGGTTTGCCTTTGAGAAGAATAGAGGATATTTGAAAAATCAATCATCTGGAGTACTGTATTTGTCCATTAATAAGAGTATCACATTTTGATGAGGTTACAGACTTTCTGTACCAACTGAAATTGATGATAAGTGAGGCCATTCAAAGGAGATAATTCTTGAGTTTCATTTAGGGAAGTGCTACTCAACTTTTAACAGCTGAGGAGCATGCAGCTGCTTAGGAAGGTTTCTCTGTGATTTTTCACATTTTTAAGTTCCTATGCCAAATTAATTCCTGGGTTTTTTTGTTTCTTCTTTACCCATCAATTGATAATCTTTTTCTCGGCAGATACAACTCTTTTTGATGATTAACACCAGAGGTACTGCATGGACTGCAAATGATTTTTCCAGAGATCTTATGTATCACTAAGAGAGTTGCAACAGCCCAAGTGTTCTTTTCATTTTACCTTTTTTTTTTATGCTTATCTAGACCTAAAACTCTGTTATAAACACAAAACTTTTTCCTGAGTTATCTTATATTTGTGAAGCAGACAGTTGAGACCATGCCTGGAGTATTGTATCCAGGTCTGTATCCAGGTTCTGTATCCTCAGAACAAGGCAGACATGGACATACCTGAGAGAGTCCAACAAAGGGCCACAAAGATTATGAAGAAAGTGAAGAAAGGCTGAAAGAGCTGAGACTCTTCAGCCTAGAAAAGGAAAGGCTCAGTGAGATCATCAATTAATGTCTATAAATACCTGAAGGGAGGTTGCAAAGAAGATCATGGAATCATAGATTAGTTTTGGTTGGAAGGGATTTTAAAGGTCATCTAGTCCAAATCTCCTGTAACAAGGAGGGATATCTTCAACTAGCTCAGGTTGCTCAGAGCCCCATTCAACCTGACCTTCAATGTTTCCAGGGACAAGACATCTACTGTCTCTCTTGTCAGCCTGTTTCATTGACTCACTACCCTCATTGTAAAGACATTCATCCCCATGTCTACTCCTACTTACTTTAAAACCATTATCCTTTGTCTTATTGCTACAGGTCTCATTAAAAATCTGTCCCACTCTTTCTTATAAGCCCCCTTCAAGTACTGAAAGGCCACAGCAAGGTCTTGCCAGAGCCTTCTCTTCTCCTGGATCCAGGATCCATTTAAGAACGACCCCAACTCAGTCTTTCTTCTTAGGAGACATTTTCCATGTCTCTGATAATTTTTGTGTCTCTCCTCTGGACCTGCTCCGATAGGTCCACGTCTTGCTTGTATTGAAGGCTCCAAAGCTGGATGCAGTAGTCCAGGTGGGGTCTTGTGAGAGAGGCATAGAGGGGGAGAATCACCTCCCCTGACATCTTGGCCAGGCTTCTTTTGCTGCAGTCCACAATACAGTTGGCTTTCTGAGACGAAAGCACACATTGCTGGCTCATGTCCAGCTTTCATCCACAAGTAGCCTCAAGTCTTTCTTCACAGGACTGCTCAGAATCCCTTCATCCCCTGCACTCTGTTGATACGAGGGGCTGCCCAAACCCAGGTTCAGGACCTTGCACTTGATTTTGTTGAGCCTTAAGAGGTTCACATAAGCCAACCTCTCAAGCTTATCTAGATCGCCCCGGATGGCATTCTTTCCCTCAGGTGTGTCAATAACACAAATCAGCTTGATGTCATCTGCAAGCTTACTGAGGATGCATAGATCCCAGTGTCTATGCTGTTCATGGAGGTATTAAATGATCATCTGAAAGATGGAGCCAGTCTCTGATGGTTAATTACAGGACCATTGGTGATTGGAATAAACTGAAACAGAAGAGGTTCCCTCTGAACATCAGGAAACACTTTTTCACTTTGAGGGTGATTGAACACTAGTGCAGGTTGCCCAGAGAGATTGTGGAGTCTCCATTCTTGGAGATATACAAAAGCTGTATTGACATGGTCCTGGGCAACTGGCTGTAAGTGGCTCTGCTTCAGGGGGTTGTAAATTCGTATCTCCAGAGGTCCTTTTCAACATCAACCACTCTATGATTCTGTGATTCTGGAACTCATGATAGTCCAATCTTCCCTCTGAAATGCTGTTAATTGTTAATGTTCATGTGTAACATTCCTACTGGCCTCTGGTCCTTTTGGAAACTCTTCCATTTATTTTCAGACCTGGCAGAAACTCAGTCTTCCAACACAATTATTATTTGTCAAATCTATAGGTGTCCTCAAATTTTCAGAGCAGGAATTTTGCCTTTTGATGATGCTCAATGCTTTATTCAATCCATTTTGAGGGTAGTACTGCTTCTGCACTTTCATTCCCTGCTCTTTTAACAAGGAAAAAGCGCAGGGTCGTATTTCTCAATACTGGTTCTGGAATTCTCCTAAAGGCTGGTTGTCTTCAGGCATCATCCCCATGCAGACCTCATGTCCCCTGTACAACAAGACTTCTCAACTGAAGTCAAGACCCCACTGAGCAGGCAGGCCTGTACTATAAGTGGAAGTTTTCACAGAAACAGTTATGTAGGATGAATTGTATTTGGAATAATGGTCTAGAGAGCTGTTTTTGTGTGACAGCTGGATCATAAAACTTTATATAGGAAGTCTGACAACAGAGAATAATTTAAATAAGGTCTTTGTATTACCTTAATAACCTTCTTCCTTTCTGTTCCATGGATGATCAGGTACTCAGGAGGATTCTACAGAAATTGACACGACTGTCTCATAAATTCCCTCTAAGGCAGCCATTTGTACATACTCTGTTCAAAAAAGTTTTGAACAAGTCTTTTGCACAGTTACAATTGTTGCTAGAGCTGTTGTGGGTTGCCCATAGACCTTGAACACAGACTGCATCCCCCTTTTTTTCTCATTTCCTGCTTCACAGAAGGAATGAACAGGAGGTCAAGAACAACACAGATGGATACAGAACTGTAGCTATTAGCAGCCAGCTCTGTGTTAAAATTGCAGGGTAAGGTATTTGCAAGGTACTGTCAGAGTTATTCCCAGTACTGTTTTTAAGTGTGAATGTGAATATATAGGAAGGAAGTGCTGTCGAGTATGTTAAGGTTTCTAGGCTACTATTGCCAGTTATATTCTGTCTAGAGAGAGTTACATACAGTGTTCACACACACACAATGCTACATAAATATGTAACATATTTTTGTCTATTATAAACACAGGAGAAAAAATCTATAAGCTATGGCTTGTAGGGTTTGTTTAAGAATAAAACAGGTTTAAAGGGTCTGCAGGTTTAAAGGAGAAGGTCTCTCTATCTCTAATATTTTGAAACCAAGTGAGTACTACTTTAATCTTTTGTTATTTCATTAACTGCTTGAAGAGTTTAAAACTATGTATTCTGATCTCCTTTCTGTATTCAAAAGAATGATTTTTTCTGAGATGCCAAAGAAAACAGTCAGCTGTTTAACTGTTTACAAGTTACATCATTTGATAGAGAGTTTAAATATTTGAAAACAATTATTTTAATTTCTTTTTGAATCGTAGCCAAGGAAATTTCTTAATCTCCTCTGGATACCTTCTGGTGACTCTGAGATCTCAATTTTAATACCCTTCCTTTCTTCCTTTCTTCCTTTCTTCCTTTCTTCCTTTCTTCCTTTCTTATTTTCTTTCTCCTTTTTTCCTTCCTTTCTCTATCTTTTTCTGTAGTCCTGTACCTGAAACAACACGCAATGGTGCAACAGCTCAGCAGAATTATTCTTAGAGGACAAGGAGTATCCACACTGTACACCGTGGAACACAGCATAAAAGCGTATAGGAATGTTTAAGAGTGCAAAGCCTGGCTGAGGAGTGGAGGGGACTGCAGAGGGTAGAGAAACTAAAGTTGGTGTAATCAATTAATAACTACCCTTCTGCTGCAGCAAAGAATAGTTGAACCAAACTATTGTAACCATATTAAAACGAACTCGTACTTTCAAAGTCTCAATGAGAGGCAAGACGAGCAAAAAGAACCATTACAGATGAGTAAGAGCCTAGAATTAAAGGTTTTGTTGCTTGTTTAAAAGATAATAGTGTAAATGTGTCACAAAATCTTTTCATTATTGTCTTGGTTTCAACAAGTTAAGGGGTGGACACGCCAAAATGAGTTACCTCCCCTTTAGTTTTAATCAATCCCTTTCCACCAATAATGAGAAACAAATACGAGTAGGTATAAGTGAAAAGAACAACAGTTTGCTAAAAATCCCTGAAATAGCAACAGGAAAGGAAAGACAATTTACAAAGTCAAAATGGCAGAGAAACCCCTCACCAAGATGGCACCTGCTGAGACAGCTGTGTGAGGGGAGACAAAGACAAGGATGGTGGAAGCCCGCCCCCCTCTTACCCTTGCAGCAGCCCCAGCTCGGATGGCAAAGGCAGCTGGCACATTCCAGTAGCTGAAATTCAGTCAACAGCTGAAACGCATGGGGGGACTTCATCTTGTCACTGGCAGAAGCAGCAGGCAGGCAGGAGCTGGGATGGCTCCGACTTTGTGCCTTTCTTGTTCCTGTTCCTGTTTCCACCGTGCTGCTGGCGGGATGGGGTGACCATATGGAGCAGCTGTAGACAGGTAGTGGCTGTGTATTGTGTGAATTTGCTGGGTAGCAGTCCAGGACTGCAAATCACCACCTCTTGGAAAAACCTGCCTGAAGAAACCCCCTTAAAAAAATAAACAAAACAAACCCTAAAAACCAAAAAACCAAAGGGAAGCCTCTACCCACACTGCCTCAACTTTCTCTCCGTACAAAATGAAAGGGAAATAGCAAGAGCCAAGAGGAAACAGAGACTCTGTCTTGAGTGTCCCAGCCTTAAAAAACATTTGTACAACCCAGCCTCACAGTTTCGTTCATGGCTGTGCTGCCATATCTTAACAAGATACTAAGAGATAGGACACAGATAATAATAATTGATATGCGATACAATAACATTTTGGGTTACCCAGGATGTTTATAATGTTTTCAATTAGAAGCAATGATTTTTTTTTCCCTTGAAACTAAACTTATTCCAAATAGAATTAACCACAGATGGTGCATTACTTTAATTCTTCTACCTTCTGAAAATACAGCAATAACACATATGTCTTTCCTTTATAATCAATGGAAAGGAAAATGCCTGTCACTTCACTTTCTGAGCAATCTTAGAAACCTCTCAGCGGTTTTTTTTTCCTGCAGAGTGAAAATGCAACATGAACTCCTGAGCTCCTTCTAGAAGTCAAGGTAAGATAAAGGCAACCTAAGCCAAGTAGTAGGACTGACCAAAAATGTATAGTAGCTCAGTCCCTGTAGAGTGGTAAAGGAATGACTACCTCCCCTCTCATAAGGTGGTCCGTGCAGTTAGGTGACAGCTGTAACAGTCAGATCCTTTATTTAAAGGTGCTACTAACATGGCATATATCAATTGATGCCAACAGAATTAAAGAAATTCAAATATCACAGAAGTTTCCAGTTGCCAATGCATTTTTGGCTACTATTCTCCTCATAAAGAAAATTACTAAATTAAATTACGCATATTCTTTCAAAAATATCATGCTGTTCAATTCATATTACAAGCTTCATCAAAAACAAGGCTTGATTATGAAGCTAATTAAAGTCCTATTAGATACACAGAGAGGCTATCTTTGGCTACAGAGCTTTATTATAGCAACTGCTTATATTGCTGCCTAGTGTACTTGAAACATCAAGTCATCTTTGCCATATCTTCCACAGCTTTAGCACTTAAACATTGTAATACGGTCTCTTTAAATGCTGTATTTGGAAAATAAAAAAAAACTTAATTCTGTGATGAAATTAATGCAAAATACAGTTGTTTTATATCAAATCTTTATTAGGATATCTGGGCTTTCTCATTTTTTTTTGGGGGGGTGAGGTATAAAATATATGGAAGAAAGGGGAAAGCTAATTTGATAAGACAGAGCCCAATAATTCTAAGAATTAACTATCTTATTGGAGTTCAAGCCTGCCCTCATTTTCAGTGGTAGCATTCCAAAATAACTGTATTTTATGCACTCTCTTATGGACAAAAGCACAGAAGAGAGGAGATATATAAAAATAGACAGATCAATCTCTCAGTGACATTAACAGAGAATAGGTCAGATAGTTTCATCTAAAAATCTGGTTCACAGTTTAGCCCATTCAGATTGACTTTTTGCAAATTATGTTAGAAGGTATGTGTCCAATTTTTTTAAACTAATCAACATTAGAAATTTCAATTCATGATGACTTCAAGTTAGAAAAGTATGGCTGGCTAACTGGTGAATGTACTCTTTAGATATTAATAAATCTCTATTGAAATTCATCAGTGGATTGACAGTGTTTGCAGTGAGTAGTGCAGGTGCAAAGCTGAGCTACATCAGCTCAGGCTTATGATACTTCTATGACTCTCTTGCTTGAAAAGAGCACAATGGGCCCTTGCTGGTTTTTGTACCAACAGAGCTATGGTGTGTCAGACCGTTTTTGGGTTAAGGCAACCCCACCACAAACTAACATTACTGAATGTTTAGCTGCTATTAAAGTGAAATTATGAATTCAAGCGGTTGTTTCCTACCCAGAAAGAATTTCAATAAAATGTGGTGCGTGATCTGAGCCACCCCACAACCCTAGGGAATCAGTGACATTTGTACAGGCACAGGAGTCATGGAGAGAGACTATAAATACCATCCAATAGCAAAGGTGAGTTTGACTGAACTTTGTAAATTAGATATTATTGCCTTTGTTAAGTTCAGTAGGTGAAGGGAAGGAAGAACAATAATATTTTTATTAAATTTTACTTACCCTGCCCCTTGCACAGAGTAATATAATTGAATTAATCTTTCTTGACAGAAGCCTGATAGGACACTATATCCCTTTTAGGAAACATGAATCCCTTCCAAACTTTAGATCTTTGCTCTTCCTAAAATAATTGTTATTCCTTGTTTATTTGTTTGATTTCATTGCTCAGAACATCAATTAATTTAAAATCTTTTGTTTTCTTATAACTTTGCTAAATTTTAATACAGCTGGATACTCTGTGGAACTAGATTGCATCATAACAAATGAACAAGAACACCATGAGAGAAGCATTTTAAATACAACTGCAAATTCATAAAATTCATAAATAGCTGTCTTCAAATACCTTTTCCCTCTCTTTTTTAATTATTATTTTTTACCAACTTCTGAAAATCTAAGAGGTCAAACAGGTGTGCTGTTTTCCTAGTCTCTGATTCTTCACAGCTGAATATCTGGAATTCATTAATTAATAGCAGGTTCTTTTTTCCTTTTTTCTTTTAATTTCTGTCATTATAATCCAGTATCATTGCACATTTTATGCTGGATAAATTATGGTACATATCTAAATTACTTAATTATATTTACAATATACCAAATTACATTATGAAATTATATTTACAACCATGAAATTATGTTTGCAAACTTACCACATCACTAAATTATAATAACTGTATGTATCAAAATGAATATCCATAGCCTGATTCATAATATATTATATTATTCCAGGATTTGCAATAAAATTTTCTTATTCTGCTTTTTTTAATCATTTCTTGTAGGAATTTTTTGAGGCAGAAGTTTTATATTGTTAATTTTAGATTATGTAACAAGATGCAACATTTAAAAATTAATGCCTTATGAAATATCTCTTTATTTGTTCCCTATGCCACAATCTGTTCCTCTCTTTCTTGTGCTCCAAGTCTTTGTGCTTATCTTTAATCTCTATAGGCACTGTGGTGCTTTAACATTTATTTAGTTTTTTTATAGACTTGAACTATTGGAATTCTATGGAAAATATAATTTAAAACTCTCTGGTAAGTTCTGGTTAGGTAGCTAATAGAACACCTGGAAAGTAGCCAAGAGATTGAGAAAAAATGGTTCAAAAGCCAACTTGGAAACTAAGTCTTCATGCAGACTAGTTTCTGTACAACTCCTCTGAGATTTGCATAATGGAAGGAGAGGACCTCTGAGTTCTTCTGTGAGAGCAGCCCAATAGTCTGACAAATGAGGGATTTGTAAAGGGATCTTACATTCTTACATGGAAGTTTTCTCTCCACAAACCACGACTTCAGCATTCTTCAGGGGAAGGAGAGGTATAATTTATAGATCAATGAGCAATGTCTCACAGCTCTGGTAGATACTCTCACTACTAAATATTGCAAATCTAATTTCGTGTGACTACTTCCACCAAAACTGCAAAATGGCATAATAGAAAAAAAAGATGCTCATGCACTTTCAGTAGCTGGTACAACTTAACTGAACAGTAATTTGTTTGGAGCCATATATTTAATTCTCTATTTCATTACTAAAACAAGGTTGTTTATACTTCAACTTACAAGTCAAGGAAAAGGCATCTATGATGCAAATAGAGAGTGGCAGGAGAGCTGAAACTCCTTTACTTCATAATACTTCAGACCCATCAGTCTGCCTCCTCTTTTCTGTGAAAACTTTGAAAAAACAGGAGGACAACAATCCGGGATTTCTGGTTGGTTGGTTGGTTGGTTGGTGTTTTTGTGCTTTTAAATAGGAAAACAAATTTACTCTCTATTTCTTTCTTGTCCCTGACTTTCGGACACCTGAAGCATCTTTTACACAAAGCGTATTTCGTTTGCCTTACACAGGCATCTGTGCTTGAGGAATAGTTCTTCCTGTCTAGAAAGGCAAGGGTCTCCTACAGATCAGATCTCGTATATGCAAGTGCCGTGTAGTTGCCTCAGATAACTTAGAGCCTTTTAAATATTTAATTAATTGAACTGCACTCACAAAATCAAGGCATGAGTTAGCAGCTGAGTTGCTGCTCAGAGCGCATGAATAGCATCAGTGCTGCAGCAGAAAATCTGGATGTAAGGGGATAATGTGAAGGCTAAAATTTCCTCCATCAATCTCTATTTCTACATTATACACGATGCTAAGAACATATATATTTACTTTAATGCTAAATTTGTTAAAATATTACAAAATGAAATGCTACAAACCCAGTAAGCTGAATGACATGGATATGTCTTGGTTTCACAGATGACATTGAAATGCAGATCCTTGTCTAAAATCTGAGGGGAAATGAAAGACAGACACAAGTGACTATGAAGCAGTCAGTGTTTGGGATATGCTAATTCTTAAAAAAGACCATAAAGAGCTCAGATTATGCACTAGGCAAAATGAAGGATGTAATTAAAAATAGAGAAATTATCTGGCATCCTATCTGATATGTGAAAATCTCTTATAGGCTCTATTAAAACAAAAGGATATTTGAGAATACTTATTTATAATTAGATGGAGATTTTATTTCAGAGAAGGTCCATTATGTTGCCTGAAGACAGCTGAATGCCTTCATATTTATTATACACCACCATATGAAATAAAATACATCCAGTAAAAAGAAGAATGAGAAAGAGTGAATTTGAGCATGTAAAAAGTAATTAATTAATTCTAACCATGTTTTCAGTGTATTTATTTCACTTGCTTTGAATATTCTAACAAAGGAACTTCACTAGCAATACAGAACACAAAAATGGATTGAAAATTATGCTGGGTAAATAAAGACTGATAGGAAGAGCTTGTAGAACTGCATACAACCCCAGTGAATAGGATTTTGAGATCACAATACAGCTGTTGCCAACTTGTTAGCTGAGTTGAAAAATCAAGGAACATAGTCTGCACTACCTAGTATATTTGGGAGATTGCAATTTTTAAATACAAATGAGTTGTTTAGAAGTAATTTCAGACAATCCCATGAATTTGATCAGTTTCTGCAGATTAAAATGTCTACATGGTAAATTCTTTAGCTTTGGTGAAAGACGTGATTAACAAAGTATTAGGAATTATTCTCTCAGTTCAGATTTCTGTGTCCTTTGATGTACTTTAATAAGGTCATGTAACTATTGATGGTATTGAAAAACTGCCTTTTGACTCTCTCTTGAATTCTTTGCATACTATAAATCACATTGAAAATTAAGAGGATAAATGGGTGGTCAAGGAGTGCCACATCTAGGAAATGTTTTAGTCTTTTACTGCATCATTTTATTGATTTATTTCAATAGAACCTATAAATCCTGTGGGTTACTTTCCTAAAATGGAGAAAAAAGAGTGGGAAAACCCCACAAGTTCTTGTCATAAATAATAATTTATTTTAGCCTACATCTTGACAATTGCACTACAGGACAGACTGTCCAAGAAGACAAATGGGGAAATCTGGTGGTTTGACCTTGGCTTGATGCTAGGTGCCCACCCAAGCTGTCCTATCACTTCTCTCCTGAGCTGGACAGGGAAGAGAGAAGATAATGAAAAGTTTGCAGGTCAAGATAAGCACAGGGAAAGATCACTCATCAATTACTGTAATGGGAAAAACAGACGCAGCTCGGGAAAATGAGTTCAATTTATTGCCATCAAAATCAGAGTAGGCTAATGAGAAGTAAACCCAAATCTGCAAACACCCTCATTCCTGTTCTTAGGCTTAATTTTATTACCAGTTGCCTACCTCTTCCCCACAATGGCACAGGGAAAAAGGGAGTGGGGGATGCAGTCAATTCTTCACTTGTTGCTTCTGTTGATCCTTCCTGCAAACTTATATAACATAAACCAGCTAACATCTTCCCATCAGAGTCCCACATGTCAATAAAATTAATGTGAATCATGCAAACTCCTAAACACATAAACCTTTGCTATTTCAGTGAGGTATAGAATACAAAATTATTGTTGATATTAAGAAAAGCTGCCTACATTGTCTTCTTTTTTTCCAATTTGGATCTTACTCATGATCAATCATGATCATAAGTTTCATATTGAATTATTTTTCAAATATAATTTCTAGATAAGATAATTGTAAAGAAAATATGTAATAATGTAAAGCCTTGATCTTATGTGCTTTACATTTAAACTATTTAAATTAAATACAAATTGTTTTAAGGTACTGTATGTTACTGTGTGTATATATTGTAAGGTACTGTATTTTAGTCTTATAATTCAGGAAAAAAAGAAAAAAACACAACAGAAAGAAACAAATGCAGAGTAATTAGATATTACTGTGAAGTTCCTGAGCTTAATTCAGGAAAAATTAAATTTATTCAGAAAGAGCAGACGGAGATAAGAATCACTGGTTAATACATACCTTGAAAATCTTTAATTTATAAAGAATGTAATAGATATGACTATACACATAAAAAGCTTAGTGGATATAGAGGTTAGATAGAGGTACAGAGGTTACAACACAGCTTTCAGTGGCTTAAAAACAGTCTCACATCTGTGAGATTTCAATTTACTTGGATATACTTCAATCTACAAGAAGCACTGGTGATACTGGGTCAAAATTTCAGAACTCTATCACTATGAAAGCAGGATGGATGGTTGCCAAATAACATCAAGCATATGTACAGGAGCAGTTGGCGCTGATTTTTTGTGATATAAATAATTACCTAAAGTACAGAACCATAAAGGAATTTCCCAATTATTCTTTAACTAATCTAGAAAAGATATAATCATTTTTAAATTACATTTTTCCTCAGGCTCAGCTTACATTTAATTCTTAATTAAAACTTCTGTTTACCAAGCAGCACTGTTGACACAGCAGGATCAGAAAAAAAAAATCTATTTTCAATAGTGTATTTTAGAGTCCTTTATGTACAAACTGAACAACGTTAGCAGAATTTTTTCTAGACTGCACTGATTTATTTTTCATATGGGGATACATGTTTATTTAAATTGTTTTTAATACATGGTAAAAAAAATTCTTTGAACATTCAGGTTGAAATCAGACTAAAATTTTGTCTTGGCCCTGTAAAAGCCACAGAGTTCTGGTCACTTCATAAAACATTATTCGTGCAGTTTCCCCGTGACTTAAATGAAAGACGAAAAAAACATGTCCAAAGACAAGAATCTGAGACTCTCTTGTCCTAATATAGCACTAAACTACAGATAAATCTGACTTGCTTTTTCTCAGCTAAACCAATTCCTAGCTAATCAGTTGTTCAGCTTGATGGCTAGGGAAAGGAAATCATTCCATCCTGGTTTCAGCCTTTATCATCTGTATCTCTTGCAATGGCACTATCCAATGTACAGGGCAGCAGACTCCATCAAAAAAAGGCTCAGATGCAGGCCCTGAAAGGAGCACTCTAGCTAGCTAGTGATAATGCAGAAGGGTATAATGGTGAGTGCCAGTGTTTGCCATGGCAACAAAGAAGGACTGTTATCTTACTCAGTAAACAATATTGTTTTCTGTGATCCTGACATTTTTGCAGTTTGCCATTCATCAAGATTTTTGATTTTACACATATGCCAGGTCAATTAGAACTCTAAAATATTTACATTTCTGTTTCAGGTATTTGATTTTCTTTATTCTCAGAATTTTATCTATTTACAACAGCAATCGCTTTAATAACATTCTCATGTGCGCTGTTCTTAAAGGTTTTATTTTATTCTTCAAAAAAAGGTTATATGAAAACATCTCATCATTGCCTAGTGATGTCTAGAAAAACACAAATGTATTGATTTCTTCTTTTATATTACATAATGCTAACACAAAAATTATTTTTACTCATGCAGATATTTACTTTTAGACCACAATTGCTGTATCAACTTTGCTGTTTTGTTTGGCTTGGTTTTGGTGTCAGGTTTTTTTTTTTTGCTTTTGTTCTCAAAAACCAGCTGGATTTCACCTAGGCTACATTATACATATTACCACCCATAGTTGTTGTTCTTCCTCTTACTATTATTATCATTGTTATTTAAAACTCATTACATTACAATTACATTGTTAACTACTTTATTCTCCATATCAAAGACATCAACAATGAAGGAACTTTGCTCACACTCTACACTTCAAGATCTATCCCTACTGCCAAATACCAACAAAAAATAGTCCATGTTACATCATCCACAACTATCGTTTTAATCCTTCCAATTCTCGCCCAATCCCACTGTGCTGCAGTGGGTAGGCAGCATTAGCTGTCTATTGGTGTTAACTCACTACAACTTTCCAGTGCTTAAGATCTTTTGGCAACTACCTCTACAGATTTTCTTGTGTCCATAAAGATTTGACCTCAGATAATTCATATACTTTTAATGGAATAACTACATGATTGAGCTAATTTTTTTGGATGACCTATTTGATTATGTACACAGCAATTTTTGTTCAAAGTACTTCTGCTACTATAACTTATGCCAATTCTCTGATTGAAATTATATATGACTACAAATGAGAGCAAATATTCCTAGAGTACTTTACACACAGATATGCCTTTTAAGACTGTCAGCAGTTTGTTTGTATTTTATTTAAATAGTCCTTCAAATTAGGAAAAGCTTCAGTATTGGCATTAGTATGAGTTCCGTTCAATAGATGTTAAAAATGCTAAATTTGTTATAGGATGTTCCATACTAACACAGCTTAAGAATAATAAAAGTGCTACCAACACACCAAATGTTAAAGAAGGTAGATCAGAATGATGTTAAATAAGGATTTCAGAATTAAATGAAAGTACAGCCTGGATATTTTACAGTGTTCCTGAAATAAACAAACCATGCAATATCGTGTCAAGATAAGACACACCAAGGCAAATGACATTGGCAAACCATAAACAACACATTCTATATATACATGTTAAAATAAATCTCAGGGCATGCTTTAAATATAAGGCCAAATGCTGATAAGTACAGCAGGCATTTTACCTTCCTACATGAAACACTTTCAAAGGAATACAGCCAAGTAAAATACTATTGAGGCTGAAGAATGGAATAACAACTGTTCAGTGTTTGAATTTTACTATTTAATTATTTATAAAATAGTTACTATTAACTTCTATTATGTTATTTTTTTTACAAATTGCTAACTATACTGTTAGTTTATATTGTCCTAGTCCAAATAGTTTACTCAGTATAGTGGTTCATTTCATTTTTCATCCCTGAAAGAATGCGATTCCATCATTATGATGGAGATCATGTTTTTTTTCTCTCACAAGTCAAGCTAATTTTATAAGTCAGCAGGCCAAAAGACATAATTTTGTTCTTCTTTTTCAAGTATTAGTCACTTGGAAATAAAGTATTGCAGAAAACTAGGGACATAAAAACTTTGGGGTTTTCTTCTTTTAAAGAAGAAAATTAATTATTAAACTAGTATCTATTATAAAGATATTATATTATCAGATCTGACAGTTAGCCTTTACAAAAGAATAAACATATAAAGTAGTTACATGAAGAGTAGAATCCAAAATATAAGCAATTCCCCTGAGGTTTTCATGTTCATAAACAAAGGAAAACATTTTTACAACAGAGAAAAATGTTTTAAATAATAAAAAAAGAAGAAATAGCACATGCAAATTTTACAAATTTTTTCAGAACTCATTGCAGAAAAGAAAATCTGGAATTGCTTGGTATTTCCCTTTAAATATATTTTATAAGGAGTGAAAATATGTAGCTAAAGCATGATGTACTAAATCTATTGTCAACAGGAAGACAGAGAGACTGAAAGAGAAGGGTCAATACCACTGCTACAACATGGAGAATTCAAAGAACCTGGAGGTGTTACAATGCAGCAGTGTCCTTGACCACAAACCTGACATTTCTTCAGAAAAATAAATTGACAAGAAATGGGGACTTTATTCTTTGGATAAGAATCATCTCAGTGAAATTTATGTGACTTCAGTATGTATGTAGGCTTTGTGATATGTTCTACCTAGGTTACATTTCTTGTTAATACAAAGAGAAATGTTTTCTCTTCATTGGAAAATAGGGTGTTAGCACCTTATCTAATGTATTTTAGGATAAAGTGAACAACATTTAAGAACTATCCTTCTCTATCACCAGTAAGTGAATTCACACACTTGGAGATTGGAGAATCAGAGAATTATTGCAGGAACTTCATGAGACAGGAAAAGCAATTTTCTGTTGTCTAAACAAACCCTAAAACAAATGACATTTTTGTCACAGTGCAGAAAGGGGAGTGCTGGAAATAAAGGCCTCTTTCATTCAACTTAATTACAGTTCTCTTGTACAGGTATTTCCAGAGAAGATAGAACTAGATCTTACAGAAGTGGTGCATTACAGGCTAAGAAATATATTTCTCCCACAGCCCCTCTGCATATTGTACTTTGAATACATTATGCATTTGTATGGCAAGGTTTTGAGAATAAGGGGGGTGAAGATACCCCACGTCAGATAAAGCCAGTGCCAGCCAGCTCCAAAATGGACTTGGCACTGTCCAAAGCCAAACCAGTCAGCAATGATGGGAGTACCTCTGTGATAACATGGTTATGAAGGGAAAAAAAAACCTGCTGTGCAACAGAAGCCAGAGAGAGGAGTGAGAATATATGAGACAAGCAACTCTGCAGACACCAAACTCAGCAAAGAAGGAGGTGGGGGAGGTGCTGGAGCAGGGATTCCCCAGCAGCCTGTGGTGACAGCCCTGTTAAAGCACCAGTCCCTCTGAAACCCACAGAGTTCCCATGGAACCTGCAGTTTCTGAAGGACCCCATGCTCAAGCAGGTGGATGCCTGAAGGAGGCTGTGATCCTATGGGAAGCCCGTAGAGGACCAGGCTCCTGGTGGGACATGTGACCCTGTGGGCAAGCCATGCTGGAGTCATTCCTGAAGAACTGTAGCTCAGGGGAAGGATGGTGTTGAGACATTTGTGAAGGACTGTCTCCTGTGAGTGGGACTGCACAATGCAGCAGGGGAAGACATTAAAGAGGAAGGAGCAGCAGAGGATGAATCAACTGCAATCTTCTGTTCCCCATCCCCCTGAGCTGCAGATGGAATGGAAGTAGAAAATTTAAAGGTGAAGTTGAACCCAATAAGAAGGGGAAGGTGGAGGGAACATATTTTAAGGTTTGGTTTTCTTTCTCATTACCCTACTCTGATTTGATTGGCAAACAAGTAAATTAATTTTCCCTAAGCAAGTCTCTTTTGCCCATGTTGGTAGTGATGAGAGAAATCTCCCTGCCCCTAACTCGACTCATGAGCCTTTTGTTACATTTTTTCTTCCTCTTTCCTGATGAAGATGAGGATTGATAGAGCAGTTCTGGTTTGCACCTGGTGCCCAGACAAATTCAGCCCACTCTACCTATAAAAAAATTCTCAATTATTCAAAACTAGTACAAGCTGATTTTCAAAGGAAGTCAAAAGACATTTTTTATCAATGACTCCAGGCTAATTGAAAGTCAAGTCAACAGAAATTCCTTCATCGATATAAATAAGCTCTCAGTTACTCCCTTGCTAATTTTGTCAAAAGCAACATTTACAAAAATACTGATATGATCTGATAGTTAGAAGCTGACCTTGTTTTGAGTGGTGAGTTGAAAGAAAAGACCTCCAAAGGTCCCTTTTAACTTAACCTGCTTTATGAGTCTATGTTTCTATGATTTGGACATCATCACTAACTCAATCAAGTCTTTCAAAATGTCACGTGAAAACTAAAATTGGGATGAGAATAGTAGACTCTGATAAATTATTTCTGAAAAATACATTCATTAAATAAACCCCTAACCTCTAAAATCAGCCTAAATTTCACAATGGAAAAACACCATTTATGCATTTTAGTCTTTAATCACATCATAACAGATGACCTGAAAACTAGATCAGTTGGAGGAGAAGTAAATGTCCTCATAAATGCTTTTCAAGATCATAACCAATAAACTTATAAAAGTTAATAAATAGCATTTTTAATTAAACAATATCCTTGTATTATTACAAAAGAAAAGCTGGAAATATCAATCTTAATATTTATCTTCAGAAAGAGAAAAGGGGTATAAAAGTAGCTTTGTGACTGGTTAAAAAAAAGATTAGTCAAAATAACACACAATATTATATATAGCACTGAAAAGACAAGACTTTGTCAATACATAAAGACACACAAACACTAGGTGAGTAAAAATGGTACTAATTTTATATTATTTTTACTCTCTCAAAATTATTTAAATAGCATTTCACGGAACAACTCCTACTGACATAAAAAATTGGAGACATAATATATGTATATTAACTATATCCAGTGGAGATAACCAGATATTTTACATTTAAAAACAATTTATAATCTTTTGTTTGGCTGTTTTCCAGAGTTCCCAGTTTTTGCTTTGATACAACTTTGTAACAGAATTAGAGATGAATACTATAGGTACAGGTATGTTGCCCAGAGAGGTTGTGGAGTCCCCACTCTTGGACATACTCAAAAGACATCTGAACATGTTCTTGGACTATCTATTCTAGGTAGTCCTGCTTGAGCAGAGGAGGTGGACAAGGTAACCTCTTGAGGCTCCTGCCAACCTCAGTCATGCTGTGATTTTGTGATATTTTGGTGCTCAAATGTGTGTGATTATACATAGGTATTAATATATTCATACATATTTGTTCATACTTGCTAAAACATACTGCCTAAATTACTGGAAGTCACTGTCTTCCAGTTTCCAAAGGAATATATTGAAATAAAGACAAAACTTTCTGAGTACATGTTTTGATGAATATTTTCTAATTTCAGCCCTCGATTATGGTTCTCTGGATGCATTTATCATGCCTGCACTTTGGTAAATCTTGTGCAAATTTTGGTGAAACTCTTTATGACTCCCTGTTCTCAAAAGAAGATAATTTAAAACTTCGATTTACAACTGATTTTGAACAATGTAGCTGGTTTTTACTCTTTCCCTGGCATTTTATTTTCTTAAAAGAGTTTAAGACCTAAATATCCAGGCTGCTTTCCCACAATTCGTTCTGTGGAATTGTGAGTAAGGAAACTAACAATTGTCGTACCAACCAGTATCAATCCAGGAGAACACACCTAGTCTAGTGTCATGTCCTTGACAGTAGTTACAATCAGCTCTTTTACAAAAATAGTTCAAGAAATTAAACTTTGATGTTAAAAAAAAAAATTGATGTATTGTAATGAGTCTGTCTGGGATGGAGTTAATCTTTTTCACAGCAGCCCACACGGTGCCATTTCAGATTAGTGGTCTAAATGGTGTTGACAGCACACCTGTGTTTTAACTGCTGAACAGCACTAAGATCTTCTCTGGTTCTCACTCTGTATCTCTGCAGGTAGCTGGCTAGGGATGGGCAAGAGTCTGGTGTGGGTCATAGCCATGAAGGTTATTCAAATGGACAAAAGGGATACTCAATACCACATAACACCATGCGAGGCAATAAAAAGCAGAAAGGAGGAAAGGTCTAAAGCAGGGTAGTTTTTCAAAGGCAAGCATTGCATTGGAAATTGGCTGGACATCAGACTGGTAGAAGTAGGTGGTGATTAATTGCCTTTGAGTTAATTGAGATGTTTTGCTTTGTTCTGTTTCTCTTCACTTATTAAATTGTTTTTGTTTGGTCGATGACTTTTCATCGCTTTTTGTCCTAATTCTCTCCCTCATCCCACTTATATTAATTCTAAAAGTCTTGGCTGTTTCAACAGTTCAACTCCAAAATTTTGCTTTAACTCTTGAAACTTGATAAAAAATATTGCTCAAGGACTAAAAAATTGTAACAAGTTCCCTGTACTAATCAGACATTAATAAAAAATGTTTCCACCATCAAGTTTTCTGCTACTAACCATAACTGAGTGACAGTTTCTTATTGTGCTAGAAACAGAGTACAAGGGTGGATTTCACAGAGAAATAGCAATAACATGTAAAGATTTACGTGTTTTTTCCTGAGCATTTCACTTTTATTGCATAAACAGTGGCCAAAGTGAAATACAGAATCCAAGCAATCAAAAATATCTGCTCTTTCATAACCCCCTTGGAAGCCAAGTCTTTTGACAACTTGCATGTCCTGAGATGATGAAAGGTGACTCCGTTTGAGTATTTTCTATCCAAAATGGGCATGTCAACTTTCATGAGATAAAGAGCTCCCAATGGCTTAGGAAGTGAATGCCTCAAGGCTGCTTAGAAACCTGTGGCAACATGATGGCAATACAATAATAATGTGCTATTTAGTTTAAAGATTGTCTTGGGCTCCATAGGGTACAGCTATGAACACATCTGTCAACATGGATTTTCTCTCCATCTTTCAGGGATGTGAAGAAAATATACTTACTAAGACACCTTTTGAAATAAAATAAAGAAAATATTTTTTGGATTCTCTTTGGATGCTGATTTTCACAGCCTTTTTTAACAGTGTTGTTTGAATATTTCTTTAAACATCGTGGAGGTTGTTTCACCCATTCATATATATATAGGTGTAATAATGTTTAGAGAGATTTGATAATGGTGAATAATTAAAATATGGTGATTTGGATCTGGTTTCAAAAAATATTGAAGAAGAAAAACCATAGTAAAAGTATAAAACTAACCAAACCACCAAACCTATTTCATAAATGAACAAGTAATGGCAACACAGAGGGAAAGTAATTATCAAAGTGGCATCCTGATGCATAGTTAAACATAGCAAGGCAGAACTATTCAAAATATGGCAGCATATTCAAATCCAAAAGATACTCTTCCTGAAGAAGTCTTGTGCATCAGACTCACAGAGACATCTGAAATCACTGGCCTGTGGCACCTGCTTATTNGGGCAAGGTTCCTTGGCTAGGTTTGTAACCCTCCTCTGCATTGACATTTAAAATTTTCAGATATAAAATGAAAGCTTGAGAACAATGAGATTTACTCATAAGGGAAAAGAAAATAATAAAAAAAAACACTTAGCAAAAATAGAATGTTGAAGCAGCTTTAGATGTAAAATACATACCATAAACTCTATCCTGATTTTAATTCTTGACCCATGTCAAATCTATGATTGAATCTGTGGCTTTGCTGTAGGTTTTTTCCTCTGTGTTTTCATATTTAAATATTCTTTGAGATGACATTCTGTTAGCGTTCACCCTATACTGCTTTATCTCATTCTAATGTGTACTACTTACTTCATGGAAGAAATAAGAACGTATGGTTTCTGTTCACAATTGCTTTTCATTTCCTGGCTACAATTATGCAAACTTTTTAAGGAGACAAAGAGAGAAGGGGATTAGAAAAAATAACTCAGAAAATGTTGTATAACTCAAACATTTTGTTTCTGAGAAATGCACTTGCACTTTATACTGCATTATATCACAATATGTTTGTTTCTCTGAATATTCAATATGAACTGAAAATGAACACTTAAGGGTATCTGCAGGAGAAATGGAGCTGTAGATACCATCCTTACAGAAGTAAAACGAGGAGGATATACTTCTGACTGTAGCAAAATTGGAAGGATACATTCCCATGACTCCTATTGAGTTTAAGTATTGCTGCTGCTTCTTCATAAAGGCTACAAATACAATTGTATATGTTTCAGAAAAACAAAAATACAGATTTTAATGCTTTCTGTTTATTCTGGAAGTTTAAAACCCCAAACCCCTGGAGATAATAAGCACATTATTTCAAAAGTTCATATCTTATAATTTCCAAACTTTAGAAAAATAATTCAGCAAGTCGTGGAATGCAAAACAATAAAATGAAAAAAACCCCACAGAAATGGAATACACAGGCATAGGGCATTGCTTTTGATAAAGCTTCAGAAATCCCAGTACTAGTGAAAGACTCTGGTTGCCACAGAAGTTGTCAGTATTCTGGAAAAACTGCAGCTGTACTTTGAGTCCCACAGACAGCTAACTTCTGACAGCTGTGAATGGTTCTTTGTAAATGTAGACTTCTCTCTGACTCAAAGCTGAGCTTCTGGAAAAGCTCCAAAACAGCTACTCTTGTGTGGCTGAAAAATGCTCCAGTTGCATGCTAGGAGACGGCATGGCAGACTAGACACATCTAAACATGTGCAAAATCTGCTGATGCTCTATTTTTCTTTCCCCATATCAGGATTGCAAGTTGTCTGTTTTGCACTTCCTGTATACTTAAATCTAGTGAACATCAGTAGGCAGAAGGAGTGCCATAGAAACGCAGGGTCAAAACACGTGACAACAGACTGCTATTGAGTTAATGTAAATGGTAACCTCGGTTTCAAGGACTCAAGCGCTCCATCGGAAAAATAACTTGGCATGTTGAAAGATGGTAGAAATAAAACCTAATTTTTTAACAGCATGATCAATACAGATGAAACAGGATTTGTTTCAACAGTATCTTTTCAATCAGTGTTAACTCAATTTCCATTAAAATTTGTGAGATTTTGACAGTATTCTTGATAAGGAATGTAATTTAAAACGTGAACTTTCCTTTTTTAACCCCACAGCCTTTCAGTTTAGGAAGCCTATTGATCATATTCTTGATTTATGTTTTCCTACCATGGGAATGACACACTTCAAGCATGCACAAAAATCTCATCTAGAAGAGCAGGTTCTTCTTTACTGTTCTGGGGTTAAATTAGTAATGGGGAGTGTAGAGAAATTACCCTTATATTCACAGACCCTGCTTGTAGGCAAAGAGCAAATGCAGCCACTGTGTCTTGGGAGCTGTATGATCATTTTTCCCCTCTACTTGTGCAGTATTTTAAAGAAGGCAGATGAATGAGGAATGATGCATTAGTACTGGGAAGCAGGGCAGGCACTTGCCACACCCCCCCAAAAAGTTGTACTTGTAGATACAGTCTAGGAGAGACATACATAGGAGATATATATTTATATGCTCTCCTATACATACACATGGACACATATAAATATATCTATACAGAAGAGTTACGCCTCTAGGACTTTGATTCGCACTCACCACCTGCAGACACTCTCTTGATGTTTGTCTTGAACTGATGCTGCAAGCATCTTCTTCTCTTATCACAAGGCTATCCATTTGCTGTGGAGGAGAACCTTATCCAAGGGTCAGGCTGAGCCCAAAAATCTCTGAGAGGAGTAGACACAACACTTTGTGCCTTTGAAATATGAGGTGACCACAGGCTATACAAAGCGAAGGCAAGTCTGTGTATTTGCCCTTGTACTACCTCATATCTGCAATACTGACAAAATTGAAATATAATAGAACGGTATACCCCAGAAAAAAAAATGCACTTAAGAATTCAGATTGTCCTGCTTTAGAACAATTTACCAAGGAAATACCATTTTTTTTGTATTTTTCACTGTGCAGTAGGTATTTTAGAATGTATTCAGATTTTTTCGGTATGTATTTACTGGCTGATTTTAAAAATCTAAATTATCCTCATCACAAAGTTAATTCCAGAGAAGTAGCAAATTCCATGCTGTGAAACAGAATCTTAAAGTCTTACTCAGTTAAAAGTTTAGGCAATTATAGTCAGGTGCATTTACAAATGCTGACATTTTAATGGTGAGCAGCTTGCATAACAAGTGATCAGCTGGAAACATATAATGCCACACAGAAGAATTCATCTGGATCTCAAAGTTCATCTCACATTAATCTTCAGAGTTTCTGGAACTGGTTCCTATTTACATGAGAATATTCAAGAGTCTGATAATTATGATCACTTATTCTCAACTGAAAATGTAAGACAGGCATGTGGAGGGGAAGGAAAGGAAATAATATCTGCACTCTCTATTCTGATAGGACCAAAAAGGATTTTCCTCTTGATTGCAGAAATATCTTTTCAAGATCTTTGCAAACTCGGTGTTTTTTAAAAATGTATTTTTTAACCTGAAGATATAGCTGCAAGCATTTACCCTCAGTTATTGGGTAATTTCACATCTTTGCTAAAAAGGTCACCAAAGGAAACTACAACCTTGTTGATCAGTGTTGTCAGTCTGTGAAGGACCTGTCCAACATTCATAACACTATGCCAAGCATCACAACTTCATACAGTTCTTTTCATATTGTTAATTTGTATCACTGAAAAAGTAACCCTGCTCTTGTTTAGAGTTTGAAAAGGTCATACAGAACTACTATATAACCAAACTGAATGCTGCAAACACTCAGAGTAAAAGGCATTCCTGGAGCGGAATTCTGGGTTAAGGCTGCTCGGATCATTTGAAACATTGTTAACTGACTACTATAAATAGAAAAAAGCCAAATGAAAGAGAGGAAAACTATTAAATGTTTAGATCCATAATTAGCTTTATAGAATATAAAAGCCTAGCCTGCAACACACAGTGCTTTCTCTGAGTAAGAAGTCTGATTTTGAAACCTGTCAATTTGAAGGGACAGTTAAAATCATGTTATCAAGTTCCTAGGTCATAATTTCTTATTACTGAACTTCTGTATGAAAGGAGTAGTCTCACCACATTTTACAACAAACTAGAATGATGTGAGTGGTATACCTTTCCCGAAATATTTCTTGAATAAGATATATGTGACAGATGAGCCAAATACTGTGTTTTTAATTACCTGTAAATCCAGTAATTATGTATCAAATTACAGAGGAACTCAGAAGCACAGAGTTGGAAAAAAAAATAAAACCAAAAAAAGATAAACCCCAAGATATAAACTTAAGCAAAAAAATATGCTTTATTTAATAAAATAAATATATGATTTATGACAGAATCAAGTCTTATAAGATGCTTTATGGAGAAAACAGAATAATGCAACAATCTATAGGCTAGCAACAACAGAATAACAAGAAGAAACATAGTAAAATTCCTGTCAGCAGTTTTCAGAATATTTTAAGTATCAAAAAAAGCTACAATGCTCCAGGCCAAAGTTCCTTGATAGTAATTTAAAGCATTTAGAGTGAATATGCTTTGGGCCATTATTAGTCAGTGCCTTTTTATAGCAGTTTTTTAAAATTGCTTTTCAATAATCAGTTTTATAACTGATAAAAGCATAGGGATAACCTTACATTAGGTGTTTCCACCCTCCTCAGGATTAGTGTAAGTGCCATTATCTGGTTAAGATGCAAAAGGATGAGATCAGGACAAATTAGGTGTAATGAGTCATAATGTTGAGGCTGTCAAGAGGACATATTCCTCACTCTCTGAATTGGTATAAGCATCATAATGTCTATTACTTTCTGGTTGGACAGTATATGTTGAAGGACGTGACCAGAAAAGAACTCTTACAAGATCTTTCTGTGGTATATATTAGGCTGTAGATAATACGTGAACGTATGGCATGTCACTCACACTAAAGAGTTAAATATATGACATGAGACAGTTTCTGATTGTCCCTGCTCCAAAAAGAAATTGACTGCAGAAAAGTTAGTAGGTCAAAAATAGCACTGGGAAAAATCTCAGCAGAACAATGAAGACATTGGAAGTCAAGAGCTGCTTTTAAGACATACAGCTTCTCAGCAACCAAATGTGAATTTCTCACGTGCACTGTACTTTCTTTGGGAGATGTGAAGGAGCAATGCAAGGCTAATTTACTCTTAGACAGGCTTGTTCTGAATTATAATATATCATGGAATACATCTATATGGGTTAAGAAAAAAATTTCTTTTAGCAGACTGACTCAGTCAAACATAATTTTTGTCTGTGTCAGAATCTTTTGTCCCTGAGAGTTGTTAATTCATGTGGTTTATGATTAAAGGCTTCCCACAGACGCAGTCTCAAACTCAATTTTTTTTATTACTAACCTTTAAAGAACATAACATAATAGTGAGAACTTTCATGTAAGCTGCTTCTTTTAATTTCCAGAACTGAGGTTAGCAGCATGGATGCTTACTCATTTTTAGTGAGTTCTGGCATAGCCAAAAATAGATGCCTGAACCTGACTCTTTCCCATCTAGCTTTCAGCCCCTAAATGAGCCTGTACATTATTTTAGATACTTACTTTCCCTGAGGGATAAAGGGACATAGTCAACTGAAAGAAATAGCTTTCTTGAGAGGATGATTCAGATCTTAAGGAGGCTTTTAACACCTGTTCACCATTAAGTACAGGGACAGCCTAGAGCAGATAAGCTTCCTT
>VWZV01015715.1:0-52636 GCA_013397155.1 Irena cyanogastra | reverse complement strand
TTATACTTGCAAATAGTCAGCTAAAGTACATCTGTTCCTTAAAGAGAAATATGGGTTTACATATTTTTTTTTCTCCATAGCATTGACTGTGGCATACCAAAACATATATCAAATAGACTGAAAATAAAATATTATTTTACTTTAAATACTGTATATTCCAGTAAAAAAAGCACATACACATAGATATGCATCAAATTTAGTCACTAAAATATTCTGGTAAATAGAAAAAAAATGGGAAATAAGTGCATGATGCTTTTATATTACATTAGGCTGCTTGTTTTAAACTGTGTTGGTATGCAACTGACATTGATGGAAAACCTTGGAGGACGTTTCTTGCTCACTAAGCACAGATTTGCATGATGGCAAACAGTTTCTCCATTACTGCTGATATTAAGGGGTGGTATTCATCTACTTGACAATTTTGTTGCCTCCCTGCCCCCTTCCTTGTTTTTCAATGTAGCTTGCTGGACTGGAGAGTAAAGATCTTTCATTTAACTGTCATCCAGGCCCAGTGTTTTAGCCTGACACTCCAAGTTAATTTAAAAGGATAAGATTATTGCAACGCAAAATAATTCTTAGTATCTGCACTTAAGGTATGCAAAATGTACTGCAATTTTAATGGCTCAGTTGCTCACATTTTTCTTCAGCTGCTGCAGAACACACTGCAAAACATATGTTTTAAATTACATAAAAATATATTTTATTATAGTGCACTGAAAGCAAGACAATCTGGAGGACAAAATTTCCCAAAGCAACTAATCTAGCTTGGTGTAACTATAATATTCTTATATTTTGAATTTTGAGGTTTTGATTTGTTTCACACTTGTATATTTGCTTTTGCAGTGGGAAAAGATAAAAAGGGAATATTTTCTATTAAAATAATGTGTCAGACAAAATTAGGAGTAAATCAGAATTAAAAATGAAACATTATTTTTACCATTAAAAAAAAGTGGGAAAATGCTAATACAGAAAGCAATAATTTCATAACATACACTAGATTTAGTAGCTTCTTCTGTTTATACAACTCTGGCACTGTTAGAGGCTTTACCAATCAGTGTATATGGAATTATGAATGAATGCACTGAAAATGCTCTGATATTTGATATGTCTGTGCATTAATGCAATGCAAATTTACCTGTAGCTCTGCTGGGCTATTTATTATGTCACAACAGAAACCCAAAGGGTTTCAGAGCTAACCATCCCAACCTTTAGTTTGTGTTTGTTCTGAGCATAATAACCTAGGAGCTGCTCATTTCCTGGAAAGAAGACACCCAAAGGGAGCTTGAAAATCATGTCAGAAGATGGGAGACGAGTTATGTTCCGTTGTTATTTTGAGAGGAAAGCCTACTGTCACCCACAGACGTTTTATTTGCCATCAGCATCCAGCAAGATGTTTAGTGGTAAAAAATCCTCAATGGCAAGAGCAACTGAGTCAGAGGACTCTAGCAAGCAGCATTCTGCAGTCAGAAATGGCCCAGCAGAGCCCTGCTGTGCTTGGAGGAATTTGCCTCTATTCCAGCTTAACAATGAGCCAGAAAGGAGATATTTGAAGCAATAAAGAGAGGAACAGATGGGTGAGCCAAAGGTTAGTGTCAATGTGATCCTCTGAAAATTAGCTGGATGGTCATCATTACCACAGACAGACACAACAAGTAATATCATTGGAAGAAAAAGAGGAAAGTAGCACGAGCAGAGAGGCATAAATCCCTACACACCCCCACAGCCTCCAAGAGCATGTACATATTAATTCATTAAAAGAATTTCGTGCACCTCAAAATCTACTAATTGGTGATGTAGGTGGTCTCCAAAGTTATAGATAACAGAGACATCTTTAGTGAGGACACCCTAATTGGAATTCCCATCAAGTCAGACTTGCTAAAACAGACTCATAGGTTTCAGAGGATATTAGTTGCCTTAGGTAGAAATGCATTTTGTTAGACAGCTCTCCCTGAGAATGCTTTCCCCAGCTCTCATGTGCTTTGCCTCGGGGTTGTGATATGCATTATCATAGACAAGCACAGTTGTCTCACCGATTCATAGATTGTAGTGGGGGCATGATCCATTATCCTAATTACCATGTTGAAAGAAATATTCAAGAAAAATATAAAAATATGTCTTTTTAAGCTTCATCCACAGAAATCTGTGTCTAGCCAAGTGAATTAATGCACTGACATTTTCTGGAAACCACATATAATACTCATTGGCACAGATTATAATTCCAGTGAAGTCTATGGAAAGATGCCAAATTATAATAGGTGCAAAAAACTAGATCTAGCTGCACATTTTATACTCTTCTTTTTCTTTCTGCCACTTGAAGTAACATATCGTTAAATACATACACCAGCCCTATAATATAAATAGCAGTTCTCTTTTTTTTATTTTTTATTTTTCTTTTGTAATAAATTACTAAAAAAAATGGTTCTTGGAAAGTAGCATAAAGGATGAAGTATAAATCTACACAAATCTCCAGAATGCAACATATTTTCACAATGAAAGAATCAAGTATTTACTATCAGATGACTTTGGAGATCACTAAACTTTGATAGTCAAAAGATTACAGAAATAGGCCCTGATAATGCCATAGTCCACCGTAAAATAAAGGGACACAGAAGTGTAACTAGTCATGAACAGAAACAAACCTTTGAAACAATATCCTCCCTGAATCTTACTCACTGCCTCTTAAAAAGACATTGGCTTGAAACTTTCCATAATTCCAAACTCAGCCTTGCTCTAATCTTGCTTGTAATCTTTGAACAATCATAAAAATTCTTGCTGGTTTACAGCATTTACAAACATTATCCAAAAATGCTCTGCCAGTTGGCCACCCAGTATCTTATTTGAAAAGTAATGCATATTTCTCAGTGGAGTATCTGACATAATAAAGATCATTTTTTCACTGTCTAAAAGAGAAGAGAAGGAGGCAGGAATGTCTCCATTTTCTAATGCAGTTTCTATATTCTATGAACAATTATTATCTTAATTGCCACCCACACCCACGACTCACAATCTGCTCAGTCATTTGTAATATACAGACACAAAGAGAAGAATCCATGTACAATGTTAGCATGGCTTTCAGAGAGAGAAAGAGAGAAAAAGCATTTTTCTAACTTTTCTGCTAATTTATGAAACAATCCAAATCTAGATTGCAGTGAAAGTATTTTCCTCACAGCATCATTTAGAGATATTAAAAGAACTGTATCTAGGGAAAAAAGAGACGAAATTGTCTAAGTCTTAAATGACTGCATTAGTTTCCAATCATGTTCTTATTTATTTTAGCTTTATGATATAAACTTGTTCTCCTAAATAAATCAGAAGCAATTATTTCCTATAATTCTGCAAGAGTAAGAGACATACCAGTCTCTGTAAGCTGACACAGCATAACCCAAACAAACTGTAGCACAGTCAAATGCTGAGAAGTGACTCTTTCTTTACATCTAGGATTCAGAATCCAGAAGAATTTGGGGCGAATAGAAGACCTCTTCCATTAGGTTCTTTTCCATGGGAAAGACACAGTCACCCCTTCTGTTAGGTTCTATGGGTCCTTTTACTCCACAAAGTGAAGGTTCCTAAAAGATCTAAAACATAAATGCACATAAAAACATGACTTTCAGAACACATTTGTTCCCAAGGGGTCTCTCTCTCTCTGAGGGTATATCTGTATACAGGATACAATTTTTTCAATGTGCCTGTTCTTTTGAATGACTTCAACACTCATACATATATATGAAATACAGCCCACTGAGCATTTTTCAGCTGAGACGAATATTTTATGTCCCCTTCACCTCCTGCTACATAGATCTAAGAAGATATTTCATCAAAATATTCACAAATTGTTAAATGGTTTTTGCAGAGTGAAAATTATTCCACTCAAAATTATAAAAATATAACAGCAGTATTCTGTGTTCACTCCAAAATTCTTCAAAGTCCTCTCAAACTTCTGCAGATAATTTAAAAAAATAAATGAATAAATCAAACAAAAAACCAAACAAGTGTCAAAATTTGAGTCTGCATTGGTTCTAAGGTTCTTATAAAACCATTTTGCCTTTTTGGGAAGGTAATTTTTCACAAATACGCATCTTGAATATACAGTCAAACCATTTAAAATTTCTGAGGACAATTTATGTAAGAACAGCCAAGTCTGGTTATTTTATAATACCTTCATCTAGCATGTTTTGTATAGATAGGTAGTGGAGTTTCTCTCTCCACAAGTGAGAAATCTGGGGAATAGGAAGGAAATGGTTAATCTCTTTTCAGAAGAACAAGGCCTGGAATTGAGGCTGACCTTGCTTGTAGTCTATACATTGACCTGAATGTTCATGAAGTTAAATCTGCGTTATGAAGTCTCATATATACCCTCAAATCAAATATTTTCTTTAGTCAAATAGCACTGACTTTTGGGAAAGCTCCTGGGGCATTTAATAAACTAGAAAATTCATGTCATTCTGTGTAAACCATGCTTTCCAGTGCTTGAGTCGTATTTACAGACTGGCATAGATGCAGTGAGTCTTGATGAAAGGGATAAAGTCAGACAGTTGCTTCAGCCAAGACCCAGTACTGTTTTTTCCCTTGCCATTTTCAGATTGGCTTTCCTAGTCTCTGGGCTTCAGTGCAGTTATACTTGTGGTATCCATGACAGCTTTACTACTAAGTCTGTCTCTGGAAGCAGCCAGCACAACTTACTGTGAATCAAATCTCACATGCTTGCACTTCATTATTTTACTTTATTCCTTTATTTTATTCCTCTACCTTCATTCCTCTACAGCTCTGGTAATTTCTGAACAAGAAGCATGTGGAAAACAAATTGTGTATGCATGCATGTGTGCTTTATAGACATGGATAAATAAATACAATCATGTACTCCCTTTTAAAGCAGGTGATATGTTACAGTAAAAATGCATCACTGTTTTATAGCATTTTCAGTGAGGGAGAAACATACAAGAAATCTGCCAAAATTACGGCATCTGTTTTCTGTAGATATTAGCATGTTTGGTTTAATTGCATTGTTTTAGAAACATTTTTAACTCTGGGCTGTGACCACAGAGAATGATACACACATTGAAACCACAGAACAGAGAGGGAAGATAAACAGTGCCTTTCCATCCCAGTAGGAGCTAAAAGGAGCTCAATTTCAGACTTGTAGGAGTTGGTTAGATTGTGTTATCAAGTGTTTTCTAAGACCATCTATAAAGAGACAATTTAGGCAAAAGTAAAAACTTTTAAAGAGAGAGAAGAAAAAGGACATAAATGTTTCAGGATTTTTTTCTGAGCCCAAATTAAAGGCATGCATAATAATAATAATAACTTTTTTAAAAAGTCTGGGAAAAAATAAAAAGCTTATAAATGTGCTAGTTTTTTTTATTTGATGTGTTCCCCATACCTCCTCCTTTCCCCAAAATTATTTCTCTGACTGGCTGAAAATACCTGAAATTACCCTGATAAAAAATGTGCTCCTAGAGGCCAGTCTAGCCAAGTTCTTTCTCCTTTGTGCATAAAGCGAGGATGGAGCCCAAACAGTAACTCCCTACTTAGCATGCACTTTAAAAACATGAGATGAACAACAATGTTTACAACATAACGCTGGTGGTTCTGGAAGGGATGGCTCAGGGCACTTCATTTTTAATGTAATTGCTGCTCTGCAATATCTCTGTAGTTTATGAGGACTTGTGCACCAGGACTAAGATTAATGATGTTAATTATTTAGTACCTACACCTTGCACTACATTGTTTTGTTTTCAGTTTTATATGTATACTACCTGAGCAGCCTAATACACCTGAAAGTTTGAATATGATACACACAGTTGCTTTTGCTCTTTGGAGATTTATAAATCAAGACAGTAAAATATCTAACAAAATATTATCTACTACAAGCATGAAGTGAAAATGAGGTAATTCCTTCTTAAAAATCTCCTTTGAATATAATTCTTCAACTAAGCATGCAACGAAGAAATATGAGCACTTGTCTGTGTAGCAGTCAGGTGTAGTGATCCAGATTAGGTTTTGGCCTATACGAATATGGAAAAAAAATATTGTGGCAAGAATTTTAATGAGCCCTAATGAACAAAGGAAGTTTCTTCCAAACACTTTTTAGACATTGTAGGAAGTATCCTGTTCCCATATCCTAATTACACATTCACATCTTCTCCCCATATCCCCTCTAGCCTCTTTCAAGCTAAAGGAACAGTTTAAGATGAAGCTGATGGGTAATTTTGTTATATTTCACTATTTTCAGGCTCCCTCTAAACTAGAGAGGGAGCAATGGAATATCACTTTGACTTGGACTTTTCCTGTTTTTAAGAGAATAATGTGGTAAAAGAAGGAATTACCTGTAGGAATATGTTTCTTCTAAACTATTTTAGGATGTGCCACATTTTAATCTGATCTATTCAAACTTCCTCCTCCTCGAATCCAGTTCATTTTAATTTCATTAAATTTCCTGGTCAAAAAAATATTTTCAATACAAGACACATTCTTCTAAGCTCAATTCATACTTAGAGTAAATAAAAAATTACCATTCAGAACCACTGCTTATCAGCTTTAATTTACAAATTCCTTTGAATCAATATACATTAATTGAAACCAGCATTTTTGCCAAAACATAATGTACTGAAAGTAAAACTAATCACCCTTCTTTTTAAATAAGTGTTTGTTGTTACCATTGCAGTCAAAATAGTGAGTTATATCATGATTTGAGAAATCACTGCACATGAAAGTTGTTATTCTGTTTGGTTGCTTTTTAAATTTATTACCCTTGAATTGTGTAGAAATAGTCCATCAGCAGAAGAATATTCTTAACTGTCAGAGTATAGGTATGGTTTTAATTCAAAGCATGGTTTTATGCCCTATTTCTTCAGCCTCAGAAGATAAGCTGTAGCAGCCTCAAGGCTAGAATATAACCAGTAGCTCATTTTTGTATTAGCACACTTTATGGTCAAATAGATCAACACATCTCCTTATCATACCTGTATGGTGCTCAGAAAATGCATTTTTATGTGTCCAAGACCTTTAAAGGAAGAAGTAGAGCAATGGTAGAGTATGGCTGTATTATGCACTGAAGGGAACAGTAGCAGCATGAAAATTGGCTTTGCAATCACTGGCTCTGGCACTGGACATGGTGTCTTCATACAGCAAAACGCAGGTGGTATGTAGCTAACTTTGTTATGCTATGTGCATTTCTTTGACACTTGTAGGCAACTTCCAGTTCCTCTAGTGGAAACCGATCCTTTACCATATCTTTTTCTTTGTTAAATTTTAGACAATACATCTAGCAATAGTTAAGGCTTGCTGACACATTAATATTTACCATTTCTTAATATCATACAGCGAGTGTCTCTACTCAGTGGACCGAGTACAGTAAAGCTATTGAGGCCTAAGGAGTTGATATGAATCCTGCCACAGAAATCTGGCATAATACAAAGGATTTGAAATCTAGGCTTTTAGTTTGGATCCTGATATTGTTCATCCAGAATAAGCAGATCTATACCTCCTCTAAGAAATGGTAGGTTCAGGTGTGTTCCCTTGTCTTAATAGATTAACTTTCTGAAAGTTAGTAAAAGATTTCTTGCTAAACAAGAGTGTCCTTCACTTGTGAATTCCATTGCAGACTGCACTGGAAGCTTGCAATAATTTTGTCTTTATAGTTCAGACACTTCTAGGTAGTCTGTATTTCCAAGAAATAATAACGAGGTATCAAATTAAATGAAGAAGTAGGTACATATGTGGTGAGCTGGACACACGTGTGCCCAAAACATTTTTAATTTAAACTCATTTTAACTGTATATATACTAATAAGTTCTAAATATATGCACTTTCACCCAAACTAATATAACTTAATACCAATGCATATTTATTGTTATTAGATTTTTATAGCATTTTTCCTGTATGGCACCTCATAGGCGTTAAGTTAGCTGGATTCTCTAAAATTCAGGCTGTTTAGAGAACAATAGTTCCATTCACAAGCAACATTAACCTCTTAGCAATTTATAGCTCTTATTTACACTTACCTTGTGCAATATAGGTAGCATAAATCTTCATTGAAACAAAAAAAATTAATGTATTTGGATATAGTGAAACAAGAAAATATCTGAGATAACTTTATTGTGCTTCATAAAAATGGTCTTTAGTGTTGGGCGTAGGCAAAAAATCCACATTGAATATAAAATGCAATTTCTGAAAATAGTTTTCCATAATAATGTTTCATTTACCCTTTTTTCTCTCTTCTCCTCCCACCCCCTCTCATCTACTACATTTAACAGTGAAAACGTCCAATAAAGATGAGCAAAAAACAGAAGAAAACCAACCTGTTTTGTGAGAGCACTGACTCTGACAGCACTATAAATGATGGCAAGACTCCAATTTTTAAAATTGTTTCATTTAAAACCTAAATATTGAATCCCTGTACAGTGTTTAGAGGCTTTTCAGCCTTCTCTGATTCAATTTAGAGGAAACATTTATGGTGTCTAAATTGTTCCTGGCAGTTCTGAGCTCGGTTGCATTTTAAACAAATATAATTTATACAAAGCGGTGCCACATATAGTCCCAAGAAATCTAAAATATCAATCAAATTTCATTTGCAAACCAGTTTTACTAATAGTCAGTGATTCAATTGCTCTTCCCTTTTGGAATAAAGGGTACTTTAAAACTGATAACTGTGAAATACACAGTTATCTTCCAAGAGCACTCTTTCTCATACTAAATGACTAAAAGACTTCTACGCCCGAATCAAATAAACCCTTCAAAACAGCATGTAGATTTCTTGTTCAGTTATTATACATCAATCCAATACATTAATCAAACATCAGATAAGTTCAGCATGACAGTGTTGCAGTGTTTGTGTACTACAACTCTTCATTTTCTTTTTTATTAAAAATAAGAACATGTACAGAAATTCAATAGCCGTGTCCTTCTGGTTTTAAGATGTTACAATCAAACACCAGGTAGACAGGCCTCAGTGTGTCAGCTATTCATTTCTTCTAAGATTTTTCTCTTCTCTTAGCTGTGCTGTACTATTCTATACATGCATTTAATTGAAGCGACGTGCCTGTGCGAGTCCATCTGATTTATCCTTCTTCTTGTGAGCTTTAAAAAAGAGCAGAGATCTGTTCTAAATCAAGATATAAAATATATACTTTTATACACAGATTAAAAGAACACCTAAAGATTAAATACAAAGTAACATGGTCCAATTTTCAATGTTTCCTCGACAAGTCTCACACTCACATCGATTCTAATTACGTAGCATATCAATACCTACACAATATTCTGAAAATATTCAATCTTCCATCTGTTTTTTGAGTCTTCATTTACTTTACCTTTTTAATGTTTTGCTTTTCCTTTCTAAAATTTCTGTCTCTTTTCTGACACTTGCCTGTTTGGTCAATTTTTTCTTTTTAGCAAACTAATTATTATAAAATCCAGCTTTAATTCTATCTTGTCTTTCCTGCCTAACTATTACTGGTTTTTTCTTTGCTTCCTGCTACTTTGAATTCTCAAACCTGCAAATCTGATAAGCTGCCTTTCTCTGTTGTTTTTTTTTTCCCTTTTCTTTCTTCTTATTTTTTTTATTTAGACAGTATAATTGCCTATTACTTCACATTAGCCCACTCACAGTGCAGATTGTCACATTTGTTAGTTAGTTGCAGCCTGATTTTCAAAGCTTGCAAAATCCACTAACTTCAGTCAGATTGAATATTTCAGTGCCTTTCTGGAAATCAAGTTCAGAGTTCAGTTTTCATCATAATTTACATTTTCTGCTAAGCTAAACTTTTTAAAGTATTCACCTTCCACCTTTCTCATTGTGTGAGAACTTGGCAATTCTTTCAGCTCAAACTCTACCACTGAAATGATGGGCAGCACCTTCAATTAGCGTAGTTTCAACTACTTAGGTGAGCAGTTACAATTTTTTTAACTTCATAAAACTGATTAAAGTTAAACCAGTACATCATTTCTCTTTCTAGAAATCTAAAAGATTTACACCAACTGTTTGGAGAAAGCACATTTTTGCTTGCAGCTGTCAAAACACCCTGTCAGTTCAATTATCTGGAATGCCTATTAGTCAATTTTTAATAAAGCTTCAACTACTTCTCTCTGCTGTTTAATGAATAAGGTCCTTCTGCACACCTTTTAAATATGTGTTTCATGGCCTCTATGGAATTCAGAAATTATAAAGAAAAAGTGATTTGATTTACTCATAAGATGCATTATAATTTCACGTGTTGCATGAAACTGCCATTATTTCTGCTTATGAGACCTCCTGCACTCTTGACATTATTAGGCCTTCTGCTGGAAAAAGCATCTTGTGTTAGTAACAGCACTTTTAAAAATATGACACTGCTAAGATGTTTTGTTTCAACATTTTCCCATACTCACTAAGCAAAAGAGAGAGAGGTAAACTGTGTGTTTGCTCACATAGTAATTGTGTGAAAGGATTGTGACATCTTATTTTTCTTTAAACATTATTATTATTATTACTAAAAATAATTATTACTAGTAGACCAGCAGAGGGGAAAATGGGGAGGGATAGAGCACTACACATGGCTGGTTTCTGTTCATTGGATTTCCTTCGTCTGCCCCCAAAACATGTCATGCCTCCTGCCAGAGGACTGGACAAGTTGGATGTTTGTTTTCCTGTGGATAAATATAAGAAGTTTCTTTACCAGTACCTGTCCTGTACGTTCAGAGTGATGTCCAAGGGAATACAGCACCTTTTCTCCCTCTATTGAAACATTATCACAATCTCATTGCCAGAAATCATGTCCTTTGCTGTTTAGCTATGGTAAAAATGAGGCTTCAGAATCTGCCTGGGTGGCTGCCCTATGATGATGGTCCTGTCACTCACCATCAGCAGCCCCCAGGTTTCCTTCCTAGCAGGGTCAAAAGGATTCAGCCACAAAATGTTGCAATTTTGAGGAGCTGAAATGACCATTGCTTACTTGGTCTTATCTTTCCTAGCAGTCTCTTTCTTGACACAGGTTTTCATGTGATGTTTTCTTTCAGGCTGTCTTCTGTTCAATCAACAGGATAATAGTTTACTCATATTTCTAATGGGAATTAACTTTTTGTCTGTTCTACTTTACAAAGATAATCCTCTATGTGAAATGATGCTGATGAAGTCACTGATGACAGTGGATATCATGGCCTGGTTAAGCAGATGATTCAGGTGTTCAGTTATTAATTTTATTGTCTTTTTTTGGTTGTGTTTTTGGGGTTTTTTTGTTTGGTTTTGAGTTTTTGGGGTGTTTTTGGTTTTCTTTTGTTTGGTTGGAGTTTTGCGTGTGTGTGTGTGTTGCTTTGCTTTGCTTTGCTTTGCTTTTCTTGGGGGTGAGGGGGCAAGGTGGCAGGTGTCACCGTTTCCCCCAGTGTGAAAAGTCATTGAAGTACACCTGAAGTCTGATGATGGCTTTCTCATCTAGTCTTATCTGAAGCTTCGAAATGGAGCAAGTCAAAAACTTGCCATTCAGTGAATGTTTTAAAATAATAAAGAGTTACTGAGTGAGTGATACTTGTTTAAAAATGAGAAAGAGTTTGAATAAGAAACATGTCTGATTCTGTCTGCCAGTGAAAGTGAGATTTGAGATTAGACTACATGAACTTTTCATTTAAAGTAAGCATAGCATTATCAGGACTTCTAAACTAAAAGTTAAGTTTCTTTCAGCATTATAATAAACATCAAATCCTAAATCTTCCCCTTAGGGAAAAAAAAAAAAAATCTCCTTCCTCTCCTGTATAATGTCCTCTAACCCTAGTCCTGATCTTTGCCAGAAACTTTTAGCAGCTCCTCTGCTTCCAGCAGCCTCTCCTCCTTCCCCATCCTGAAAAAAAATCTTCTCTTTCTTATAGCCTGGCTGTATGTCTGCTCACTTGTCCTCTCTGGGGCTTCCCAGCCTCTTCCTGCTGTGGACCCTCTGCTTGCTCTGTATCCTTCACACTCTGCTACTCACATCACATCCTCCAGAATGTATCAGACTCTCCAGAAGCTTCTCCCAGCTGAGCAAGGTCAGCTGCTGTCAGGGAAAGCAGCATCTCCCCTTCATCCAGAGGATTTCTCCTGACCCGGGCTTGAGCTGTGTTAAAAATTCAAAGCAAACAGTTTTCCTCTCTGCTGCTCATCTAGGTCCCTAAAATGGAACAGAATCTAAAACAAAATAAAAGAAAATAAATCATAATTGCAAATTGAACAGACGTGCATCCATTTTAATGTAAAGTAAAGCCTACCTCTTACAAGTAGCCTCTAATTGTTAGTGTTTGGAAGCCAGAGAACTTGAAAAAAGATTCTGGTTTTAAAATTACAGCCCACATCAGATGTAAACAGGGTCACTGGAACAGGAGATTAATCTAACCTGCTAAGGGTGAAACAAATCACAAGGATTAAAATGTGTCTCTAACACCGTGCAACATTTTGAGTGGTATAATGTCATATCATTTTTATCTAACTTTCTAGATGTTACTATTATCATCACATTAACACTGTATATCAATTTCATCCTCATAATAGCTGCATATTACTGAGAGAAATTACTGATGATATACAAGGAGAAGTTGTAACACTGAAACACTAGGAATGAGATCTGGTACTGTGTGTAGGCCTGTAAAATAACCTTTACTGCAACTTTGGTTCTTAAAGTAAATCTTTGTTCAAAATTAATCCTCTGTGGTGCTTAGCCCTGGAGGTGCCTAAATTTCATAGACTTCATAGCTTTTCAATTGTAGGATTTTACTTAGGGATCTGAGCTACTCAAGCACAGATTGGTGCAAATTTGGGTCTCCTCTGAGAGTTCAGGTAGGATGCCCAAACCCCAGCTTAGCCTCTTGCAGGGTTTTATGCAACAGCAACTTGTCAGTTGAAATGCAAAGACAGTTTAGGTTTTCTTTAAAAAGGAAAGGAGATGGCTGGTGCCTTTTGCTGGCGTTGTTTCCCCTTTCTTGTTTAGTAGGGGATTAAACATTTCCCTAGGGTGTAAAAGTGGGTTAATTCCATTCTCTGTCTCTTAGAATTTAAATATCCTGTTTTCCAGATAAGTGTCCTCATCACCAAGACCGTGTTTCACCTACAGCCCTCGTGAGCTTTTCTCTCTCTGCACAGTGACTTTGATGGAAGGGCTAAACAGCCCTTTTCCCTGGAGAGCTGAGCAACCAATCCACTTACATAAAAATCCATTTAAAGAGAGCTTTAAATTCATGTCTTTCTAGGGATTGCTCTAACCTACAACATGCTGCAAAGGGTGCATTGTGGAAACCAAACCAAACCAACCAACCAACCACAGTCCATGCAATCGCAATTGCAATTTTTTAATGTTTTGATTGGTGTTAATCCATAACTAGAACGTACGTATTTGATCAAACTCCTCATAACTAAATGCATGGTACCATCTAGTTTCTAAGTATCAAGAGGCTCTTGTAGAGGTACAGAGTATGAAAGTTATATGAGTGGCCATGAAATCTCCAGGATGAATGAGGAGACAGCTGAAGACATGTAACTGGCTGCTTAGTGGCTGCTGAGGTCATAGTTTTTGACTATATGCCTAACAACTAAATTTGATATTCATATTTTCTTTTTGATGAGATTGTAAATTTGGAGCTTTACTTCTTTATTTTAGCAGTCCCCAAAATCTTAATTTACTGCATTAAATTTTATCTGTGAGCCACAAGACTTTTCCAGAATGTGTATGGAGTATAATTAAAAACATAGACATTCAAAACAATAATTCAGAAAAGACACACAATTGTATGTTGAATTTAATATTGCCATATCGTGACCTTTGATCCCCTAAATGGTGACTTTTTTCACATGGAATACTCTTCTCCACTCCATCTGTAATATCTCAGCCTGACATTCCTAGGACCTCAACCAGCAATAACTCCCCTTCAAGTGAAGACAAAAATGATTGCTAAGGATGTAAAAAAATAACTTATTCTAGTTCACTTTTTTGCTTTACTTTTGGTTTAGCATTTATTGAGAAAAACATCACAGTGGAAACAGAATTCCTAGTTCACAGTCCTCACACCCTGTGCTTTTTATTGTTTGCAAAATACTGCTGTCATTTTCATCTATAAAAGATGTGACCCTAGGGGGAAAAAAGTGATTGTTCATTTAAGTAGAATGCTCACAGGACAGAATAAGGGTCTATATCCATTGGTTACCAGGTAAATTGAGATAATTCTAGTTCAAACAGAACCTGTTCCTCCTTATTCTAAATTTGCATTACAAAACTACGAAGGAATCCTTCAGGGACAACATGAAGAGTTGTAAGGGAACAGTTTTTGGACAGCTGAAGGAAAAGATGGGCACCTGCTGTTCAGTAAGTTGAGGGAATTGTTGCATATTGCAGATTTTCTGTGTGTTACCAGGACAAGCAGATGGCCAGAGACAGCATTTTCTCCTTATGTGTAGTTTATCTCCATACATATTCTAATGGCCTATATTAAGGTTTCCCAGCATTAAATTCAGTTCAATTTAACAGAGTTAATATACATTTAAGTAGTACCAGTTGCTGTCAAAATTGCCTACTTGGAATAGATGACTCTTTCAAATACTTTAGCAAGGATGGCAGTGAAAGGGAAACACAGTTTGCATGTAATTTTGGGTGCTAACTCAGACCCCTGGGAATAAAACTACTTCCTCACTCAACATTAGTCGCTTGTGTTTGTCAAAAAATTGTTTTGCCTTGCTGAGCCTTCATGGGGGACAGGATATAACAGCATTTGTCTCCTGAGAATTATTGTGTGGTTTTAATCTATGCTGACAATATACAGGCCTAATCAATGCTGATTTTTCTTTATGTCACCACCACCTTTTCTCTTTTTTTGTTCATAAAGTTACACTGTTACATATCTTTGTGGAAAACTTATCCAAGCCTTTACCAGTTTGCTGTTAAATACTATTGAACGTTATTGACATTTATATTTAAATTATTAAAGTACATTAAAAAGCAGTGTATGCTCTTAAGCAGAGAAAACAGGAGGAAGTATGGGGAGTCAGCAGAATTCAGTAGTATCTGATTATTTTTATCAAGATGCAGGAAAATCTGGGATTGCTTGTTTTCTGATACTTTTTCCCTGCTTGGGCTGCCTCCTTTCCAACAGCTGATAAAATTAAATAAACCAAAAATAATATCTGAAAATACCGGCTGGATCCCAGAATTCCTTTCTATTTTTATTTTTACTTCCATTTTGTATTTTCTTGAATTTTATATTCTTGTCTGTAACACATTTTAAACAGGAGAAGGTTTAAGTTTGTAGTCTCCAAACTGGTGTAGTTTCACTTTCAGTCTAAGACTGGAAGTATCTAACATCTGTGTTGAACAGCTATGTCTCTTTTTGGAAGTAATATTTACCATGCAGTTGCAACCACAACCACAAATCAGACAAAAGACTCCGTTATTTTCACTTCAGTGGGATCCCACACACAAAATATTTGCTGTTCCAGTTTTTCCAGTACACATTCCAGTTTTTAGTTTTAATTACCATTTTTTATCTGTCAGTTTTTCATCATCATTTATAGTGAGATCTGTTACCTAGACCAGATCAAATGACTGGAGAATACAAGAAAAAAATCTCTGAGAAATAGAAATATATTTCACTTTTTATTTTTACTTAAAGGCAGCACCACATGCTCAAGGGAAGATGATTCCTGAGAAAATGTTCTGCCAGAAACATTCTGGAAAAAGGCTAAGAACTGGATACTAAAGCATTACCAACCTTGTTGAATCAGCTTTGACTAAGAGACTATTATTTCAGGACAGAATCCTGTTAAATTTGAAACAGTGATATGTGAACAATAAATAATTTACATTTCTAAAACAGAACTTGAAGGAACATTTGTGTATGACATGCAAAAATGCCACCTCCATAGCACAGTACAATGAAATTTTTATCCCAATCAGCTGTTTCAGGAACAAGTCATAGAGTCATAGAACAGTTTCAGTTATTATAAATGAATTCTATTTGAAAAAAAAAAAAAAAATTCACCATGCTCTAAGTCACCGGAGATAGATTTCATTTAACCAGCTCTCAAAAAAAGTACACATGACATATGTTTAGAGTTGTGACTATATACAATTAAGACAACCATGTAAGCAAATGCCCATTTAGTAGATCCCTTCCTTACAGCAACAAAGTGGTAATGTCGAGTGTGTGAACAACTAAAGTTCATGCACTTCTAGATAAAGCAAAAGATGTTGTAGAATTGTATGATGCTACTGATGCCAGCCTGTGCCACAGAAAAACTTACACATTGTAGTGCTTGTGATGGAATAACAAATCAAAACAAATCTCCACAAAAGCAATCCAACTTCTAAATTGCTATGGATGCTAATTCTACTGAAATGTTCTGTGATGACACAGGATTTTACTGACTTTAGCTCACTCCATTATTTTTAGTGTATGCAGGAATAACAGTCACACTTTAAAATATTAGTTGGCTTGGCTTTGATAAGCATCCAGAAGTCCTGCTGCTCATTTAAATTTTGACACTGCAAAATTGCTTTCATTGCATTCTGTCATTTTACATTGATTTTATATTTCGGGGTTGTGGAGGTTTTTTCTTTGGAGAAGGTCTGAGCATATCCTTGTTATCAGAAGGGTCAAATAGACAGTAAAATGTGCTGAAAATATCAAAATGTGATAGAGAGATATCTTTTTAACGACATAGATTTTAATTCCACACAAACTTCAGCAAATAGACTGCATTTACAGTATCTCCATTTCTGCAAGAAAAAGTACAGAGAATGTATTATTATTTGTTTTGTATTAGTTTCATTGCTAAATGACTTTTAACAGAAATGTTGAGTTTCTGGTAAATAATTATTTTTATCACTTGAACGTCAGTGATTATTTTTTAAGATGTACCGAGCTCCAAGGTATGGTGCAGTTGACGCACTGGAGGGAAGGGATGCCATCCAGAGGGACCTTGACAGGCTTAAGAACCGGGCCCATGTGAAGCTTACGAAGGCCAAGTGCAAGGTCCTGCACTTGGTTGGGGCCATCCCAAGCACAAATACAGGCTGAGCAGTGAATGAATTAAGAGCAGCTCTGGGAAGAAAGATTTGAGTATGTCAGAGAATGATATGATCAATACAACAGCAATTTGTGCTTGTAATCCAGAAAACCAACCGTATCTTGGGCTGCCAAAAAGGAGTGTGACCAGCAGGTTGAGGGAGATGATTCTGCCCCTCTGGCGAGACCCCACCTGGAGGGTTTTGTTCAGCTCTGGGGCACACAATGTTAGAAGGACATGGAACTGTTGGAGTGAGTCCAGAGGAGGCCCACAAATATTGTCAGAAGGCTGCAGCACCTTTAAAGGCTGAGAGAGCTGGCCTGGAGAAAAGAAGGGTCAAGGAAGACCTTATATAGTCTTCCAGTACCTGAAGGGAGTGTGCAAGAAAGACAGAGAGGAATTTTTCAAAAGGTAGTGACATGGGGGACTGGATTCAAACTGAAAAAAAGTAGGTTTAAATTAGATATTAGGAAGAAATTCTTTACTAGGAGGGTGATGAGGCACTGAAACAGGTTGCCCAGAAAAGTTATGGGTACATCCCTTCCATGGAGGGGTTCAAGGTCAGGCTGGATGGGGCTTTGAGCAACCAGGTCCAGTGGAAGGTGTCCCCGTCCATGGTAAGGATATTGGAATTAGGTGACCTATAAGGTTCCTTCCAACCTAAAGCCATTGTATCAGTCTATGACTGTATAAGGTGTTAGGTGTAAGATTGCGTTTCTCAATCCCAAATTCTGGCCGCAGGAATGTTGGTGCAGTGCCATGTTTCCTTTAGCATGCTTATTCCAGGCACAACATCCCTGGAACAGTTTGCCTCATGGCTCTCTGCACCCTACTCCTGACCCTAATGGTAGCTTGAGGGTGAGGCTGAGGTTCTCAGCATAGGTGGCTCAGATCAGAAATTTCTTCAAGTAGAGATGTTTGAGCAGTGCTGTCCCTCTTTGGAATGCTTTTTCCATTTCTCCTGTCCCTGAAGCTGTGACCTTTGTTGCTATCTGATGGCTGGCCTTGACCTTGACTCTAAGCATAATTTAACCTTGGGATGCAGGTAGCCTATCTTAGAAAGCTGTGAAGGCAAGGACGTGGGTGCAGTGCAGTACTTCCCTTGGCCTGCCTCTTCCACCTGTGTGTCCCTGGAGGTGTAGGCATCCTTGGTCTCCAAATCCTTACTCCAACTCTGATGACAGCTTGGGACTCACTACCACGGATGGTCCAGATTAGAACTGCGTGCAGGCAGCAGTGTTGGTGCCGTGCTGTGCTCCCCTTGGCGTGTCTTTTCTCTGCTCACTGTCTCTGGTCCCTATCCCGACCATAAGTGCGGTGTGGGTCTGCAGCTGAAGCCCCCAGTGCCATTGGTGACCCAAATTAGAAAGCTCTGGAAGAAGTGCTGTGCTGCTTTGGTGTGCCCATTCCAGGTACAGCATTCCTGGAGCTGTAGGCTTTGTGACTCTCTCAAACCTAACCTAATGGCAGCTTGGGGCTGCTGTCTGTCTATGTTTATCCAGCCTAAACCTGAGTCAAAAAAATTCCCTTTGCATAAATCCAATTGACAATCTCCTTAGTAATATATCCCCCACCACCTAAGTCCAGGAAGGAGAATCAAGCCATAGTATTGTCTGGCTTGCAGTCTAAAACATCACAGAAATTATCTGTGGGTTTGGCCTGCATTTATCTAGGGGATGAACTGTACCCATATGTTCACCAGATGACTACAGAGCAGAATTGTATGAGTCAAAGTTCAAGGCCACAACAAATGATAAACTGTTTCTTCAGGACTGTTTTTGATTACATTGCTGTTTACAAAGAATTTTTTTAAAAGGGAATATTCCAAAATGTGTGGGAGGATCATTGTTCCTTGTTATCTCTTTATTTTCCAGTTATGTTCTATTAAATACAACTGTTTTATGGGCTATTTTCATTAAGCATTTATTTCCATCACAGTGACTCACAGTTGGAATTACAGCATATGTAGCTCTCTCAGTTCAGAAGCCATAAAGCTGTAAATTAATTCTGAATATAAATATCAGGCAATGCGTATGCTCACTCTCAGAGTCAAACTCTGTATACATATATGGCTACACATGCATTCATGGGCATAAAATAATAAAAAAATTAATTCATTAATGCACACATGCACACACAAATATATCCCTACATATATACCTAGTGTTCATATTTACATAGCAATATTTACAGGTATTGTAGTGATATTTAAATATAAAAGGATTTGTGTATATGTCTGTGTGGTTTTGTGGGTGTTTGCATGCAAAATTTCTATTTCTTGTTCTTCATCCATTGAGTTACTTAAATTTGGAAAAGAGATGGCAGAAGAATCTGAATGTGTTCTGCATCATAATATCCTTAAGCAAAACGTTAACATTCTCTTATGTTCCAGTCTTTCTCTAAAACAGCTGCAGCAAAAACATTAACAATTCTTCCTTGACTAATGTGTGCTTTGTACATCCTAGAAATAGTAGTTATCTGGACTCCGAACGTAATTCTTTTATGTTTATGTAAATTGAAATAATGCAAATATAAATCTCCTTTATTCTTTTGTGCAGGGCTATTTACACCTTGAATTTAATGGAGTTATGCTGTGCCTTGAATAGGCAAAGAAAGACTTAGAGGTAGACAGGAAACATGTCCAAAATTTTTGCTGTTTATCTGCAGATTATTACAGGCTGAGAAATACCTTTTCCCGCTGAGATAGAAGGATGCAGTGTAAAATCTTGTTTCTATGTATCAAATGTCTTCTGAAGGCTGCACCTGGAGTGATATGTTGAAGGAAAAATCTTTCCCAAATAGAATAATAAAATTGTAGAAACTTGAAGAAAGCCTTGCTGTAACCTGAATGCAAATATTCATAAGTTTGCTTTACCATTACCAAAAATTGTTTTTCTTTGCAGTAGAATAATTTAATTGGTTAAAAAAATGTTTATTTAACTAAAAATGAAAATATAACCCATTGTATAATGCAAATAATCTGCAAAGCTGGCAATAAAGGGGGTGAGAAAGCCTTCCAAGTTTGAGAAAGATACTTTGGTGATGCTCACATAATACTCAGACATCTTTACAAGATCACAACATGTTGCAAGGTGAGTGTGTAGATGTCTGAGTGATGAAGGGAACAAAGTATTTCCCATTTGCAAAGTTTTATTTTTATACATCTGTTGATATGAGAAAGACATATTCAAAATTATTGGAGACACAAATATCACAAGGAATGATTTTCTAACATTACAACAGAAAAACCTCCTACAAAATAGCGTGGAATAAAAGCAACAAAATCCTAGTGACATAAAAATCATTGTTTCTTGGAACATGGAAAATTTGGTTGCACATTATGAATTTCTTTGTTACTATTGTTTTTATTTTTTAACCATGAGAGCAGTAAAATCCTGTAGCAAGCTGCCCAGAGGGGTAGAAGGATCTCCATCTTGGGAGGTGTTTTGCAAACTGCTTGGATTAAACCTGCTTTGAGCAGGGACTTGGACCAGGTGACCTCTGGATACCCCTTCCAGCCTTACAATCTATGACTCTGTAATTGCGTCATTTTGATGAACCATCAGAAGATTTTAAAACCATACTAAAATAATGAATTCATAATCTTAGCTTTTTAGTGTTGTTCAGGCTGTTATTTAGCGGCAGTTTTAATATTTTTACTCACGACAGTGCCATAGGCTATGTCGCCTTTCCTGTTTAGCTGCACCCCTCAGCTGTGTTTGGATATCACCACATTGGAGCCATGTATCTATTTGTCCTCTGGGATCTCAGGTGACTCTTGATTTTAAGCCTATTCATCAGTACAGGATTTGTCAGCTATTACCTCATGAACATAAAACCCAACACTGATGATTCCTGAAATATGTTGACTTTGTAGTAAATAAATAGTTCTATCTGCCACAGGCCATGCCAGATTTTCTACAATTCTTTATGTATATTGCAGACGATATTTGAATATCAACAGTTACTTGAATTAAATTGAAATAACATTAATTAATCTTTCCAGGTATCTTCTAAATGAGGAAAGTAAATAAAAATTATTAATATATTCAAGGTCACTTGCAAAACAGAATAAAAAAAAGAATAAAGGAAATTGGAAAATTTGGACGTTTCCTTGGTCTTATGTGAAAGAGCATAGACACTGCAGTGAAATATCATTCCCGAGAATTCTCAGTATCAACTTTAAGAAACATGTAGAGGTGTGCATGTATGAGATATATATCTGTATATATACACATACACACAGAAATGCATGGGTAAACAGTGAGTTTTACCACTATACCAGTTCTTTTGGGATGATTGAGAGCAGGTAATTTACTAAATATCAAACAAATAATCAGTACGATTCCCTAGTAGTTCTTTTTCCTACACGTTGGTTCTCTCGTAATTTTTCTCTCACTTCATGGGAAAAAGATCCTCAGTCTTAAGTGCACTGCAACCTTTCAGGTTTATCAGATTTGAAATAGTGTTTCACTGCCACTTAAAAAAAATCATTGGGTGGAAAAGCTATCATCAGGACTATAAGAGGAAACTGTGAAAAAAAAAAAAAACCAAACAAAACCGGCAGAAACTTATTTTGAAGATAAGTCCTACTATTGACAAAATGCCCAAACAATGAGATGCATATGATACTTATCAGCCTAACATATCGCTCATTGAATTTCTTTGACCTAATTACACAAGTTTTGCATCATTCAGTGTTTTAGGTGTTGGAAGTTTTGTCCAATGAAGAAGCAGAAGTACAACCTTGCAGCAGCAGTTTCCATGTAATAGATTTATCGTTATCTCAGACTCCTACCATTTTTATTTTTGGAGTGGGGTATACAAAAAACATCAGCTAAATGATAATAGAGAAATTAAAATTATGGAATTGGATTAGCCTTATATTTGCCTATCTATACAGGAAAAAAAATTATATCTTTTAAAAAATTGAAAATAGAGTATTTACTAATTAGTTAAATCAGTTAAAATTTAATTTAGAACCAATCTTCAGTTAAATGTGTATAAAATGCATGAAGAAATATTTTAGTATGTTTTGACCTTCTGCCACTCCAAGGAAAATATTTCTTAAGACACCCAAGAACATGAAAAACCACCTAAATCTTGTGCAACTGTAGAGACACACAGACAATACAATGAACTCATGCTGGCATGAATCACAGAATATGCCAAGTTGGAAGGGACCCGCAAGGATCATTGACTCCAGTTCCTGACCCTGAAGAGCACCATTCCCATGAGCCACACCTTGTGCCTGAATATTGCCCAAATGCTGCTTGAACTCCACCAGGCTTGGTGCTCTGACCACTTCCTTGGGGAGCCTGTTCCAGTGCCCAGCCACTCTCTGGGTCAGGAACCTGTTTGTAATATCCATCCTAAGCCTCCCCTGACATAATTTCAGGCCATTCCCTTGGGTCTTCTCACCAGTCATGTGAGTAAAGAGATCACTGCCCCTCCTCTTCCCCTCCCGAGGAAGTTGTAACTGCAATGAGGTCTCCCCTCAAGTTTCCTCTTCTCCAGACTGAACAGACCAAGTGACATCAGCTGCTCCTCATAAGGCTTCCCCTTGAGGTCCTTCCTCATCTTTGTGGCCCTCCTTTGGGCCCTCTCCAATAACTTAATGTCTTTTGTATTGTGACACCCAAAACTGCTCCCAGCACTCGAGGTAAGGCCACCCTAGTTCAGACAAGAGTGGGACAATTCCTTCTCTTGCCTGGCTGGCCATGCTGTGTCTGATGCCTCCCAGGACAGGGTTGGCCCTCCTGGCTACCAGGGCACTGCTGGCTCATGTTCAACTTGCCATTGACCAGGACTCCCCAGGTCCCTTTTCAAAAGCACTGCTCTCCAACCCCTCATTCCCCAGTCTACCTGTACATCCAGGGTTGCCTCATGCCATTCTCTCCCTGGGGTGAGAATCCAGCACTTTCCCTTTTTGAACTTCATATGGTGAGTGACTGCCCAGCCCTCTAATAAGTCAAGGTCTCTCTGCCTTCGAGGGAGTCTGCAGTTCTTCCCAGTTTTGTATCATCTGTGAACTTGCTTAGTATCCCTTCCATCCTACATCCAAGTGGTCTATGAAGAGGTTGACATCATATTACTACTACAATTTGTTTTATCAAATAGTGATATAATTTTTCTAATACTGTAAATTTTTATATTAACTGTGATTTTATTTTCTGTAACATTATCTGCCATTAAAATGCAGCAGTGAGTTTAAATCAAAGAAAACAGTATATGATTTGAAAATTGTTGAAATAGGTATGCTTTTAACCAGTTTATTTCTTTTGTTTTCTCCTCTGAAACAAAAATTCCAGCTCTCTTAACACAAATTTCAGTTTCTTTTTTTAAATTAAGGTTGCTTTTTCAATATGCAAACTGTTAATCCACAATTTAAACTCAGATCTGATGGTCCCATGAAGTTCTTATTTCACGCCATCCATTTGAAACATCGCAATTTTTCAGGAAGTAATCATCCAATTCTTCCCTTATAGTTGGTGAATAATGTCATCTGAATAAGTGAGATTTAGAGAAACAGTTTCAGGAATGTGATGGGTATCACCTTACCTAACAGGCATACCACAGTGTAGATTTATACTCCATATGTCCTCCTCATAGCTGATGGAGACAAGTAAACAGGCTCAGCATACGTCAGCATGGGAAATAAATTGCCCTGTCTTTAGCTGAAACACCTGTAAAGAATGGCAAGTAGAAACTTTAAAACACAACCACCTGCATTGCAATTCCAAGAAAATAAATATTTAAAGCAAGCTGAATATAAAAATAGAATACAAAGACATTTTGCAATAATAAGACTTTTCTTTCTTTAGAGTCTGCTTAATTAATATGAATGACATATTTGATTTATCAAAAGCTTGAAATTATGTTTCCATAATCTACTTTCAATTCGTATGTTAAACCTACAGGACTACTTAGCTTCAGTGTATGTTTTATACTTGAAACATACTTTTAATATTTTTTTATTATTAAATTTATATTTACGAGTATATGTTATAACATGAATAGCAATTTGAGAGACGATTTTGTCAATCTGATTGTCTAACACCTAAGGGAATATATTTTCAGACCTGTTCTATACATACAAATTAAATTCTATAATTCAAAAATAAAATGCATATGCATATTTTATTTTATTTTTCCAGTTTTCACTTCTTAATGACCTCAGAACAGGATATTTTGAAGGGATTAATTATCTGCTAGAAGATGTTCATTGCCCAAGGTATAGAGATTGAGGCTAGTCATTAATACTGGGGAAATATTTTGTACTCCGATCATTGCTGTCAAGTTTCTTAATGTATTCAGACTTTAAACAAGCTCTTAAAGACTGTGATAATGCAAATTTCAAACTTGAAGCATCTGACAAGACTCACATTGAAACAACCTCTTACAAAAAAAAGTCTTCAGAATATCTCTTTCTAGCCTCTTATCTATTTTTTTCCCCTTTCTATCTGACCTACTTTTCTCCGGCACCTGTCCTCTGAAGTCCTTCAGTAATCAGGTTGTACATCTATCTAAAGCCCATGAGCAAAGTTTTTGGCCTTTGGCTGAGAAACTTTAAATAGCAGTACTGTCATATAGCCCACAAAAAGACAAATAGGCATTGTGTGAACGGAACAAGTTTGTTCAGAGCTGGATATATGTAAACACACACACACATTGATATGCATAAGTGCATGAACATACACAAGCACACACATTTACCTTTTTGCTGAGACTGCTGAAAAGAACATAAAATATTCAGACTCAGATTTTATTAAGGGTAAAGATCAGAAAATCCTTACTTTGTAGCTCTGATTTCCATTAATCTGTCTGTGATAACTTCACAAGAAAATGTAAATTGAATGAAAAAAAATGTTTTTTTCACTAAGGCTTTTTTTGTCATGCTAAGTAAATCAAATGGAGTATAACAAGAATTTACTTTTTAATTTACTTCTTACTTTGAAAGTATCCGAAATATGGTGACTCGAGCATTTTTTAATCTAAAATTTGGAACCTTTTATTCACATAACAGCAAGTTTCTTGCTTCTGTCTATTTGGTTTTTTGGTTTTTAAAGGCAGGCTCGTATTTTTACACATGCTGTTGTGGGAACATCTCTTTTGGATGGAATACCCTCCAACACAAGGCAATACCTGCATTGCCACCCTCATTCTTGAATTTCTGCGGCAGAAAGGGATACAGGGATACTTTACAGACACTTGACAGATAGTGCTCCACCAAAGTCCAGATGGTGGAGTAGCCTCTGACTTAGATCAGCCCTGAGTTGTCCTTATACAGTCTCTACCTTCTGCACTTTGTATTCCGTCTCAAAGCCTTTCAGCACATCAGTCTTGCCTCTCCTAAAGCGAAGAAAGCAGGAAGACATCATACCATTCTGGCTTACTAGTTTGCTCAAATCTGTGGCAGAAGAAGTTCAACTTTACCCAAGTCAGTTCCCCTGCCTGATATCAAAATTGCTCATATGCATTTTAGATCAACTACACGGGATGCTTTTCATGTTAGGATCCAGTTAGATTAAACCTAGTGCTTTTTCAGACGCTTTCAAACCATCCCAAAAGGCACCAAGTTTAGCCTGGGTGTAAAATGATGAGAACAGAAGTATTATGGTTATAATCCTAATCTGTTGAATGAGAATTTACCAGTCAGTTTGAAGGTTGCTAGTGGCCACCTTTCTGATTCAATTATCTAATTCAAAAAGATGAGTAAGAAAGAAAAAGTGGATGCAAGGCTGGGATTTAAGTGCTTTATTAATTTAATGAACTTGCTCTATCAGCTTTATTAAATCTTTGATGATCTTGCAAGCATATGTGGTTTAAATACATGCAGCCCATGATAAATTTATATTATTGTTACCAGAGTTTGGCAGGTTTAAAATATTTACCTAATTGCTAACTTGAAATTTGTCCTCTAGTTAAATATAGCTGTATGTGGCTTCGTATTTGTGTCTTGGAGCCTACCTGGACGTGTTGAGCTCACATGTAGGAATAAATTTAAATCTTTCAAATTAAATTGTTGTAATTCATCTTGAAATGAAGGCAAGCTGAGTTGAGTCTTTCTTCCTCATCATCACCATCACCATAAGTATCACATTTTCTGCTGGCCACCTCCTCCCCTCCACAGAATAACAGAACCACAGAATAAGGTTGGAAAGAACCACTGGGAGATTATCTGGTCCAACCTCCTTGCTCAAGCAGGATGTCCTAGTGCATGTTACTCTGGATTGTGCCCACAGGTCTTTAAAAACATCCAGTGAGGGAAATGTCCCAGCCTCTCTAGGCAACCTGTTCCAATGCTCAGTGACCCTCAGACACACTCCAATACCTTCATCTCATGCTTGCAAATTACCTTTGAAATCACCTTTAAGGTACTTATTTAGAAAATAAGACTTGGTGATTCAAATCATGACTTGTGAGTCAGAATTGTCTGTCTTGAATCATGTCAAGTGTAGAGTACTTAAGGTTTGAAAAAATCCTGTTTGCTTTTAGCATAAGATATTTACAGTATTAAATACATATCAGGAGCACATCTATTTTTAAAAATACTACATATAAATCGGTAAGAGAGCTTGCTCACGTAGGTAAGTTGTAAAAACTACTCTGGGACAGAAAAAGCAGTAATTCCACATAGAGCAAGAGTGTTATGTATGCAGATACCTGATCCCCACTTAGAGCAGGGGGATCTATTTACATGTGAGTCATATGTGTCTTGTTGAGCCATGATTAGCAGTCTGAGATAATCACAGCAAGTCAGGTTAATTAAAGTAATAACCCATGTACCACTTAGCATATCTTAGCCTTAAGGCTGAGAAAGTGTTAATATTCATATGTAAGGCTTTTGCTGGAAGCTTAGAGTTTGCTTAAGCTTACAATTCTAATACAAGGTATACAAGAAAAAAAAAAGAAGAAAATAGAAGAAGAAAAAAATCCTACGTCTGCCTATAAAGTCAAGGATCCTATACAGACATTTAATGTGGGATTTGGTTTATCTAATTTTCAAAAAGATGCTGTGTAGTAGAGGCATGTTGTCCAAATTAACTGATGGTATTTAAAGAAGAAAGCCAAAAATCTTGAGAACAGTTTACCCTCAGGTAGACAATTAAAATGGGTGAGGATGTATAGTCCACTGGAAGTGTTCACCTTTTGCTGTCGACTGAATACAATACTAGATTAGACTGAAAGTCTAGGACAATTTTAGACTGGAATAATACCCTTTTTTGTGTAAAATCTGAGGATAACTGCCTTCTTTCTGAATGAAACTGATGTATCCAGCTGATTGCAAATGAAATTAGGAGAATTCAGAAAAATATGTGCTTACCATAGAATAATGATGATTACAAACCAAACAGAAAGGTTTTTTTCTTTTTTGTCACAAATAGATTTTGAGAGACAGTTGCTTTTTTTCTTCTTTGTATGTAATTTTATATTCAGATATTATCTACAAAGTGAATTGGTATGGCCTATTTAAACGCAAGATAAAGACCCTATTCCAATACAGGCTTTTTCATGTTCAATACTGTGGCTTTTTTGATGTTTTGAACTCTTTTTTTTTGTGGTTAAATGAGTAGCTTGATTTAAATTGAGAGGCACCTCACTGGACAACATGTTCAAACACACTGACTCAACTTACCAACATATGAAAATAATGAGTTGACCTCTTTCACAGAGGACCAAGTAAAGGCAAATACTTCTAAATATAATGATAAAGGAATGCTGTCTGATCTGATGGTTAACCAGAAAAGCTTCCACCTGTTTTCTGTGATGATGTATTCCACTGAACATTGTTTCCTGTATTACAAAGGTGTTTTGCTGTTGTTGTTTCAAATGTCTGTGTTATTCATGCTTCATTCTACCCAAAGTGGATGGTAACATAGCACATGTATCTGATGCCTGCCAGTCGCCATCAGAAAACAAGATGATCAAGTAACAGTAATTGAAGAAACAGCAGATGTTAGTGAACCCAGTATCCCTCACTTTTTGATTCAGTTTTAAATATTCTCAGCTGTTTGAATTTGAGGAAAATATGTAACTTGGACCAGAATTTGCTTTTGCTGCCAGAGTACCTGCTTAGTGGTTGTGGTGGTAGTGATGATGATAGCAGGCCCAGAAGCAATGTTTTGAATATGTATGCCCCCTTCTCATCACAGAATCAAAGAAAGCTCTGTGTGCTGTGACTGAAAGATATGCAGTTGATTTAGTTCCTTGCAAGACTATTTGTTTCTCTGAAGGCATTCCTTGCTTTGATCAGTAAGTTACCATAAATAAAAAACATAGCAGTTGCATAAAAGGGTCTTTTTCTTGGGAAAGAATAATGTATCCTCAAAATTCGGCAAGCCCATAATCTCTACAATGTGGTATGGCTCCAGATCAAGAGCAATCCTCTCTGCTATTTCCTGGTGTATAGATAGTGTGGTTGGATGATTTGTGGGATGTTTTGTCTTTTTCTGGGAACAGCCTGTGTAGCAAAGATTTGGTTGGTGTCTGGGTTTTTTTTCCCCCAACTAAGTGTAACCTCTTGCTTCAGCATAAGAATGACACTTCAAAGTCAATTATTTAATATTGGATAAATAGAATGCTGCATTCAAGGCAGAAAAAAAAAAGAATCCTGATTTATATAAAAGCAGTTTAAATGACCTGTCCAAGAACAGTTGAAATAAATGAAAATAGTCCAGATTGCTAGCATTTGGAACTGTACAAAATGGGAAGTAGAAATCACCTCCCTCCTCAGTAGTGCCCTGAGACAGGAACACAGATAGATAAGAATCTATTTCACAGAGCTTGGAATTATGCAGAAGATCGTTTTCCACCATTGTCCACACTATCTTCCCTTTACTGGAAGTGAAATTTTATCTCATGGATTATAATCCTTCCATGCACACAGCACAGCTCATGTGAGCGCAACAAGTTGAAAAAATGCAAATCTGTGTAGCTATTTTATTTTGTAGGACTGTATTGGTCGATCTGAGGTAAGAGACTGAATTATTTTTTAGTTATATGTAATAATACATCTCAGAGCAGCATGTCTGTGATCATCTTACAGAAGAGCAAAACTTCTTTTTTGTCTCTCAGCCTCCATTAGGATGCTCAATTACTAGGAGATGTTTGCATTCTCTCTGTATCTTGGATGTATATCTTGCACCCTCTTGGAGTCAAGAAAATAAATCTGTGTCTCAGAATCATTATTCATTAGAATAAAGTTCCTTAAGGTACTGAATGGGATAATTCAAACAAGTATTAAAAGTTGCACGCTGGATTGCAACTTTCATTGTTCTTCGGGATTTGAGAAAACTTTTAAGGACATCCCCTATAATTTATAGAATGAAGAAGACACTAATTAAGATGCATATAGCTATAGCTTGGGTTGGCTTACAGCAGGATGTACATAAGCAAAACAGGACTTACATAAGCAAAAATAAAATAAGTTAGGAGGAAAAGAATAATTCATGTTATACATAGCTGCAACCGTAGTCTCTAATGGTACTTAGTAGTACGCATTCTACAAGATGTGATCCATTATGCAGAGTTAAAATTTAATTTCACCTTTCAAGACAGGTCCATCCAAAGAGATAAACTCATTCAACCACATTTTCTGTACACAGGAAAGTGACAAAAAAATTTGCTCAGCCAAACCACGGAGGACGCCATGCTACATCCTTTAGATGTGAGATTACATTACATAACACATCTAAAACATCTGGAAAATATTACACAATACTTTGATTCTATTTATGAGCTGTTCTGTCACGGATGATACAAATATTGTGTAGCAGCAATAAATCTTTCCATTTATTTCTTGCAGTTATTTCCAAATAAGCACAGTACATGAGATAAAAATTTGTTTTATTACAACAAGATCTTTGACATGAGACTTTTCAGTTACAGTGAACCAAAGGCACTTCTCTCTTAGATTACTCTCACCTGAAGCAAATGAACAAATAAGAAACAAATGTAAAATTTTTTATGGGTGAGACAAGATCATGTATTGTTCAATATGAAATACAGAATATCCTAAACAGTTTCAGATTAAATTATGTCACTGCTTATGGTTCTTTGATAGGCCTTGCCTTAGTCTTTCACCAGCTTAAGTCAAAACTCCATGGAGATAAATTATTCCCCTCTGCTTCATTTCATAATTCCTGAGTATTGGAAACAACTTGTTTAAATATAATTAAATTCTTTCAACATATTATGTTAGTAGTTAGCCCTTGCAAACTAACATAATCACACTCTTGAAGACACCAGCACCTTGATTAAAGATGTAGATAGTTCTTGAAATGCCACTTCAATTATATTACAGAAAGATACTACAACAGTCCTTAACTCTGACTTTCTTACATAGAATATTAAATTCCTGAAAGAGATGACCAATTACAACAGGAGGCTATTCAAATGAGATGAAAAATTACAATAAATATGAAGTTATTCTTGAAAATAAATTGTATATTGATTTGTATATTGATTATTCCATTACACTCCAGAAACATTAATTTTTCAGGGTTTAATTAGAAGTCTTAATTCACATGGTTTAACTCCATAAAGCATAACAGGATACAAGAAGATCATGATTCTCATAACCAGTTAATTTAATATGTTAGCTTCTTGAAAATAAATAGCAAGCAGGAATTATGTGCAGCTACTCTGTCAGGACACCCCCTTAAAAATATTCTGTAAAAGAATTCTGTTGTCTTTTTTCTTCTTTGTAAGGAAGAAAAATTTTCTACATGCATGCTAAAGTAAATGGGACTTCCTATTTGCAGGATTTTCCTGAAATAATTTCAGTTTCCTAGTGCTGTCAAGAATCAAAATGCAGGAAGCTACTTTCTGGGGCATTATTTGAAGTAACCAACCACTCTGAAAGGAAATCCTAAACTTCTGTGGGTGCCCACCCAAGCAGCTGTATCACTCCCTGTCTCAGATGAACAAGGGAGAGAAAACATAACCAAAGGTTCATGGGCTGAAATAACGACAAGGAGAGATCAGTCAACAGTTGTCATCAAATAAAAGCCAGACTCAGCCTGGGAAAATCAGTTTAATTTATTAACAAATCAGAGTAAGACAATGAGAAATAAACCCAAATCTCAAAGACACTTTGCTATCACCCTTCCATCCTTCCCAGGCATAAATTCACTCCTGAATTCTCTACCTCCTTCCCTGCAGTAGTGGAGTGGAATAAGAGTTGCAGTCAGTTCATCCATTGCCCATCCTCCTCAGTGGGAGGACTTGTAACACCCCTTCCCCGCTTCTGAGTGAGAAGCCCCTCTCACAAGAGACATTCCACCAAATAACTTGTCTGAGACCTCGTGGAAGGGCTGCAGTTCTTCATGACCTTCTCCAGGCTGGGCCCTTTCCATGGAGCGTGTCTCTTCAGAAAGAGGCAGCTCCAGCATGGGTCCCCTATGGGGTCACAAGTCCTGCCAGCTAATCTGCTTCATCATGGGATCCTCGCTTCATGGGTCACAGATCCTGCTGGAGCCTGCTCCAGCATGAGCTTCATTTGAGAGCACAGCCTCCTTCAGGTGCATCCACCTGCTCTGGCATGGGGTGGATCTCTGCGTGCCTGTGGTCCTCCATGGGCTGCAGGGCCACACTTCCCTCACCACGGTCTGCACCAGGGGCTGCAGGGGAATCTCTGCTCCAGTGCCTGGAGCACCCCCTCCTTTTACACTGACCTTGATGTGTGCAGAACTGTTTCTCCCACCTTCTCACTCCTCTCTTGGGCTGCAGGTCTTTTACCCTCCTTCTTAAATCTGTTATCCCAGATGTGCTGCCACCATTCCTGATGGGCATGGGCTTGGCCTTGGCCAGTGACAGGTCCATTTTGGAGCAGCTGGCACTGGCTTAGTTGGACATGAGGAAAACTTCTAGCAACTTCTCATAGAAGCCACTCCTATAGCCCCCTGCCCCACTGACCACCACGACCATCCCACCCACAGTTAAAAAAAATCTGGCCATGGAAACCAAATAAAACTTGCAGCATTTCTCTTTTCAGAATGAAAATATTAAAGATGGGTAAAGAACTGTTGGCTGCAACAGAGCTGTCTTGTGAAGCAAAGATCTAGAAACAAGCAGCAGAGGACATAAAGACTGTTTGAAAAAAGATCCCAATCTATAAAATCAAACAATGCTCAAAAGAAAATAAATCATTGATGAATGCAGGTATTTTATCATGCTTATGTTCAGTGAAATGATCAACTTTTAACAATATCACATTTTCCTCCAAGCAACACTCACAATATTATTTCACTTTTTCTTTGGACAATAATTTCCTCAGTTTTTCAACGAAGTAGTTACAGTGGGAGATCTACCATCCATGGAGAATTTCAAAGTGATTCACCCAGCTGAATAGAAGTTATTATTTTATGCTTGATAATGACCTTGCTTAATTACAGCTGAAAGCACAACCTGACTTCACAGAGCAAGCTGGTAAAAAAGCAAAATATCAGCTGTCTACCACACCACCTGGTATCTTCAATCCTTCTAAGGCAGTTCTTTAATCTGGGGAATAGTAGACAGTCAGTACTTGCTGCTTTAGCGTCTAACTTCCTTCTATTCAGAAACAGCCAAGTGTGTCATTTCTTATAATACCAAATTTCCCTGTGGTACTTGGTGCAGCAAAACATCTAATGCTGCTGTCCTGCTTTCCAGAGGTGACAAGGACAAATTAACATGCCCTTCCAATCAAGCTGAACTCCTTGGTTACCTAGCTGTTGCCAAGGAAATGTCCCCTCATAGCTAGTACCTGCACATCTGGAGGACAACGGAGCTCAGTTGCACTTCCAGCCTAGTCCAAAGCCATAGGAAGCTGATGGGGGGAATGGCTAATGCCAGCAGGAGAGGCAGAGCGCTGTACCTCCGCTCTGTTAAGTGTAAATAGCACCACCTTGTGTTCTCGGCAGCACCCTTTGTAAGACTGCCCTACCGTAAATCATTCCCACACATTCCTTTCTGTAGTAATTAAAACAAGGCTCTTTGCCATGCCCCTGGGTTAATACAATTTGTTTTATTCACAGCCTAAGTCATTTGCCTCCCTGCAGCACACTGCTATATTATGTCTATCCAGCAGTGTTGAGGGAGCAAGTAGAGTACATTTCAAGGTGTACATAAATCCAGTTCAGGTTATTTCAAATGAAATAATAAGGTAAGTGCTATGTGCTTGACTCCCATAGGGAAAACCCATAGGAAGATAAAGAAGGATTCAGGAAAATCAAAGCTTTGCCTCAGGTTCCTTCATTTAAAAATATGAGGAGACAGAGAACTACAAAGAGGAAAATAAAGAACTGGGCACTCTGGAAATGCCATAAAGGACAGGGCTATGTCCACCAGGGGAATTCTAATCTCTGTTTTGAAGGTGGGTACCAGTATCATACCCTTCTTTCCAAGATGATTGATGCCAAAAAATCCATTTAATAATATTGACACATCAAAATCAGAGGAAATCTTTAAAGAATTCTAAAAGGACCTGTCTTAGAAACCAAATATTACAGAAAAAGCCATAAGCCAGCTGGTCCAGTTCATCTAGAGAAGGAAAAGAATAGAACAAGTATATGTAATAGTAATATCCTCTCAGCTTCTGACAATTTTCCATTTAGAGATTCTCTTATGTATTTCATGGTTCAAATATAGACATAACAGATCTTACAAGTGTTTCTAGTAATTTACACAATTTCCTGTGGAAATTAATTCCATCACTAGGGTTTGGACTTGGCTTTCAGTGATGTAATTTGATGGTCACTTGCTCTTTAATGAAAGCGGAGAAAGAAGTCTCTCCCTGTCATGCTCCTTCATGCCACTAATGGTTTCTATAGAATTCCTAGTGACCTCTTTCCCAAGCTGAAAAGTCCCAGCCTATTTCGTTGTCCACCATCAAGAAACAGTCATTAAAGACCTTAGGCCGACTTTGCTGATCATGAATTTATACAGATGCTTAGTGGTCTTTTCTGGTTAGTTTTCTATTCCTTTCTTAATAATATGTAACATCTGATTTGAATTTTGAATGCTACAAAAACCTGTGCTATTTTCATACAGTCATTTGTCATGACTCCAAACACTTTGTGTTTGTCAGCATAGTGTTCATTATTTTATATAAGAAAATAGTTCTCTTCCTCCCCACATCTGTTACTGTACATTTACACTGAATACCATCTGCCATTGACAAGTCATTTAGTCCTTCTGAAATATTTTACAGGAGTCTCTCAACTTTAGTACATTGAGAAATTGTTTATTCTGATTTAATTTGAGTAAAATAAGATAAGTTTCTATGTGAACTCTTAAACAACGAAGTTTGCAATAGACACTGAAGTCAGTAGGGGAGATAAGAAACAACTGAAAAAGGGGTCTGTAGCAGTCATAAGCCACTGAAAGTAGTGCAAAAGACTGTCTTGGGAACTGAGACAATACAGCTTATCCCTTTTGTTTGATTCACTTTATGTTCCAAAAAATTGTGCACTGCAGTCAACAAAATATTTAACTGGTGCTCTGTATCCTGGGAATGACTTGTTAGATTTTAATCTGAATATTGACAAGAACTTAGTGACAGTATTGCAATGAACTCATATGTTTTGTCTCAGTAAGATCAAAAACCTTTAGTTAACATGAAGCAAAAAGTATTTCTAGCATGAGAACCAGTCTGAGAAAAAGCAAAAAAGAGGAAAAAAAAAAGTTATGATTTGCTGAATGCTGTATTCTGCATATGCTCAAATTCTCCCTGGAGTTCCATGTGAACTTTTTTTGGGTGAAATACTGCCCCATTGTAATACATCCTATGAATAGAACTCCACGATTGCGAGTATTGGAAGAGGTCTCTGGATCATTCAATTTAATCTATCATTTTGCCATACCAAACTGTTTTATTTTTCTATTTTCAGCCCCTGTGAATAGTCTTTGCAACCCTGTGCATTTGTGAGCAGGATGATAGTTATAAAATAATTTACTATATGATGAACTAGTTTATTCCCTGTTGTTTGTTTATGAAGAATAAAGCATCTAAGGAAGTAATTAAACAGATGCTTATTGACATGAGTTTTACCACGTTGGAGGAATATGAATAATGAGGTTTAACTCAGAAGGGTATTCACTAATAGCAGTAGAAAGTTACAAATCTAGATCAATAGGGACCTAGAAGCTTTAGAAGCAAGTGTTTCATTGTGCTTACGTCATCTGCATTTGTTTAGTGAAAACACTTTTGTGCTAAAGGGACAGCATCACCTTACTGCCTTGAAAAAAATAGTGGAAAACAACCATAACTAACATCAAGAAGTCATTTCTTCCCAGGCAGCAAGGGGAGAATTACCTGTCACCTATGACTCATCATCTGCTATATCTTTTCAAACAGATCCTCTTTGTTACTGACTAATTGGAAGAACAATAGTGGGCATGCAAAATATTCTGAGAAAGATAATGAAAACCCTGGATTCTTATTGTTCTATTAAAGATGTAGCAATTCATCACTTAGCATCATTAGTGGCTGATAACTGGAACTGTGTCTATAATACCCATTCAACATTTTATTGTGCTTCAGTCAACATAAAGCATAGGTTAACTGTAATAGCTGTCTGCATTAAAATTTAGACACTGCCTGTTGAAACTGGATAGTAATTTGGTGATTATTCATATTTTTAAACATTCTGCATTACACTAATTTATTATGCAAAATTAAATTAGAGTGCATGGAGCATATGGATTTTTTCCATTTTTTATACTTATTCATGGCAGTGATGAATGACAGATAATTTATAACACTGAAATTTAATAATTAAAATTACTTTTATTATTCTGTTTACTAGTTTCTTCTTTCTGCAGTCTCTTGTAATTTTGCCACATGATTAGCAACAAATTTTGCACAGCAGCACCTTCTAATAGAACACAGCATGGACAATTTTCCATGCAGATTCAATCTCCGTCTATATTCCACTAATCCCTTGATTGTTCCTGGGGAAAATAATCAGATCCCTGTTGTGCTCCTGATGCAATGAGCATTTGTAAAGATAATAACAAGATTCAGTGCATCAAAGGACTCAGAAAATGCATCTGTTCTTTGGCCTAACTGAAAAGGGCCACACAAGGAGCCTGGTCAATTATTCACTGAAGATTAATTAATACAGCTTCATTTGTGGACTGTTTCTACTTGTAGTGGAAATATGGTGGTGTGGTGGGTTAATCTTGCCTGGCTCACAGGTGCCCACCAAGCTACTCTCTCACGCTCCATCCCCACCATAAGATGGGGATAAAATAAGATGAAAAATCTTGTGGGTTGAGATAAGGAAGGAGAGATCACTTAGAAATTAACATCATGAGCAAAACAATCTTGAATTGAAGAAGATCATTTTAATTTATTGTCTATTAGTACCAAATTAAGATAGTGAGAAATGAAAACAAAACTAAATATACACCCCCTTTTTCCAGGCTCAACTTTAATCTTGACCCTTCTACCGCCTCCAGTCCAGCTGGTGCACAGGGAGATGGAATGGGGGTTGTGTCCAATTGTGCTCATATTAATGCATGTTGCTCCTTTCTCCTGCTGTTCCCCTGCTCCAGCATGGTTCCTTCCAACAGGCTGCAGCTCCTTGAACTGCTCCAGCATGGGTAGGGTGCAGTCCTTCAGGAATGGATTGCTCCAGCAGGGGTTCTCCACGGGCGGCAGCTCCTGCCAGAAACTTTGTTCCATCATGGGTTCTCCAAGGGTTGCAGCTTTCTTCAGGTTACAATCACCTGTTGCAGCATGGAGTCCTCCATGGGATGAGGTGTGGATATCTGTTCTACTATGGTCCTCTGTGGACTATACAGGGGATAACCTGTTTTGCCATAGTCTTCTCCATGGGCTGCAGGAGAATCTCTATTCCCACTCCTTCTTACATGACCTTTGTGTCCTCAATTGTTCCTTGAGTTGATGTGCAGCATTTTTTACCCTTTCTTAAATAAGTTATCACAGAGACACCTCTGATGTCCCTGACCAGTTCAGCCTTGAGCAGCGGAGAGCATCTCTTTTCCAGCCATCTGTAACTGGATCTGTTCAGCATGGGGACAGCTCCTGGTCTCTTCTCTGAGAAGCCATCCCTGCAGCCCTTTGCTGCCAAAATGTTGCCATGTAAACCCAGGTGTCAAACTAGCCAGCTAGCCAGAGATTCTTCAGCTGAAAAGAAACAAATATCTTTTCACAGAATGTTCACTTGACCTTCACTGGGACCAAGCTGAGCTTTCAGCAGATACAGCTGACATAAGAGCCAAATAAAGAGCTGGAACAATGAGCTCTAATTAAGTCTAGATGATCAGTTCAAGCTTGTTGTTATCTATAGCTGTCATCATAGAAAACAAGCACTTGACTAGGGATCTCCCATCTGGTTTGACCGCCGAATCCAACTCGATTATTGGAATTTATCTGTTCATCTGGGTACATTTACAGGAAGAAGTCAATAGCAAGGTGCATGTGTCTTGGTCTTGCTCTGAAACGAATACCTAAACTGTCCTGTCTCTGCGACTCCTGGAGATAAGCACAGCCTTAAATTTAAACATGTACTTTCAGATTCTTCTGAACTGAATTTTTCAGAGTAGCAATTTCAGATTGTTGTGATCTAAAAGTATAGAGTTCCCATGCACCACAATTTCATTTATCTTAAGCTTCCCTTTTTACTGTGCAATCTAGATGATGATATAGAAGGACAGTGGAATTAAAAAACCTTGTAAATTATACTTATACCTGTTTAAAGGCCTTCTGCATTGCTAGCCTGATAGAAAGAGATCTTAGTTGAAACCTGATTCTGCTTTGTTGTGTTTTTCATCTTACATAGGAAAATAGCTACAAAGTAGGTTTTGAAAAGCTTTTAGGAATGGATTCTTTTCGCTCATGCTGACGTTAGAACTTCCACTAGCATAAATAAAACACAGGGCAGACCAGAGCATAAAAGCTTTGAAAATGCCTTCTAAGTGCTAAAGTTTGCAATTTTGCATTTAGTTACACAGATATGTCCCTTAAAGTGTTCACGTTTGGAATACTATCTTCCCTCAGGGAAAAACAACAAAAAAAAATTATTACATGTTTTCCATAATCAAAGTACAAATATGGATCAAATGAAGAATTAAAAAATAATAATTGAATTGTTAGGCAGGTGACAGATTCATTGATGATGAAAAGCTTTTATGCTAGAAAATAAAATGGATGTCTACAGCCTTCTTCAAGATCACTTTAAATTATTACAGATATTTTGGCAGTTGCAGAAGGTGCTTGTAAGAGACCAGCCATGAATCAAAACTTTATATATCTGACTCTTCCTTCCTGAAATAACTGTTTATATTCAATATTTTGGAAGGTACGAGACCTCAGTAATTTGGCTTCTGATCTTAAATATCAGCTCAACTTTACATAGCTGTCTCCTACTGCATGTCTACTCTGCAGCATATATGTAGGAGTAGATTTAATATTTCTTTTGCAATGCAGCACCATAGTCTTTCTCTTACTCTGCAACTGGCACCATGTTGTCAACAATTCAAAAGAGATCACAGAACTGAAAGCACTAAATTTTAAATATTATTTACCCTTATGCCCGTTTTCTTCTCCTTCCCAGGATCCTGTAATCAAGGGACCCCTGGCACCAGTATAGCAGTATAACTTTAACTGCGCTGTGGTTTAACTCCAGGCAGCAGCCAAGCCCAACAGAACTGCTCCCTCTCACCCCCCCCCAGTGAGATTGGAGAGAGAATCAGAAAGGTAAAAGGTAGAGAACTCATCAGCTGAGTCAAAGACAGTTTAATAGGGAAAGCAAAAGCTGCTCACACAAGCAAAGCGAAGCAAGGAATGAATTCCCTGCTTCCCATGGGCCGGCAGGGGCTCAGCCATCCCCAGGAGAGCAGGGCCCAATCACACCTAGCAGGGACTTGGGAAGACAAATGCCATCACTACAAACATCCTCCCCTTCTCCCTCTTCCCCAGCTTTATGCACTGAGCATGATATTCTATGGTCTGGAATGTCCCTTTGGTCAGTTTGGATCACCTGTCCCGGCTGTGACTCCTCCCAACCTCCCAAGCACCCCCAGGGCTCTCCCCACCAGCCTGGCAGCACAAAAACCAGAAAAGGCCTTGAGTCTGTGTAAGCCCTGCCCAGCAATAACAAAAACATCTCCACATCATCATCACTGTGTTCAGCACAAATCCAAGACACAGCCCCATGCAAGTCATTATGAAGAAAATTAAGTGTACCCCAGCTGAAACCAGCACAATGTAGTAACCCCACAAAGCAGAAAGAGCCTCTGACACCTTATCCTATTTCATTATGTTCACCAAAAAGAAAGCATTCTGAAAGCCCTCTTTGTTATCTGCCCATAGCATCAAAAGAGAAATATCCCTAAAGAAATACTCAGTCTGCCATGAGTGACTTCAGTCTGAATGTTTCACTTCAGCCATCTAAAAAGTTTAATTAGAAACAAAAAGTGTGTTTTATTTTTCTCTCTTAAAAAATTAACAGCTTCCTTTTTCTCTTTTAAGTGATGAAAATGGTACAAACGTACAAAAGATTGATGTAGTACAGATTTACACGATCCTGCTAAAGGTATTTTACGTATATATGCTTGTTAAATTAAAAGTAAATTGCACAATGTTGAAATATAGGATTTTCTTTTACAGTAAAATTAAAATCAGATATCAAATATTTGTTAGAAGTATATTAGAAACACAAGTAGAAACTGAAATCTGTATCATTCTCTATAAAGCATCTTACCAAAATGTGCTTTGCAAACTATCAGTATTTTACGTAACTGTAAATAAAATGGTCATTTTTTCATCTGGAAAATTAGGTATTGTCCTGACAATGGTAAAAAAATTTAAAATTCCAACTGAACATACAATAAAGGCAAATTACAAATAACTTTTCCTTTTCTAAAGAAAGGTGAAATGATAATATATTTCTGTGCTCTGATAAGGTGTTTTTGCTAAGATGCTAAATCACAACGACTAAAAAAATGAAAGGAAATTTTAAAAAATTGCTTTAGTGGTGCTTTAAGTACACAAGTAATGCATAACATTAATTTAAAATGTAAGTTTAGATTATTTTTCAGTACGTCTGCATTTTACATGGAGACAGGAACTTAAAACTGAAATTTAAAATGTCTTGTTACATATCCTCAGGAAAACCTTCTTTGATTTGGAATGATCTATGACAGTATGTCAGCTTCATTTCAATACTGTGTGAAAAAGCAGCTTGTGAAATGTATACTTGGAGAAACATTGTTAAGTCAGCATTTTGGTTTTCTTACAAATTGCAGCTCAGTAATAGCAGTACTACCACTTAGAATTTGAAGGTGTTTTGTGAATAACTTTTTGTAATATTGAATTTTTATGAAAACTCTGACATTAGCAAGTGAAAGAAAGGTGACACTGCATGCTGTCTCTTGCATAAACTACAATATCTATTATCTCTACTTTGCTTAGTTGTGGATTCACTGAGAGTATATATTACATTGTTTTGTTCACAAAATTGATTTCCTAATTCTCCTTGCCCCAACATTCATGCTTTTTATATATTAGAATAACACCAGTAGAAAGAAGGCAGTCATGCTGCTCTTCAAAAGCAATATACTGAATTTAAAACCTTTGTGATACTTATAATAAAAAGCATATATGATATGGCTTTAAGACTTTCAAATACACATGAAAATGGAAAAATCTCACACAGTTTAAAGATCTGTTTTAATTCAGTAGGGTGAACTCAATTAATGCTGCTATAATGAATCTGTACCAAGCTGGGCTGAAACATATAGTACATAGAGAAAATATTGAAGAAAATGAAACAGAAATTCTGTTTCCAAAAATTATGAGTGCACATAATACTGGAGAAAATGGAAGCCCTGAGTGAAAATCTTAAATGAAAATATAGCCACACATCTTCCAGAGACACGGCTCAATAGCATACTGAGAGTAGTACACACTATATGACACAGTGGTCACTCATTCTGCATTTTTCTCAATAAAGTTCACCATGGAAAACAAACTGTTTATCACTTCTTAAACAATCTTTCTACCTATTCAAAGAATCAGAGACTAAAACTGGCACAGTGCTGGTTTCTCACATAGGTATATGTCTAGTTGTCTGCACTTGAAAAGAAAAAACACAAGAATATATTGTGGATTTAAACTACATACACAGATAAGTATTTTGTAGCTTTTGAGTGTCATTCAGGAAACAGCATCCTGAGATAATATACCACATGTGTTAATGCTGACGTTTTACTCTTAAAACATTGACATGAATTAAGAGTATAAACACATTAGGAAGTGGCAAATAGAGTATACGACTATTTTACACTATTTTGACAAGGTTCTAAAAAAATTAAGCAGTATTTTATTATACAAGGACATGAATTAGGGTACAAAATAACCCAATAGTCACAAATAATACAGAATCTGGATGATATATGGTAGTGATAACATTGAGATCTGTGAGATGGCTTAAAATACTTTTCTCGTATTAGTTACCATAAGGCCACATGCAGAAAACATTTCCTTGTGTGAGAGATAAGCAATTTTCTATTGAAATATACAATATTTTGACATTAGATAGTCTCAGAACACTCATAAGGAATAGGAACGTTGTTTCCTCCCTCTAAAAAAAAAATCCATAGAAAAAGAAAAATGAGGAAAACACAAATGCAAATTATGGTATCTTAGCAGAGGAAAATGGAAATTATACAACAGCAGTTTTCCATCAGTGCAAAACCAGAATTCTGGTTATTTTCATGATATTCCTTTGGGCTTAATTTTTAAAATTTTGGTTGAAATTTTAAACATTACTTTGACATAATTTTTTTTCAAGTATGCAGTACTGAAGAATTCCTAAAATGCACAGTAAAACATTGGGTAGTAAAAGTGGATAAAGATAAGTACAAGAATTGTTTAAGGAAATAATGGCACACAATATGAATATTTTAGCTCTGCAGTAGGCTGAAGATCAGCTATAGAGTACAGGAGGCATTACTGTACATATGGCAATGAGACAGGCAGCCATTCATTAAATGTGGGATTTATTCAATCTTCACTCCAAAGAGGCTTCTTCTTGAGACCCTACATATGGCTGTTTTTTAGGTAAAGTGGTTGAACTTGCGTGTGATATGGCAGATGATCTTTTAATTCATAAACGTCTCAATTTTTAGCATGAGGAAAATATGTCTAGCTGAGAAAAGTAGGCATTGTTCAGAAGCAACAATTGCTATTGAAGAGGAAACACATATAGAGAGGTTGTTTTTTCCTGATGGCTCGGCTGTGTCCAGTGTATTTGTAAAATGGCATTTTTGCTATTACCTAACTTGTCCATGAGGTTTTGTGATGAATTGAAGTGTCATATATTTAAGAAAAGAATGTTAACAAATACCAAGAAATTATCTTTGTTCGCTGACCTCCCAAATCAAGTAAAGGATTGCCCACATTGTTTAAGTGCCACAGTACCCCCAGAGCAAGTATCCAGCCCCAACTGGACCACTCAGCCTGAGCGTATTAGGTGTCTCCAATCCTTTTATAATAAATAGTTATAAAATCAACAACATGTACATGACAAGTGAAGAACTAAAAGGACATTGTACAAGAAGAAATATTACTTTCATTTCTATCTAGAACTTTGATGTATGATTGTAGACTGTATATTAAAGTATCACCGCTCATTTAATTTTCAGAATCTGAGGGTTTTGTTGCTGTAGTTGTTGTTTCTTTCCTGAACATAGTATTTAATTGCACTGCAATTGTTCTTGAAAGACTGAGAGAGACAGGCTGCCCACAAAGTGAGAAATTTAAATTCTTAAACATTTTTTGCCTGAGTTTACAGTTTTCACACTCTCCTAAAAGGTGGTAAACATATTAGCCAAGGCAGGTTTGTCTTTGTTGTGCAAATAAGATAGCTAAAATAAGATCACACACTTTTTTAATACTTTAAAAAAATCAGAGAAGACAGATAGTGGCTGTGTTTACACTGAAAACATTATTACCTTCTTTTCTACTGAATAATGAAAATAATCCGTTGTGAACTCAAGAATAAAAGAGGCATGAGGTGAGTCAGAAAACAAATATCTAAGCAGGCATTCAGAGAGAGGACTAGAGAAGTTTCTTACTTTTTTTTTTTATCCAAGGACAGTCTAATAAACAGGAAACATTGCACAAGCCATGTTTCCAAATCCTGTGGTTTTGCTCGTACCAAGTATCTGTTAATTTAAGGACATAAGAAAAGCTGAAGACAACTATCACATAACTGAATAGGCTGTCAGTTTCTTAGGTACATAAGTCTTTAGGCAGTCACATAGTGATTTAGAGACAGTTTAGAAGACTGTGCTATATATATTAAGGAAATAATTTGCCAGTCAGGAGAAGATATTTTCTTTCGCACACTTCAGCTATAAAACCGAGCAGCTATATTCATACCACCACCCCTGTCCTGCTCCACCACAAATAAAAATTGAATGATGCCAGATGATGCCATCTACTTCCGAAAACTTCAGAGGAGACTTGTAGTATTTTGCATGTACTCAGATACCTAGCTGAAATCAGGTGAAAAGTGCAGCCACTGAACAGCATCAGAACAGTGCTAATTCCTACCCTTCCTGCCCTCCCAAGGAAAGCAGTTTTGTGTAATCATGTTCACTATAAGGCTGCCTATTAGTTCTCCCCCAGGGACATTTTAGCCTGCTAGTTTAAGAGAAAGAGGAGATGCAGAGATAGTAACATCCTACAGGAAACCAACAAAGCATGTTTCCTGGGAATTAAATCCTTTATTTAGTCTTCCAGGCACGAGGACGTGTTCTGCTTGCCTCACACAGTGGCAAGAAGATGCAACCAGGCACTAGGCAGCTCATGCATGTTTTCCAGCCACTCAAAGTCTGTATTTCCAAACCAGCCAGCCCATGACTGGCTACACATCCAGCAGAATTTCAAAATTGTTGAAGGAAAAAACAAGAGTTGGAAATATCACAGTGAGGGTTCTTGTGGTAGATATATAATTTTAAGGTCATGTCAGTTTTATGATGATAGGAAAAAAAAATGCATTGCTCTTCTACTGCAGGCAAAAAGCCAAAGAAAGTGTATCTATCTGCTGTTTACAGAAGTATTTAACAATTTAATGATAGTGACAAATATTAGATTTCCACACCTCTGCCAATAGCACAATCACAAAATATTCATAAGATGCAGCTTTGCCCAATGACTCACCTGCAGATCTGTCTTGAGTCTACAAGAGGATACTTTACTCCTAGGCCCTCCCAGAGAATTCTCCAAAAGTCTGATTCAGATACAGTGCTAAAGGAAGGACATGCCAGAGCAATGCTACATCACGCTTCAGAGATTGTATGTTTTACTGTGGTTCATAGGCCATTCTTGTAGAGGTTCAAAATTAATCCGCATGCCTTTTCAAATTTTGGGTGACACAGAACCAGAAGAGTTTAAAATTACCTCTTCTTGATGTCTTCTGACTTCTGCAAATTTTGTGCTGTGCATACCACAAAACCCCAGCCCCTGTACTACAATTTATCAAAACTGTTTGTTTGCAAGTTGGAGTTAGGACCCTGGTCTAAATTACTCAAATAAAATAGTGATACTCGAGGTTATTTAAAATGTTGGTTGCTGACCTGTTTCTTTTAGAATTAGCACAAAAACATCCTACAACAATAAGCAAATGGAGTTTGAGTGCCTTGCAGTAAAATATCCAGAGGATCTCACATTTGAACAAAATGAAGGGAAATTTTGCTGTTCAGAGCCCCTCCTCTCCCATTTCCCCATGACAGAGGGAGTGATACCAGAAAGGACAGAAGAGACAGAGCCTAGCAAATAGACAGATGGGTATCAGCCTGACATAAGGCCTGGAATATGCAAGTATTGTTCAGGCAGTCCCAGGGGATTTACAATGGCACATTTTTTGACATTGAAGAAGTTATAGTGAGCTCAGTGACTTATTTAAAATTTTCGTTGCATACTATGCTGTATTCATATTGTAATTTGATCCAGATCACACCCTTTGGTAAGACAAAAGAAAACACAAAAACAAAAAACATGGAACAGGGATGAGAGGATTTTGCTCACACTGAATATGTAGCCTTGCTATGTGGTACAAGTTTATGAGCAGATGTTTTTGTGAGAAGCAAATCAGGAAGATCAAAATAATTACAACATGGCTCAGAGGCTGAATTTAAGTCTCTTTCATATAATAAAAGATCATTGGCTGTCAAAGAAAAATGAGAGCTTATAAAAAACAGATGAATATATGAGCAAGACAAATAGCATATGGGAATTTTGAATCAGGGTAGATAAAGCTTTCAGAGTTTATTCCCTGGTCAAACCATAAATGAATGCTTTACAGTTTGTTGTGAGTTTTAAGAATAATAGAAAAGGGTTTGTTGAGGTTCAGATTGGGAAAATGCAGCACACTTGCAGCTCAAGGGATATGCAATATCCATAGGTTTCAAACCTGAGAGAATAGTTGGAAGTATTAATGTGCCTTTTCAAGTTCTGATTTCAAGTCCAAAAAGTCTTTTTAATAGCAAAACATTTAGAGATGCTTACATTTTTTGATGAAAATATTTCTGCATTTAACTCCAAGTGTAGTTAGACTCTGATTGCATTAACAAATACATAAATCCAAAGCTCCATTGAAGTCAGTGGAAATGAGGTGTTATTGGTTATTAGGCTCGCACTATAAAATGCTACTTAAAATTTTGTGCTGTCTGCATATGTCAAGATAGCATGAGGCCTGTTGTGTTTCCTCCTTCTTTTTCTTACTGTGCATAGAGCAGCAAAATCTGTATGTTCCTTTCAGGTGACATTCCATATTAAGGGCCAGGTCATGCCATCAATTTTTAAACACAACTACCCACTGGGATCAATGCAGAGTGCTACTTAAAGCTTGACAGTAAGGTGTGACCCTATAATACCAAGAAATACCTCTTTACTTGTCTAAAAGCCTGGTTCTAGTCACAACAGCAGTCTATCAGCATTAAATACTGCATTTGTAACATTGCAGTGCTTATGTGCTATATCCTACTGTGTTTCCAGTTGTGATCACTAATTCTACTTTTCAGCTATCAAAACTTCATTCTAGTTCCTATTATTAATAACAATAGTAAAAAAAACACAAGTGCAGCAACACCACAATTTAAAAATTGAGTAAAGAACTACTGAGGGTGTACATCCAGAGCAGAAAATGCAATATGTACACAGAGATCCTTGTGCTCTACAGAGTCTTATTGGTCTCTACCAAAGTAGAGGATAAGATAATGCTTTGAGTTGGAAGGGACCTTAAAGACCAATTAGTTCCAACCCCTCTGCCACAAGCAGGGATGCCATTCACGAGAACAGGCTTGTCAGGGCTCCATCCAGCCTGGTCTTGAGCACTTCCAGGAATGGGGCACCCACAACTTACTGGGCAACCTGTTCCAGTGCCTCACCACCTCCTCAGTAAAGAATTTCTTACTATTTAATCTCAGCCTGCCCAGGATGTGGTTGACATCCCGGGCAGGCTGAGCTGCAAGTGCTCAGACTTGTGTCCTGTCCTTTAACCAAAACTACAGACCCTTATTCTAAAAGACTTATGTGCGTCTTTAGCCACACAGCAAATAGTGTAGTGAGGGCAAAGAAGGATATTCAGAATTCAGAGCATGATGCAAATGGATAAGGTCTTTGAAGGGCTGAAGTCTCCCATTTATTTTCATATTTTTACTCTCTTCTTTGCAGCTGTCATGCACCCGGCAAAAACACTGATAGTTTATTAATAGGAATAGTCTCCTTCATATTCCAGCATAAGTGATTTCAGGTGAGGTAAAAATGGGTAAAATGTTATAGCTGCAACTGTAGCTAGATCATTACAGATCAGCTAGGCAAATCTATCACACCAGTAATTCTATTCATCCTCTGCATTTTGCAAACTCATTTTGCTTCCAGCAAGCCAGTCAAAAGCACCAATGATCTAAAATTCATTTCATCCTTCTGCTTTGTCCTCATGTATTTATTTCCACACATACACCTTACTGTATACAGGTAAAAAAGGTTTTGATTAATTTCCCTAGCAGAGGCATGTCATTGCCTTTCCATGAAAGAACAGAAGAAAAACATTTGCTAGGTATATTGCTTTAACAGGGAGGGAAGGAAGAAGGGAACATACTCCAGGTAGGCATTGAAAGCTTCAAGCTCCCATAGTTTAGAAGTACCCTTACAACTGTGACATTTTCAAAAAGGATTTTAGACCAGCTTTTCCAAGGGGCTTAAAGATTGCATTAAGTACAAGATGTGATTTTCAAAAGGGCAAAAACAGATGACATGTAACTTCCAAGTTTCTTTCAAAGTAAGGCTGAATTATTAAATGCTAAAGTCACCTCTAGAATGTGATTTAAGCTGTTAAATCAGGTAATGGCTTTTGAAAAATTTAACTGCCATTAATAGAAGGATAAGGCTTCACATAAAAGAGGTGATTTTTTGACACCATTTCATGAGTTTCAATGCTTTTTGACATCGGAAATCTTGGTCAGGCAACAATATTTTTCAGGGAATTAATAATAGTTTTTGAATATTCTTCTAACAAAATTCAGCCTTGTGATCTTCTTCTACCAAAGAGTAAGTGAAATCTCACAGAGTTTAAGAACTCCCCTACTTTTACTGAGCGTAAATCTTATGCCTTGACACACAGGATTAGGAATTTGGGGTCGGCATTATTGTTTTAACTGTGCAGGATTTTTAAATGTTTTCATTTTGATTCAGAGAGAAGCTTGACGGTCAGAATAAAAGCTAAATTCCTCTTGTAGCTAACCTTCAAACTTGTTTTACTCTTGCTTTTTAAAATCTGAAGTACAGTTTTTGGTAGAAAATAATGGCTTCTCTATCAGATCTAAAATATTTTTTTCCAAGAAGCACAAAATCAATGTCAAAATCCCTTCCTCCTGCGGTTACACTGCAGCAAAGAACCTCACCTTTCAGTCACATGAAAATATGATATCTGTTCCAACTATCTTAAGCAAGTTTCATTAAGCCAAGTTCAAACTGCTTCTTTTGCCTATTGCCTTTGACCTCTGATGATTATGGTCCATCATGGTAAAAATATTTACAATACAGAAACGGATGGGGTTTTCTTGTGTATAAAAGACTTTAAAATTTATGTCTTGGATGATGGTATTTTTGAAGCAAGCTAGTTCAGGGTAAAACAAAAATAATTATTGTCACAGCCAGAGCTCAGATCTAGTCTGATTTCCCTGGATACAAAATACATGTTTTTACAAAATATCACAAATGCTTCTATCTTTAATGTGACATAAAATGAGCCATAGACACAGGTATAGTTGTAGAATTCATTCAGCTTCTGCTGCACGTTTTTGATGTTCCATTTATAAGCCCGAAAATGACAAACATACCAACAGAAGGATGTAAATAATGCCGTGGTATAAGTTTGTGGAAGACATTACGCATGCCAGCTTTCCACAGAACACTTTCCACAAAACACTTTACATTTTAGTCGGTAGCAGAACTGGAGTTTGTAAAACATAAAAGAGATTGTATCGCCTCGATTGCCTGTGACACTACTAAATACTTCCATCAGCTACTGTTGATGCATTGAAAGTTACTTAAATTACATATCAAGGTCGGCGCTCCTCAGTACCACCTAGCACAAAATGACATCACATAGTTTGGCTTTTAAAGCTGCACATGTTGCAGGACCCAGACACCCATAATTTACTGTGACATGGAATTAGATGAGGTGCAATCTGACACCATGCAATTACCGACTTGTGATACAGCACTCTGGCTTCAGAGGCCACACAGTATGCAACAAGGGAACTATCTGCAGATTTAAGCCTAAAGCTGATCATTTGCATACTAAAGGCACTTCAAAGGAAGACCAAAATATTCTCTTGTTGTATTGTTATTTGCAATATTGGACATAATTCATCTATTTTTAAGTGTATTTATCTGTGGTGGTGTCACTGAAGGTGTCAAAATTCTCAGTTGAATTCTGTTTTGACAATAATTCTATATTGAAATTTTCTTTTATTCTCCTGGCAGAAGAAATTATTTGCAATGGCAGCTACAGTTAAAAGTTTGTAAGTGTAAACATACAAATGTTTAGAGGAAAGGAAACTCTGGGGACTTTCCCTTCCACTTTTAAAGATGGTTACTGTGGAAAAGCCAGACATCTGAAGCATCTGTAGTAATAAATAGTCTAAAGGTGGTTGAACCACTGCAGGACAACAGAGACACCAAGCCTGTGCTTTAGTAGAAAAGGTTACCAGATCCTCTTAGCAGGCTTTCTACAATCAGGGTTATGCTGAATAAATACTGACAGTTAAATTTTGAGTAAAATAATAATTTCTTTTAATTCATACATCAGGGTAGGTATTTGGATCACTCTGTGTCTGCTTGGTTTAGCTAGGATCTTCAGTGTCATTATTCCAGTTAGAGGGAATTTTCAAAAAATCATGGTGATGGTAATAAGGGAGCCAGAAGAAATGAAAAACATTTAATGATTAATAGAATTCCAGTTTTCAGCACAATCAGGTAACTTTGATTACTCTCTCTTGTCTTGCTTACAACAGGGATATCATAGCACAGAACAAAAACAGACCTTCACTTGCTGAGGACTGCAGGTATTGTGAAGGCTGAAATTTCTTCCTTTTATAAAATCACAGCCTTGAAATCCTGCCTTGTTAAAGTGCTGAGGAAAGACTCCACTTTTCTGGAAATTAAAAGTAGGACATTGATGTTCTTGGTTCCCTCTGGATTTTGTGAAGGAGAATCTTACAAAGATGATAGCAGGCCTCTTTTTCCTTCATTGCTTTTTATTAGGCTATGAATTAAATAATTATCTCAGCTTCTGGCCCATATAATAATGTCACCTGCTATGTTTAATCTCTGTGGCTGCAATGTTCTTGGAGAACATCTGAAATGTGCACAGCAGTTGGAGAATTTGAGTACACTAAAGAAATTATGACTGTTCATTTAAACTTGTTGCCACTGTACATAAAATGTTTCAAGTGCCAGCACAGACAAAAGAAAGCTGTATTCAGAAAGATTCACTTAGTGTGAATCACACCTGATGGGAGCAAGTCTTTCCCAAATGCCTTTAGCTATCAACTCTATCACATAATCCATCTTTAGAACTAATGAGAAACTAAAGTTAGCAGGATAGACAACATTTTTCATCTGACAACATCATAGTCTGCAGTTGAAGGATTGTACAGTGCTGGCTATCATGAACACCACAGCCAGCAATGGTGAAAGACTCTCAAGTCAGTAGAAATACTTATAATATGAAGAAATTCTAGCATTAACGTGTTCTTTTGAGGAGCCAGAAATGTCTCAGGGTTCAGAAGAGCACTTGCACACACACACACACACACACACACACACACACACACACACACACACACACACATACATACATACACACATACATACAAAAAATAAAAACAAAAAAAACAACAACAAAAAAAAAAAGCCAAAAATTTTTTAAGCTACTGAGTCTGCTCATTTGAGTAATTACTCAAAGGTGAGTAAAGGATCTTGTCATTGCTCTTTGGGGCCAGCTTTCCTGAAAACCCTACTGAGTATTTCAATAACATTAACATGTACAGTGTATTAAAAGCCTTGAATATGACCTTACTTCAATTGGTCAGAGGTTTTTAGTCTTACACATGCTGCATAGCTAGACATTCCACTGTCCTTCTTGCTTCTTCTTATCTTTACTCCCTTTTCCTGCCATATGCCACTAATGTAACCAGAGGCCATTAGGGCAACTCACTCCCAGGCTCAGATATTGGAAAGTATAGTAAATGATCAAAGCTCAGGTCAGTGGGAGCACCTGGTTGGCTTTGATCACCCTCATTAGTTATGACAAGCAGGAATCCCTCTTGTCCTCTCAGAAAAGTGTTCACGCTGGTGGTGTATTTATTTTGATCTCATACTGAGAATAAAAGTAGACTCGTGATTAAAAGCTGGAGCATTCTAGTGGAAAGCAAAGTTACCTCAAAGTGATGGGGATGGATTGCATGTACCTCAAAAATGAAAAAAATAGTATGATGTTTTTAGTCCACAATGTCCTTCTCAGAAAAAACCTGTCCAGAACAAATATGTCTAGCTGTCTGCAAGAAGGATAAAATGCAAGAGCTTTAAACAGAAAGAAAATAAATAGCTCACACCCAGTTTTTCAATCCTGTTGTCCTGTAAGCTCATAAGCTTTGTGGTTAGAAATATCTTCTCTCATCCTTCTAAATTTCCTTTAAAGTAGTGTAAAATAAAATTATACTCCATTACAGGAGGGCTTTTTTCAAAAGGTGAATTTCTCCTGAGTTTTCATTTGTGATATGATGGCTCATTCCCTGCAGAGTGAGTATTTAATTTTCTTCCAAATGCATTTTGGAATTCTGATTATTCTGTGTATTTTCCATGTGGGTGTCTACATTGGTTTAGATCACAAACTTTTTTGCTTTAACATAGTATTTTATCAATTATTTTAACTGGCCAATTGTTACCACATGAGGAAAGTGGAATCATTGGGCTGCTTTATTTCTGTCTTTTAATTTTAATTTACTCTTTCTTGTTCTATCTAAAAAAATGAGGAAGATGTTTCATAGTTTTTGATATTTCACATTTGTATTTTATTTCTCTGATTGTAATTTATTTCCCTCTCTCTAATATTTTATGTTCCAAATTCAATTGTATGCAATCACATGAAAATAACAAACAGCGTGGAAATCAGGAATAGTAGATAATAAGAGGAAAAAGCACAACAAGCCTAGGTGGTAAATTACCCATGAACAATAAAAAAATTGGACTGTTCTGGTCTAGTGATTTTCTATCATTTGGCTGATATTCTGTGGAATACTTGCATGATTTAGGGAACCCTCTAAATAGATGTTCTGAATTAGCTTTTACAAGAATCTTCCTCTCCATTACTCTCTTCCTCCTCCCTTCTCTCTCAGCCTTTACACACACACGTGCACACATACAAACAAACAAAAATGGACACACACACACACACACGTATATAGGTCATTACAGAAAAAAGCTAACCTCCAGACTCAAACAGACTTAACCTCCAGCTCCTTTCCAAAGGAGCTACTCTTGGCAGCATATTGTCTTTTTATTCCAATATATAGTGCTTCAGATGGGGGCTGTTCACCAGTGTGCTAGTTTCATGAAGAGCTCATCACACCCATGAACAATGATTCACTGCACTTGCAGTCGACAGCAGCCTTAAATGCTCATACAACTCTTGGCCAGCTCTGAAAGTCAGTTTGAGGTTTAGACTCCTAAGTATTCTCTGGCTACCTCCACATTATATCACACAAAATCATCTGTGCGAATTAGCAGCACCAAGCCAGTCAAAAATTCTGCTCAACCTGCTTTCACACAGACCATTTTGTCTTTGGAGTTCAGTTCTGCTAAACTTGTGCTGAAAAACATGGTATTTCCTCTTCATACTCTATTTCCATACAGTACTTGAAAAGGAATTTTTGGGTTTCTTCCAGTGATAATCAGTTATCCTTTTCTCTTTGTCCTTCTGTTACGATCTACTCCCTTCTTACTAATTCATTTCCCCCAAGTCCTTCAAGAAATATGTTGTCCTGTTTGGAAACTCAGCAGTTCTGAGTTGAAAGTTACTTACTACTATCTCTTGACTTCTGGGAAAAAAAAAAAAA
>VWZV01015714.1:1389-14971 GCA_013397155.1 Irena cyanogastra | reverse complement strand
AAGCCAAACTTGAGTTCAGTAGAATATTAATTAGGAGTAAATTCCACTGGTGCCAATTTGAACTATAAAATTACTTATAACTACAATGATTATCACATTGTTTCCTTAAAAGGTACCATGAAAAGATTTATACGTTGGTTCAATGATGTAAGTGTTCCAAATGGTAACAGCAAAGCTTTTGCAAAGTGTGCAGAAACACAGACTTTTATCATCAACTTAATTACAAAGTATCATCTCAAAAAATGTTATTTCCACCTCAAAGTGTTGAAGTGCAACATACTTTTTTAGTTTAGCTAGCTAAATAAAAAACTCCTCTAATTAATACTGTAAAACAGAACTCTTGAAATAATTTTTAAAAAAATGAATACAGCTGCTTGGCATGTTTTTCTCATAGCACTGCAATCCTACTGACTAGCAATACTATTCTCTATATTTAGGCAGTACTTATTAAACAGATGGAACTCATAATTTCTTTATCACATACACTATATCAAGGTAGGCATTCCTTCTCTTTTTGCCCTGTATTTTTCCTTTGGGATAAGGACACTCAGAAAGCAACTTTCAGGCTAAATTTTTCCTAAAGTCTATTCAGTATTGATTTGAACCAGAGAAAACATTTTATTTTCTGCTATGAGTTGCATAAGAAGTAAGCAAATACTATCAAATAACATTACAAAGCTAGTTATGTTCCAACTAATGTCAAAGCTGCATATCTGGAACTACAGAGGAAGATCAACTAACATTGTGAAAATGATGGTTAAGCCTTACCAAAGCTAAAAAATCTGCTCAGCTATTTGCTCATAAAAGAAAAATTCCTCTGCCACAGTACACGTTCAATGCTTTAATAATGATTATGTGAATTTAAAATTATGGTTATCTAACAAAATTGTGGCTATATTATGCTGTCAAATGTATAACCTTTCTTCATTTCTTCATCCTACCATATCAAAAACGAGATTATGCAATATGCATAGTAAACAGGGTGTCTGTATTTCAAGTAAGAACTCTAAATCTTTTGAAATAATTAAATCCGAAAACAAAACCAGATTCTTCAACACAGCAGACTTCCTACTTCAAGCCTTCCTTTGAGATATGTTAGCCAAAGCCAAAGAGAAACCTTCAACTGAACCTTCTTTTATCTGTACTTTCCCCATGTACACTTCCTTTTTTTTTAACCTTCAGGTAGCAAGACACTTTAGACATTCAAAATCACAGCTTACTAGACGTGTGACAAGTGGGCATTATCCTGGATATTTCAAAGGTCAGCTTGACAGAAAATAAAAGCTGCTGGACAGTTACCATGCTTAGAGAACTTTATCACTTCTTACAATCTAAGAGATTCAGTCAGAATCTCTGTCAGATCTCTGTCAGGAAATTTCTGGGTTTATCACCTTACCACACTGAAATTAAAAGTAAATATTTTAACACACACTAAAGTCAAATCACAATCCTGAATAAAAATGGGGGAAAAAATACTAGAAAAATACACAGAGAGTTCATACTCATACTAAGAAGAATAATGAAAAGTGTCTAATGATGATTTATATTTAAGCCCTCTAAGAGCAAAACCTTACTCACATTGTCATGCTTACCACAAACAACTAATTCATAGTCTCTATGGCTAATGTCAAAAGGTACTGACTAGGTACAATCAAACAGAATATAATGTTGCCTGTGGTCTCCAAATACACAAATTCTCTTAACTAACAATATACAAATCAAAACAAAATCAGATTTACTACCACTTTCTGTATCTATCTTTTCATATGCAATACTTTGTTTACATGACTTACATCAATCAGCCTTTATTCTGCTCTTGTAAAGTTTTCAGTCAGCAACTCTTTCTGTTCTGCATCAACAAACCATAGTTAAACAACTTCTTAAAAAACACACAATCTTTGAATTTTACCATTCAAACTGCTTGTTAGAACTTTTAATACCATCTCCTTAGAAGCAGTTAACTGGAGATTTCATTTTAAACAGGCTTGTTTCAAAGGTGTCTTCAAAATCTTCCCACAGCATATTACATTGATAATCTCACCAAATTCTGCTACACTGTATTGAATTACAGAGGTTCCTTTATTTTTTTATTGCACACAAGCAAAAAAGCAGAGTATTTACAAGACTTTTTTCAGAATATTCCACACACACTTCCTTAATCATTAAAATAAAAATGCACAGTTACAAAATGGGACAGTATTAGCTCTTCTTTTAATTCAACTTTTCACGTATTACAAAAGCACTGTAAAGATAAAGACATGTGGCAACTTCCAAACTATGCAAAGATTACTCTCTTCCTATAAAACTAGTATTTAAACAAGAGCAGTAAAATTAAATTAACATTTTCTAGGCTATGTTGAAGATCGTATTCTAATATGAATCTTTAACGCCTTTAAAAACAAAACACACCTACTCCCAAGCCTACAAATTCATACTGTGGACACATATACAAGTCAGGCAGGATATTTCTGGTTTTGTTTTTTTTTTTAATATCAGCAGTAGGTGAGATGCGTAATGCATTTACAAAGCAATATATTATAGCTCATGATGCCAGATTCTGAAAGCAGAGACTTTGACACAGAGATTCTCCTCTTCTCCTTAGCCTGGGAGCTGTAGGCAGGTGGACATTAGAGTACCTGGGGAAAGAAGTGGCCTGAGAGAACAGCCAGAAACAACAGAGGCTCACAGCTCTGCACACATCCCTGCCCCACGCCAGGGATCGCACCAAGGAGTGGAGCCTGAGGAAGGTCCTGATCCCGCCCCAAACCCAGCCCTGTCCAACGGTGCTGCAGGAACACCTTTGTCCTGTCGGGAAGGAGACTCCACTGCCACCACCCCAGCTGCTCCCTTCCTGTAGTCAGGACTGAGTCTGTGACTGGCACTATCACAGATGCTCAGTAGCCATCTACAGCTTCCAAATCCAAGTTCAAACACATAGATGAAGAACCATGAAGAACCAGGTTAAAAATCAGGTCAATGACCCACAAAGGTAATACACTTCATATATGAAAAACAAAGATACAAGAACTGTGCTTGGCATCACAGTGCACGGTCTAAGCTCAGCTGACTTTTCTGTGTGTTTGCAGACTGAACTGCAGTGCACAGAAACAATGCTAAGGGTCTGTTCAAGACATCATTCCAAGGGTCTGGGCTAATCAACAAGTTCCTTCACGCTAGGAAGAAGAGAAGATACAAACAGCTGATTCTTACTATAAGAGATTAAACACTTCTATCCAGATTTTAAATTATGTTGCAATTCAGTGAGTAGATGCAGCACACGCTCATCATGAGCTAAAATAGAGTTACAGGAGGCCAATCTATGAACCCTGCCAGAAGGAGTGAGAACCTCAACTCAAAAACAAAGACATGAGAAGAAGCACCTCTCTTCATACAAACTCACAGAGATACTGTCAGAATGAGAAGACCTTCCAAAAAAACAAAGAATAGAAGTGTCCTGAAAGCACAGAAACATAATAAGCACTCTGGAAAAAACAAGCAAACAAAATAAAAAGCAAAAAACAAAACCAACTAACGAACAAACCACAAACACCAAAACCACAAACTCCCCAAATACCCCCAAAACCTAAGTGAATAAATCAACAACAAAACCCCCAAAATGTAAGGCGCTTTAAAACCAACCAACCAACCAAAATCAAACAAAACCAACCAATCATTAAAAAAAATGAAAAAAAAAAAAAGAAGAAGGAAAAAAGCCCTTGAAAACTTCCGAAGGTATCCACCTCCAGAAATCATAAGAGAATACAATAGCACAGAATCATAGAATCACAAAGACATTTCCAAGGGATGGCCATATCAAACCAAAAGAAAGGAGAACTGCTTGCAAAGAAGAAAAAACCCACAATTCTAGCCTAGAAAGTTTGTAATGAATTTATTATCATGGCTTGAATGTATATGACAGCACTACTGTAATAAAAAAGCTTGGCATTCAGGGCTTCTCCTGCTCCGAACATGATGAATCTAATTCACTAAGAATTCCTGGAAGTCAGAAAATCCTAGAGAGGAAAAGATGTCCTAACTAATTTGGCATTTAGAGGGTAGCTGTTTATTTTGGAATGTCTTAATTCCTTATATTGCCCAACTCTCTTCAGAAAAATTACAGCAAATGCTTCCACCATGATTTCCAATGTCATTAGTGCCTGATATTAAATCCTCCATTTAAGTGTCCAATGGCCATTACCTAATGGTAATACAGCGTTTCCAGGTCTTATGTGTTTGTCTGGAATCTCTGATAATCCTGTAATAAATTTTTATATTGATAAATCCAGATGCCCATAGACTTGTGGATTTAACTCTTGGAGAGACTCCCCAACAAACAAGTGAGAAAAGCACAATTTGGTGCCTTCCTGAAACACTTATACACTAATGCAAGGGCAATGGACAAAGGGGATTATAGAGGTCTGTGTAATTAATGCAGCTCCATGAAAACACTGGGATCATGGAGACATGGTGGGATAGCTCACATGACTTGAATGCTGTGACTAATTGGCAAGGGCTCTTCAGGAAGAAGAGGCTAGGAAGACTAAGAGCAGTTGTCCCTTATATGAGGGCAGATCAGGAACCAGTCAAGAGCCTACAGGTCAAGGTTAGTAGACAGAACATTAGTGATGCTGTAATAGGTGCCTGCTACTGAGAGTAAATACATGAAGACTCATTCAGACAGCTGGAAGAAGTTTCATGTTTACAGGCCCTGTTCTCACAGGGAACTTGAAGCACCGTAGCATCTGCTGGAAGGTCAACGAAGCAGAACACAAACAATATAGGAAATTTCTGGAGTGCCGTGGTAACAACTTCCTGATTTGTGGACAATCAAATTTCTAGACCTGATACATACAAACTGTGAAGAACTCATCATGGGACATTAAAGTTTGTCTGCAATGACGAAGATCTGAATCCTTAGAGGAAGGATAAAGTACAAGACAACCCTGGATTTCAGGACAGTAGAATGTAATCTCTGAAGAGACCAACTCAGAAAAATCCTACAAGATACTCTATAGAGAAGGGCCCAGTAAAGCTAGTTGATATTTAAGGATCATCCCAAGCTCAAAAATGGTCTATCATCATGTGCAGGAGGTGCCAGGCAGCAGGAAGCCTGCAGAAATTCATAAGGAGCTTAGATATAAAAAGGAAGCTGGGATGGCTGATCTGGGGCAGGAAGAGGTATCTTATTGTGTAGGCATAGCGTTGGGAAAGCAAGGTCTACCTTGACTTGAATCTGGGAAGTAAAATTCTATGACAGAAAAGGAAAACTAGAGAAAATGTGGGGCCACTGCTAAATATAGAAGGACGCCTGACAACAATAAACACAGAAAAACCAAGGTACTCAGCACTTTCTTTGCCTCAAGTATTTACTGCTAAGACCAGTGTTTAGGAATCTGAGGTCCCAAGAGTAGAAGGAAAGGCCAAAACAAGGAAGACTTAGCCCCAGTGGCAGATTAGGTTATGGAGCATTTACACAGGACATATACAAGTCTATTGGCTCTAACAGGTCATATTCATGAGCTCTGAGGGAGTTACCTGACATACGGATGAGTGTACTCTTAGTCCTGTTACTGAAAAATGATTACATCTTCCTGTTAAATAGAAGACAGCAAATATCACACCTATCTTCAAGAAGGAAAACTGATGACAGACAGATCAGCTTCAACTCAGCCCCTGGGGAAGTGAATATTAGTTGCCTCTGCCACCATTTAGACTTGGACAGAAAGGAATTTCACCATGTTCAACAAAGAAAAATTCCAGTCCTGCACTGAGGGAATACCAGTACCTGTTGAGTGTCTCCATCTGACTGGAGAGCAGCTTGGTAGAGACAGACGTTGGGGAACATAAAAAACCAAGCTGATCATAAACCACGTTACGTGCCCTTCCAAGCAAAGAAGGTCCACAGCTTCTTGGACTACATTAAGAGAAGCACTGCCGGCAGATAAAGGGAAGGTGAATGCCAGTTATGACTCAGCATTAGTTAGGCCAGGTGTAGGCTCTCCAGAGAACACAGACATGGGTTTACAAGAGTGGTTCCAGAAAATAGATACAAAAATTATTAATAAGCTTGATACAGAACATCCTTGATACAGAAGTGCTTAGTCTAGAGAAAAGAAGGGTTGTGTGAGGATGGCCCTTACCTGTGTGTATAAACAGGGAGCCAGACCTCTAACTAGTCCACCGTCAGGATACGAGGTACAAATACATGTAACATGACTTTTTGTGTGGCAAGAGTGAATTTTCTTTTTACACTGGATGGTTCAGAAAGCTTGTCGAGTAACCACCCATAACATTATTAAAACCCCAACTACACTTAGTCCTAGGCAAATTGCTCTGGCTGATCCTGCTTGAACAATATCAAGAGCTCCTTTCCATCCTTGAAGTTTCTCTTAAATGTATATATATGTTTCAACACTACTCCTTTTTTCTTTTTTATTTTCATAATGCTTTGACCAATATTGCGCTCACCACTACTTTCCACGCACTCACCCATCCACTGCTTGCCTTTTTGCACTTAAATTTGTTTTCTTCTGTTCTCCTCTTCTGTTTCGACTTACTTCCCTCAGTGGGAAGAAATTAAACTTCAAAACACTTCTACACATCACCCCCCTAAAAAGCAATTCAAAAGACTCTGTGGTTCCAAGTCTGCATGTTTATTAGAGAAAGGACACTTACAAATACTGAAGATATACTTTGTGTTCTGGAAAACCAAACAAAACCCTCAAGATCCAAGTCAACCGATTCTTCACCTTCAATACATACTTTTACAGTAACGGTTAGGACACCCAAAACATTTGAAATTTTCATACTTTTTACTTATGCTTTTTTCTGTTGTGGTTAAAACAATTAATGTTTCAACACATAATTAATTGAAATGTTAAGCTTTCAGATGCAATCCAAAGAATCAATTTTCTGCCCCTCTACTGAAATTCACTGCATTTTTATGTATCTCTCTTTCGTCCGTTTAGATGAGGGGGTGTGTGTTTAGAGCTGAGTGGAATATTCTTGATGCAGTTTAATCAGTGCTTAGTAAAGGACAGTAAATGCCTTTCCCCAGTCTTATCCTTCTTTTTATACAGGCCAAATACTGTTAATCTTCATTACACACTGCTGCCTCATATTCACCTTGCTTCCTACCAAGACCCACAGATCCCTCTCATCAGAGCTACTTCCCAGTCAGTACTGCTTCAAGGGGCTGTGCCTTTTCAGGTGGAAGAAAACTCCACATTTTTCCATCTTGGCTTTCTTGAATCTCCTGCCACCCATTCCTCCTTTGCTTGTACAAGTCTCTCTGATTGGCAGTACTACCCTTGAATTTCCATCAGTTTACTGTGTCTGCAGACTTGGCAGGATTCCATTGTATCGCCACAAGATACTGAACAGTACAGGTCTCAGGATACATTCCTGCAGTTCCTTGCCTGTCATCACTTCCCAAGTAGCCTGCAACTTACTAACCACTATCCTCTGAGCTCAATCATTCAGTGCTTCCTTTTTCTAAACCCACCTGGTTGTCCATCCTCCCAGTTTACTACAGGCATCACCAGACTGGGACAGGATAATGGGACACCTGCACATTGAATTAAATTACAATTTTTGCTCTACCCTTGGTGTTGGGGGTTAGGTTTCTCTCCTTTTGTTCCATTTTAGGTATAGAATTTTTTCATGTTTCTAGGAAACACTAACAACTAGGTACTCAAAAAAAAAAAGCTGGCCAAATTCAGGGGAGGAGGGCATCTGGTTGTACTTCTCTTATCGGAGAGTTTCTCTCCAAGGAGTAGAGATACCATGAGAATTGGGCTGATAAAAGACGGGGCTGGGGCAGCTGCTCTCTCTCTCTCAGCCCCGGAGCAGCATCGCCAGAGCTGTTGCTTGGGGAAGGGAGCTCACTGCTGCTGACGGAGCCCAGCCCAGAGCTGCTTCTTCTGCCGTGGGGTGAGCCTCTGCTCGTGAGCGCAGCCCCTGCACTGAGACCTTAGGATCACCTACCTCACTAAAAGAGGGACCTATCCCCATCTGCTCGGGTGCCCGGGATCCTGAGCTCACCCCTCCCTGCCCTGCTGGGAGCCGGGCTGCCGCTGTCCCGCCCCAGTCACTTCTTCACCACTGGTCCGAGCTTTCATTGCACTGTAGCCCCTCATCCCTGCCTGCCGAGATGTCCTGCCAGCCCAGCTCGCTGCTTCTGAGGTTCCTGCTGGGGCACTGGGATCGACTGCCCCAGGGGTTTGTGAAGCAAGGCCTCACTTCCATCCCTTCCCGCCTGGGCCGAGCCGCCATTACCGCGTGCTCCCCGAGCCCGCGCCACAGCGCCCCCTGCAGCCGCGGGGGAATCACCGCACCTGCCCTGCCCGCCGGGAGCCACCAGCGCCCCTGCTGGCTGCGGCCGGAACTGCACCAGCGGGGAAGGCGCCTGCGGCCGAGAGGGCTGGGACTGGGTTCGTGTTCTCTCTGGTGTCAGTGCCAGGGTTGTTGCTGTTTGTTTGCTTTATCATACACACCAGTAATTCCTGTTTCATAGGAACTGTTATTCCTATTTCATATCTTTGCCTGAGAGCCTCTTAATTTCAAAATTATAATAATTTTGAGTGAAGGAGTTTATATTTTCTATTCCAAGGGAGGCTCCTGCCTTCCTTAGCAGACAAATCACGACACTTGGCCACAGAAAAAATAATTTTATAATTTTATCACAGAAGGCAGATGAGCTTGTAAGCCACAATTTGTTCTTACAAAAAAACTTCACTCCGGCTATTCTTAATAATCACCATTTCACCAGCACTTCACGAGAACTGTCCCCTTTTTTCCAAAGACTGAAATAAGTGAATGGCCCTCTTTTAGAATGGATGCAGTATTTGCCTTCCTCCCATTGTCAGGGACAAAAGTTAAAGTGGTATTATTAAAAGTCAAATGTCTGTTGACACAAGCTGTGCATGTAACCAGGTTTTGATCCACAGGATTTGCTCTCTCCTTTTCCTTGGGATGATTTGCCCTCCAAAGTCATACCTTTTCACCAGCAGGACTAAAAAGATCTGAAATGATTTGGTTACTCATTCTTTGGCTCTCTCTGTAGGGCAGACTTGGTTTGCCCTAAAATTCTGGAATTTCAAAGAACAGTATCTTCACAGTCCAAAAGACTAAGTGCAAATCACAAGCATCTGGACTACTTTCCCTCTATTTTGGGAAACCAAACTGAAACAATCAGTTTCCTCATACTCTTACTTAACATCAGCAATATGCAGGGAAATGGCACAAAGGACAAATCAGTTACCTTTTATGTTCTCTTTTTAAGAACCAGGAAAAGGGAAGAATGCAGACAAAATATTTGTTCCACATCAGAAAAGAATTAGAGACAAGCAAATCTTAAAAAGAGTAATCCTTCAAATCCTTTCTCTTCAAGGGAATCTCCTGAAGATTTGTTTTCTTTAAGGTGGAACAATGAAGCATGCAGATAAAGAGTGTGAAGGAATAGCTATGATCTGTGCAGAACATGTCCATCACACCTATTCAGTGAGTGTTTGTAAAATGGAAACTTCTGTCCAAAGGGAAAGGAGAAAGAAACAAGAAAAGGATATCTATAATAAGTCAGCCAAATACGTCTCAAAATGTACTCTTTCACAGAATCATAGAATGCTTAGGCTGAAAAGGACCCTAAAGATCATCTAATTCCAAGCCCTGGCCAGGGACAAGGGACAGTTTCCACTAGACCAGGCTGCTCAGAGCTCCATCCAACCTGGCCTGGAATATTGACAGGGATAGGGTCACCCACATCTTCCCTGGGCAACCTGTTCCTATGCCTCACCACCCTCGTAATACAAAATTTCTTCCCAATATCTACTCTAAACCAAATCTTTCAATTTGAAGCTATTGTCCTTGTTCTGTCACTACATGCCCTTGTAAAAAGTCTCTGTGGCTTTTTTGAAGGCTACCTTCAGGTACTGGAAGACTGTAATTAGGTCATCCCAAAGCCTTCTCTTCATCAGGTTAACCAATTCCAATTCTCCCAGCCTTTCCTAATAGAAGAGGTGCTCCATTTCCCTCAGCTATCTTGGCCTCCTCTGGAACTTGNCGTCAACTGTGTTGTTTTCCTCCCAACTCCTTTCAGAGGATAGTAAGTCTAAGTATCATAGGGAACCCTATTGTACCTGCCACAGTACTGATAGTATTTGAATTTAGCATCTTCTAGTTTGAAGCATAACTATCAATTTATTTAGAAAAGACCACCCTATAGAGTTCCAAGCAGAATTTTTTTATTAGCCACCAGGTGCTTCCTTTTGCCAATGTAAAACATATTCTGATTATCCTATTTTTAATAGATGGGAACACTCTGAAAGAACCCATGTAGGCAACAGTTTTAAAAAATGTTATCAACAGACATTTGAACTTCATGTAAACTGCTGTCTGGACACCAGTTTCGTGGCCTTCAGTTTGTAGAAGGCTATGAAACCCATCCCTGACTCATCAAATGCCACTAGCACTAAATGCACTACAATGAAAATCTGCATCTCTCCATTGCCACTGTCCTCTATTTCTTAATCTCTTCTCTCTTTCAAGTTAATAATTCANCCATGGCTGAGTCATGTCCAGCCTGATTCACCAGCACCACCAAGCTCCGTAAGTTCATCCTCAGCCTATATCAACACCAAGGGTTTGACACCATAGTTGCTATCTCATAAAGATCTTGCAAAGAGAACAATTACTACAGTGACTGGTTACAGGATTCACTCTGCTCGTGCTCTCTTCATGAGTTATTCTCAGTCAGATACCGTTCTTCTGTTTCACATTTGACAGAAACAATACACAACCTTTCTCTAGAATCCAGGATGTCTCAAAATCTCCTGGGCAGTTTGTCCTGTACACCTGAATCATTAACAGAAGGCACTTCACACTACTCAGAAGTCTCTTTAATAATATTCTGGCCTTATGTCCATTGTATCTTTAAATTCTTGACTTTTCTGCAAAACTGAAACCACAACTGAAGAAAAGTTAAAAACCTTATCTGGAATTTAAAAGTGAACAGTTAAATTTCCAGTAAATTTCACTTCTAAGTTCAAGCAGAGAATTATACTCACACACCACTTCAGCTAACATGATTTCTTTTGTCCAACAGGGTAATTAAGTAGTACGCAAAACATTCTGGTTGTCAAGATTCATTCCTGTTATGAGTTGTGAGATTATTCCCTAAGGTTGTGTATCACAAAAAGAACAATCTCTAGCTGTATAGACTAGGAAAAACAGTACAAAGAAATGTTTAAAAAGTTCTAGGCATCACCTCTTTTGATTCATCATCAAAAATCCCAGCAGGCTTCTTGGCCACTCAGAATCTATCTTGATTTGAAACAGTCTTGTTGATTCAAGAGGAGTTCTCTTCTTCAAAGGAGGTGACCAGCTCCACTGAGGTCACAAGGAGAAGAGGAAAGTGAGAGGTACAAATTCACCTTTTTACTAGTTTTGCTGCCTAGAAGAAATATGCCACTTTTGCACCTGTGCAAAAAAGCAGCAGGTAAGGTCTTCAGCAATTAAAATTCTTACAACTAGGATACCTCCTGATACAGCATGAAAGTTATTTGAGAAAATGGGTCCAAGTAAATACTATTATTATTTCACGCAGCATCAAAACAATGTCCTCCCAGATCAACCAGCAACTGTCAAAGACACTACAATAAAATAAATAAACCAAGATGTTACTTTGGGTAGAAAATTATGCAGGCATTAGTAAGACATAAACCACATGGATGAAAATTCCAGACCTAAAGAAGAAGCACTACGAGAACTGTATTATTTGGCATATACCAAATTATCACAACAACTCTGACATGACGGTTATCACAATATATACTGAGAATGATAGGAAGTATGGTACTGTTATTTTCCAAAGTGTAAAAACAAGGTACAACTAACAATAGCTTTCTTTTTAACTAGATAGAAATTGACAGAAGCACAAGAATTCTTGAAATTATGAACAAAAAAACCCCATGCCCCATGTTTCATTCACTATTACAGATTACCTCACTATTCCATAAACTGTTTAATTTCTGTGTCTTTGCAAAGCTGTAAAAACAAATATATGTATGATTTTTTAAAAAATCAGAAGTTAAATATAAGTGGAAAATCTTATCCAAAAGAAGTAAAGAGAGAAGTTAAAAGTAAAATCTGTACAGGTAGCATAAAGATAATTTTAAAATATCATATTGCATTCTGAGAATAAAACATGCTAGATATTAATAAAGGAGAACTAAGATGATAAATATGAATGCATACCATAAAAAAAAAAAAGACAAACACCAGATCTGGCAGATTACAAGAAAAACACAATAAGAATATTTAAAAGTTAAGAGAAAGGAATCTGCAAAAAAAAAATTATTTTTGAGAGCAGGAATGCTCATACAAAAACCTGCAGAATTAAAAGATGATAAATTTGAACATGAAAATTTAGGACCATTCTATTACATTCCTTTACAGCTGCATAGGCAAAGACATCAAATTCATTAAACATTCACTCATCTAAAGAAGAAAATTATGTTCACTCTGTATAATTTATATCTACATTCTTACACATCTCCAAAGGGTTAAACAAAATATGAGTCTTGGTATTGACAGAGTCCTAGCTAAATTCAGACTTTCAAGGCTTTAGGGAAGAAAACTAAGATCTAATTTGGTCTCTATCTTCAATTCTAGGAAAGAGCGAATGCAGAGCATCATTTGATCTACTTTGGTTTGATTTGGTATGGTGAATTTAAATGTACCTGCTGGCTCCAAGGTTAAATTGTAAACAAATAGCCTCAAAGACAACAAGTCATATTATTCTGGATTAGAAAGAAGTGTTGTCATTATGAAATAGAACACTTTCCCCAAAGGGAGAAACAGAGGATATCTAAAACCAGAGATGCAGAGATGCCAGTTAAAATCAGTTCAGAGGTACCACAGATACTCCAAAATACGAATCTCACACTCATAGATGCTGAACTGCAAGCATGCACAAACAGTCAGGAGAAATCTTACGTCCTATTCCATGGCCAAAGAACTGCTATTTTCCCTAGTATTTGCATCTGAGACACAGACGCCTTTTGGTTATGACTAAGACATGAGTAACAGTAACACCAAACAAACACATATGTCAAAAGGTCCACCAAAAAAAAAGTATTCATCATGTGTTCTACTAGCTTCAAAGCATGACCACGAACAGTATATTCTTGTTATTTCCTGTGATTATGCCAACAGCTTCATTAAATCTTTGTCAAAAGCCACCAAAATCATTAAATCAAATCTTCAAATATGGCATACAAAATTGTTTTATACAAAGTCTCTTTGTTGTATTATCACAAAGGAAAAAAGCCCAAGCGATGAATATAACCAATGCAACCCTAAGACCTCTGCCTCCCTTCATTGCCTACTAAGGTTGTTTTTAAGTAGTACACAAAAAATTAGTCATTAGCATACAATCAATTAATCATGAACAGATAACCATAAAAAATTCAAAATAAATTTCACCTTTATTTGAGACAAATAGTTAATGCTAACAATAAGAACTCATAATCACATATCAATATTATAGAATAGAAATATATTAATTATATTATTCTAGAGTAAA
>VWZV01015712.1:0-55653 GCA_013397155.1 Irena cyanogastra | reverse complement strand
GTTATTATTATTTTATAAGTAATAAAATATTGCAATTAATATTTTTCATATTATTGCACTTTTAGTGCAAATTTCAGCAAATCTGCAACTGTTTCCATTGCCTTCATGCTTCATCTAACATGTGATGGTAAGATTAAAAGATAAGGACTGAGCTTAAAAATAAAAAAATCCCCAACACCATCTCCAGAATTTTAGTTCCTCTTACCATGAACTTGGAGTACAGACACACACTTGGTCATTCTTGTTGTTTAATTATTTGCATTCTATTACTACACAAAAAGCTCTGCTCACCCACATGATGCCATTGTGAGAGATGCTGTATTCACACAGAACAAACTATATTCTCCAAGGAACTTCAGGATGGCTCTGATTGCCTTCTGAAAGCTTGTGTGTGCTGCAGAATTGGCAAGGTTTACAGCACAACCTTGAAAAACACTTTACAACCAGGCAGACTGCACAAAGCAAAATCAAGCACAAATTTTGTTTTGCTTAGATACACATCCGTATGTATGCACAGACCAAAAAAATAAAAAAACAACAAAACCCTTTAAGCTAGGGAAAAACAACATGTAAATAAAAAGAAAATTACTCCAGAATAGTTGTAAAGCTTTACAAGATCTTAAAAGCTATGCAAAGGAACAGAGCTTCTATGTGCTCCCCAAGCAAAGCTAATTGACTGTCAATTTAAGAGAAAGAAAAAGACTTACAGTCTTGTGATACCTACTTTATTCAGTGCATAAGACTTCTTATGGACATATGGAGACCATTTGTGACTTTATTGTCCTTATTGTTCTCATGAGGATTAAGCTTTTTGTGATTCTAAGATATTGCTCAGCCATATTACAAAGGAAGAAAAAAATATACATCTGCCACAAGGTTGTATTGCTTTACGATCAACAGAGGTACTGTTATACTCTGAACGAGAAACCAAAGAGAAATTTGCTTTTAAGTCATGATACATAGGTGCTAAAAAGGTTTATATTTTGTACAGTAACTCAAGAAGCATTTTTACTTATTTATTTATATTGAGTAACAACCGAGCCATCAAGGAATTCAAAAATTTAGGAGATTTTTTCCTCCCCTTGATCTCTCTTTTCCCTTTGTGCTTTTGCAGAATACTTGATATCTGATGCTCAAAAACCCAGGTCAGAAAAGCACAAGCACTGCAATGTTCTCGTACATATCCTGTTGCTCTTTTGCAATCACTGCTTTGTGCAGCAATCGAGGTACGCTGCACTTTGATCCTTTGCTCTTCTTGGAAAGCTACAGGCTGAGGCCCTGACACAAGCTAAACTTTGCCATTTCTCTGTATGGGTTGTAACATTTAGACATTTACATGATTAAGTGTTCTATCTCAAACATTACAAACTAACACTCTTGCTACCATTGTCACTAAATTTTTGCTAAATAAAGACAACGTTAAGAAAATAACAATAAGAAAACGTTGACAAGTGTGAACATTTATTTTTCTGAGGCTTCTCATACCTTTCTCTAAGGTAATGTGTCCCAAACACGTTACCAGTATTATTTAATTTCAAACATTTCTTTCAATAAAGTGTTTCAAAGATAAATAAATTATTAAACACTTTGCATCCCTCAGAACTTTAGCCAAACTACACTTACACAACTTGCTATAATGTCCCAAGGCATGCCTGTGTCCACAAGGACAAAATGTCTGATCTAACTCATTTCCCTTAGCATGCTGCTCTCTGCCTTTGACATCACTCCCTTCTCCCATTCCCTGATAGTTCAAATTCTACTGCAAGAAACAGTTTCTCCCTTTGGCACTTTGACCAACTCACTGTCCCCAAGTAGCTCTCCCCATCTCAATTGAAACAAAACGGGAAGATTTTTCTCCACTGTCAAGGTTTTGATTCTGGACTCTGTGCCACAAACCTCACCACTTTTGTATTTTCAAACAGCCCCATTCCTGCTCTAGCAAAAGCTGGCAGCAAGAATCCACTAGCAGAATATCCATTTATGGGTATTCAATTACAATTCTCCCTTGTTGCCTTCCATCCCCACTACCCTCCAGAATAAATTTTCTTTCAACAAGCGAGGCATTACTACTGTTACTTCTTATGTTGATCTCTCTTGTCTGCTGGATGTACTATGCTCCCTTAAACATCTGTGCCCACCTGCAGTTCCTGCTCTTAAACCTAGATAATAAATTTTTCAGGAAAGAGACTACCTTCCCCAGACACTACCTAACAAATCAAGTACCGCAGCATGCATCAGGTATTTTACGCACTATCAGAGCACAAAGAAAAGGAGATGCATGGTAAACATTTGTATCCTACACATTTGAAGGTAATCCAAAATTCATACAAAACATGAAGATTTTGGAAGCCTGATTTGGTAGCACTTCTGAAATTTAGGCTTAAGTAACACACCTATAGCACCTACTAATGTTGATAACAGTTTGTCACATTCTACTGTCTTTTAATTAATAACTGATTATATTTTAAACTGATTGTACTTTAGCTGATAATTTTATTGAAATTATTCATCCAAGAAATCACACAGAGAATGTGTGAAAATACAGATCTCCTCTTTTCAAATTACTACATAAAGCCAACTTCCATCAGCAGTACAATCTGAAATGTTTCACAACCGACATGATGCTAAAGGGGTACTTATTAGTACCCATAAAGAAAATAAAACATTTTTATGTGAAAGTTTCCTGGAGACCTATTTTTTAAACCATGAAACTTAACTACATCTCTGCTCTCAATGTCAGAAAGCAAGAGAGTATTTGAATGGGCACAGCCAGAAACTACGAAGAAAAAAAATTTAAAAAGAATTCAGCATTAATAAAATATGAGTAACTGACAAAAAAATTACACACAACACTTTGGAAAGGAAAAGGTTCACTAAAGAAGCTTCTTTTTGAGATTACGGTATAGTGACTTCAAGTGATGTATTATTTTCTTTAGAAGCAACAAAGTGTACTGATAAAATGAAACATCCACAAGGAAAATGAAGCTTACTAATGAGCAATTGTTGTTATATAAAAGCAACCAGATTAAAAGAATGCTCTGTTAAAAGATACACTTTATTTTTCCTGCTAAGACAAGAATACCATCAGAATAAATGTTCTGCAGTACAGAAAACCCCATCTCTTCCAAGAAGCCTCTGAAATGCTAAACTATTATTTCTAGACACCAGATGTAATTAGAGTACAACCACTTTAAGTGCAGTCTAAGCAGGATTAATCAATAATGCATCAACTCCATGCTCAAAATAGCAGGTCACTGCCACCAGGGATTAACAGGTATCACATCTGGGAAAATGTGTGCACAGAACATTTACAATCCACCAAACATATAACAGACCAAAGTACACAGGCTTTACAGATTCCAGGATCAGCTACATCTAGGAGGAGAGTAATGAAGCATTTTGAGTGAGGCCAAGCAATTCTGCCAAGTGTAAGTAGTTAACCAGCTCCTGCCAGGGGAGCTCCATGGAGTTCTAGTAATTCAGTAACATTCCCTTTTAGATAAAGGTATACATACACAAAAGAGAACATGAGCCTGACAGCCAAGAAGGCAAGCAGCATCCTGCGCTGGATTTCCTAAAGCACAGCCCACCATCCTCTTCTAAGAAGCAATCATCAGGAGCACCGAAGTTTCAAGCCTACAGCACAGTGAAGACAATGATCAAGTGCAGCTAATTCAGTGGAGGAACATCAAGGCTGAGCACATGAGCTGCAGGGGTTTTAGCCTCTGAAAGTGAAGACTTCAGGGGGATCTAACAGCAGCCTTCCCTTACCTGTGAGAAGGTCGTTAAGAAGACAGAGACAAGCTCTTCATGGTGGTGCAGGGTGAGAATGTGGGGCAAAAGATATCAAACGAAATGAGAGAGGATCAAATGGGATAGAAGAAAAAGCTTTTGCCCTGGGGGGACAGCAAAGCAATGAAACTTTGCCAAGAAGTATTATACAGACTGGAGTTCTTGGAGGTTTACAAATGGATGTGGCTTTCAAGAACTGTATGGCTTTCACCATGTACCAAACACCTTCTCCTTCCATTGCTAAGGTCCTCTACATTTAAAGCACAAGGGATGACTGATATCTTTGGCTCTTTTCTTTTGCACTTTACAGAAACAAGAAAGCCAGAAGTAGAGCAAAAACACCTCCCAGAGTAGATACTTTTGTCTTTGCAAGTGTGAAAACGGTTTTGATATATGTCACACAACAAGAAAAATAAAAATAGTTAAGTCTTAAATAATTAAGAACTTGAAGTCTGTCTGCTAACTCTAACTGGATGTGCTACTGTTTTTTTTTTCAAAGCTGACAGTGCAAACCACTTATGTAAAAATATTTAGTTTACAAGAACATAAAATGAGCCAAAAATTAAAAACAACACTAAAAACCAAACACCCCCATGCTGTTCTTCTTTGTGCTCCTGTAACTAAAAATAAAGCCTGCTAATAAAAAAAATACCCTGTTTTGAACAGCAGTTAAACACCTAGTTTTATATGTTAAACATCTAGTTTATATGTTAAATACCTAGTTTTAAATGTGGGCTTGTGTCCCACTACAGATTTAAGATTTTAATGCATGCTTATGTGTTAGTCCAGACAGTAAGAGATAAATGGAATTATCTTCTGGAGTGGAGGCATGACATTGTTTACCAGAAGGGAAGTTTAAGTCAGCTAAGAGCAGGTTATTAAAACCTGTCCACGTCTCTTTCTGGTAGAAAGACCCATGTGGGTCTTTCCGGTATTTACCACCAGCGCTATCTGCAAGTCCTACATGAGAAAAGACAAGGCAGCAAAAAGGCCAGTGGCTATAGCTTTCCAAACCAAAGCATTTAAAATCATAATTTACTTTTTGTTCACCTCTTTCCCTTCTGACTGCTTCAGCTCTGTCTGCCAAACACAAAATCTAAGGTAAAGGGTTTTCTATGGCCTGAGGTTCATGTTCAAGTACGTATTTCTTCCTCAGTCCTTCAGAGGAAATATTGTTTTGAACAAATAAAACAATGAAGAAAATATGCTACTAATCCATATTTTGTTCAATAGCTCTTTAGTGTATTTTTTTCTTAGTTTACCAGGTTTCTTTGTGTCACCTTGGTGTATGAGTATCGTAAAAATGTGAATCTAAATATAAAATATGTGGTAGTTTTTGCATGTGCAAGATGAGGAGTTCTGATAGCAAATGAATTTTTAAATACGGACCATTGCAGATTTGCAAAAGCCAGAAGAACGTGTCACTGTGTGTAGTTTGCAGGAAGTTTAAAATTTCACATCCTAATCAATCTCTGAAATACAATTTTTACAGTTTTTAAGCATTTTTTCAAGGGAAAAAAAAGGATGTTTTTACCACACTTTGCATAGCTTTCTATGAAACAGCTTACCATTAGGCATGATTGACTGAATTGGCTTCTTGCTGCTTAAACTGAGAATGGACTTGGCTGATTTTAACTTCTAATACCACTCAAAAAAGTCCTGGCTAATTATAGTTTTGCAAATGTAGAAAACCCTCATGCAGAGTTCTAAAGACATTAAGTTGAAGTCTTATGGCGCTGATGGTTTATTGGTTAGGAAAATGTTTTACACAAAAAAATATATCTGTATGTACAAGTAGAGTCCTACAAGAAATGTTGTATGTTCTTTTAATACAAATAGGAGAGAAGCAGCCAAGAAAATAGCAAGGTATATGAAGAAAAACTATACAAGAGAAGGCACACAAAAAGATGGGGTTTTTTTAAATGCCTAGAGCGAATACCAGATATCCTCAAGTCACCTAAAGTTTAAAGACTGTTATACAATCATTAGAAAAATAACACTTTAATTAAGAAATCTACTTTTTGTTTAAGGGATTCAACAATGAAGTATTTACATTTGATTAAACATGTCATTTTTCAGACTCATAAATTTTACCTAAGGTCAGGGACCAGTCTAGATGGAAATCATGTAGGTCCATTCATCAGATCCAGCAAATTAAGCACAAGCTGTTGGAAATAAACCCCACCAAAAACAGACACTGACATCATTTGAGGATGTGGCTTTGGTTTGTACAGGTAAGCAAGAGGCAGAGGGATTCTGCAAGCATCCTCGTTATGAGGAAGATGTATGAAACAGCCCCATTAGCACAGGGCAAGATGTGTCTTCTGAGTTTCAAAGGAGGTTTGACAACTAGGAAGTTAAGGAAGAAGACAGGTTAGCTGTACACATTTTACATTTGTATCATATTTTTTGCTTTTCATTAAGTAAAATTTTTTCAACACTTGCAGAGACACATTGACATTGCAATAAATTCCAAACCACTAAAAGTCTCCCTTGATTTCACCTTGAGATGGAGTGGGGTAAACCACTAAGTATTTCACAAAGGGCCTCAGCAGCTGGACTTCCTGGGAGATACAGATATACAGGATCCCACAGAAAAGTTCAGCACAGAGAGACAACATTACTTTCTTTGGCACCTTTGGCTGTGTAGTGGATATCAAAGTTCTGCATTTATTTTAAAAGGTGTTGTTAATGCATCAGAAGTTTTTATTAACAATAACACGGCTTGGAAAGTACCAGGTTAAAAATTTAAAATTATTCCACTGTTTTCTTCTGTGGCTTACCTATAATCAGCACTGCTATTTACTCATGTTTAACCAATTGGTAGTCCTATTCAGAAATGTCAGCAAGAAATATGATTACTTGAAAGGAATCACATTTGTATAACATTAAATCAACAGCTAATTAATGTAGCAAATAACCACTGCATTTTTATTATAATCATTCTAAGTGTAACGGTTAAAGCAACAGTAAATTTTATTACACAGATATATCTCTGTTTTGATAATGTTGTTAAAACATAACTATCTGGCTGGCTGTTTCATGTATTAGAATATGCAAAAGCTTAATATCGTGTTCTTCCACCCCTTTGGGTTATGATATTCATTTGTTTGTGCTTCAAGATGCACTCCTGAAATTATCATGAACATTAGCTGATAAAGAAAGAGAACAAGACATATTAATGGAAGTCACAGCAACGCAGTACCACAGCATGCTCATGCATAATGCAAACAGCCATTTATTTCCTGCAAGTAATAATAAAAATGTTCATAAAGATGCTAAGCTTCACCATTGTGCCTGTAGAGCCCATTTTAGCACAAGTACATGTAGCCAAGAGGCATGGAAAACCTCCAGAGCAACCAAACGGGCCAAAAAATTAAGAGTCCTAGAGATAAATACCTTATAACATACAGGCCATCTTCTCCAAAAGAACAAGCTATGGACTTGTCTCCCTATGGTACTGACCAGCACTGAGACCCACTGCACTCTTGGTAAACCTCTTTTATTTGTCCTGAACATCAGGTATATCTAAACTCATGTCAAAATATCTCAGTATCTCCAAGGTGTTAAGAACTGTGGGCATCTATTTATTACCCTGTTCACATCCAGAGGGATATACCATCCTCCCACTACTCAAAATGGTACTCCCAAAAAAGAAAGAAAATGCAAATCACAATTTCATTCTGCCCATATGTAGAAGCCTAGAAGATAAGAGGGCTAATGCATATGTCTCAAACACCAATGGCCAGATACTTGTGGAGTTAACCAAAGACTATAGGTAACAACAGTGCGAGAAAGAACAGGATGAGACTGGAGAGAGGGACCATATGGAGGTAGGGCTGCACTTCTCTGGTACAAACATCCTTGTTCTGGCTTCTGAAGACAAGCACAGCACGGTGCAATGCAAGTGCAGCAATGAGTCTGAGAAGCAGGCATGGACTGTCGACCAAAGGCTCACCCAGTAAGGGGGAATCAAGAACACTGAAGACCCCCACGCCCTCCAACCCATTTCCAGAAAGGTCGAGAGGAATGGACAGTGCATGATAGCTAATTTACATAGAAAGCAAGACACTCATCTCCAGCTGAGTGTGTGCAAGCAGTGCACTTGTGTGGAATTCCAGCCATATACTGCACAGTGCTATTAACAGAATGGACAGCAGGTCCAGTGGTTATTCCTATTGCCCAGCACCCAAAGGATGTTTGGACTACTGTGCTCAGTTTTGTGTCTTCAGTATTTGTAAACTGCATTGAGTTCAACAGTGGCCCACTAAAATGGCCAGGTAGTTGAAGCACTTGTCCTATAGAGAAAGACTGAAAGATGGTGTTCTCTCAGCCTGGAGGAGAGGAGGGAAGCTTCAGGAAATCTCATTACCACCTTCATTAATTAAAGAGAGAGGAGTTAAAGACAAAACAAAGCCAGATTCTTCTCAGACATACACAGTACAGGATAAGAGGCAACAATCACAGATGCAGCAAGGAAAATTCTGATCAAAGATAAAGTCTTCCCCATAAGGGCAGCCAATCACTACAACAGGTTTCTCAGAGAGGCTGTGTCATCTCCATCCTTGGTGATAACACAAAACTAGACTGGTCACAGTCCTGAACAACCTACCCTGGCTTGGAAGCTGACACAAGCCACTAACCTAGCTGTTCAGTGACACAAGCCACTCCAGAGATCCCGTCTAACCTGAATTATTGTATGAATATGCATTTCATAAGGGAAACTAGGCGAAATCTTTATGAAATGCTGTAAGGTGGGACATTGCTGCTCCTTTGTAGAACAACTAAACACTGAACTGATGCTGGGGAGAAGGAAAGAAGGGTATGTCAAAAATCTGGATTCGTACAATATTGTTTAAAAAATGGCAGGATGAAAGCTGCAGAAATGTTTGAGAATAAACAAGTTACAAAACCACTGAGGCCACAACAACAGAGTTCCTGCCAAGAAACAACCTCTGACTAGGAAAAAACTGAGAAGACTCAAGAGCCAAAGGAATTGGGGAGGCTTACAGAAAATCAGCTCCTTCTATGGTAAAGGCTTTAAAAGTCAGTGAGGTCAGTTTAAAATTGATCCATTGTCACTTTATAGGCAGCAAGTGAAAAGACTGCTGGGTGGATGTAATGTGATCACAGCCACTCAGTCCCGTGAGCAGCGTGAGGCTGCACTCTGCCACGGCTGGGAGCAGCAGGCAGCCTCTTGCTGGAAACCTTACTAAGAGAAAATTGCCACTGTTGATCCTCATGCTGCTGTTCAGTTTGATGGGAATTTTCACTGCATAAATGACTGTAGGATCATAGCCTACATTAAAACAGCATAAACACAAACCCCCATGTTTTAACTTCACAAGCATATGGCTCCCACTTGATTATAACCAACAGGAAATCTGTCAAAGGGCAAATTTGTCTCCCAGCTTACTGTTGCATTACTTAGTTGCTCTTACAAAAATGAGGAAACAAAGGAAAAAAGGAAAAAGTAATATACAATCAGGGATACATTTCCATTTCTGACTTGGAGACGACCTTTTATTCTGATAAATTTCTGGGCTGTCAAATATTGGAAACAATGTATTTATCACATGGAAACTGATGTGTTGGCAACATCTTTTTAAAAAACCTCTGTTCCAGCCAAATGTCAAAGTCTGTTATTTCATGTTAAATGGATTTATTCAATTCTCTTGCAAGTCAGTGCACAGCCTGACCTTAGGCAGCAACTGCAATAAGGAAACCTGTGCAAGGAAGTAAACTGCATTACCTAACTAGTCTAGTACCAATGGTACAATAAGTTCATAACTAACCTTCATCACCATTTATCAACAAACATGTTGATAAATCTCTAATGAATATTCTACTAATGTTCAACTTTAGTGAGAATTTGAGGGGGTAAAGCACTTTCCTGCTGCTTTTCTTGCATGCAGCAATGGAAAGGAGAAAACAATAAATGTTGGTACACACAACTCTCCCCTTGAAGGCACCTCAACTACACGCACAGTACTCAGCTGTGGTGAGGTTCCCTTGATAGATCTAGTCATCTAATTATTGGGAGCATTTCCTCTCATCCTACATGGAAATTTAAAAATTAGCTATCTGTTTTCTTGGGTGCTGTTGCAATATCAAAGAAGGTGACAGATCTTGTCACACTTCATTAGACATTGTTCTGACATTGGGAGTAGAAGGAAAAAGAAGAAATGAGAGATTTTGCTGTTCATTAGATTTTTTTTGCCCCCTCTGGTGCCTCTGTTCCATCACTATCCTTGAGGGAAAACATCTGTTACCTAACCAAGAATTTGCCTTCCTTCTTAAATCTGTTTCCCTCTGAAATACCCTTAATTTTGCTACACTGGCATTTTAGATGTCCTTTATTCTTTCTCTCCTTTCAATATGCTTAGGTTTTAACTTGCACAACTTTATTTTTCACCTACATGCTAAAAAAACCTACTAAACAAAGAGCTGTGAAATGTCTTCTTAGGGGCAAGAACTACATTTTCTTTCCTAGTCAGCTGAAGAATTCCTATCAGCATCTAGAGAGATTTCATGCAAGGTATACATGCACATACTCTGCATGCAAGTTGTAAATTTCTTGTTGCAAAAGAGCTCACTCAACCTTTTACCTGGGCATATATTCACACATACTTTGCTCTGTTTTTATCCCAAGCTTAAAATCTCCTCCACCAATAACCAGAAAAATAGAAATAAGGGACAAAACTTTAAAACTGTTTTTTATATCCAAAATATATGGAAGATGTATATATGTGAACAAGCACCTCTGATAACCAAAAACATGGGACAAAAGATTGAAAAAGCCAAGCCCCAACAATGATTTCGACTCTTACATTGAATTCTAGTTCCAAGCTACAGTTGCATCAAATCCTTCAAAGTTCTTAAAAGTTGTTCCTCTCAATCAAAAGTATTAATTTTTAATTGTATTTTGCCACCAGCATTGATAGCTATCCTAGCCAAATCTAAAGGCTCAGTCATTTTGCTTCAAAGCTGTAAGGTTCTTATATTGTGTAATCAATTTGACTTGCTTGTAGATAATTAAATAGTAGAAGTGACACAAACTAGACAAGATATATTGATTTCAATAGGATAAAAACTCAGCCATGTTCTTGGTGATTGTTCAATATACAAAAACCTCTCACAAGGCCGTCATTGTCTTGAAGCTTGAAAACTGTGGTAAATGTTAAAATGAGGTCAAGGATGATATATACATCAATACTTCTCTCTTTAGAAAAAGACTGTAGTCCCATAAATAGTTCCAAGGACACCTGTAACTATTAAATAGATAAGAATGATGGCATGGACTTCAGCCCAAGTGCCAGATTCAAAAATCAGTACAGTTCATGGCACTAACAAAGGCCAGTTTTTATTAAACCCCAAATTAATAAAATATCTCAATCCCTATTTGCATTATTGTGAAAAGTGAGCAAAGTGTCTTGACAGTCATTGCAAGTCTATGTGGCAAAACTAAGTCACTGGAAATGCCACCTACAACTCTGAGCTCTTGTTGACAGCTCAGTAAAAATAATACAGAAATTTTCAACATCCAGTACTACTATCCCCAGCCATTAGACTTCAGTGTTCCATGAAGATGGAGATGTAACTGTTCCTTGCAGAAAGAGATCACTGCACTGCTGTAAATAAATGAAAAACTGTAGATACACATAAAAGGTAATTTCATTACATGGGCAAGTCTTAAAGTTAGCTCTTCAAATTTCAAACACATTTTATATTTTCTTTGTTACTTAGACAATGAATCACTTGTATATTGGTTATGATTGAACATGGACTTCAAAATCACTATTCCCAAATATAGCATAACTAAAAATTCTTTCAAGGAAATGGAAGTCCTGGGTCATTCTGAGTGGACATGTCAACATAACAATTGAAAGATGTTTTTAATTACAGTTGAGCTAACTGGAATCCTTCTCTGGTATCAAAAGACACTTACTACTTATAGCTCCTGATGCAATAGCAAAAAATATGATTTTCATGACATGTAATTATGATATGACATAAGCTGTAAATTATAAAACCCATCTCAGGTAAATAGACCTTATTAGAAAACAGAAACATTATAATGGATATGGCATAACATCATTTGCAAAGATGACAACTTCTTACCCTTTTGCTAAAAGCCACTAAAGGTCAAATTGTACTGAAATTCAAATAATTCCCCTTTCCCAGCCCATGTCTTCCTTCTGTCCTGAATGATTCCATAATGCTACCCAGAGAGACATTTCCAGCAGTTTGTTAAAAATAAGAGAAAATCTTACTGATCATAGCTGGTTATGAGGGAAAATATTTCCTAAGAATGCACTGTGACCTGTCACCTTCCATGCAAAGAGAAGAGCTATGGTATTCTTGGGATTTTAAACAATGGTTTCAAGGTGTCAATTGAGGTGTGAATTGTATTTTCCCACTTATTTATTTTTCTATTAAAAAGCATGTCAGGTCAAGCCTAAAGTCTCACAGAGGTACATTGTTTTAGAGTAGAAAAGTTGCCACAACCTCCAAGGCATTAAGAAAAACAACTTGTCAGTTGCCACAGAATGCTACAGGGCTTTCAGTGGTCACCAATTTATTTTTTTCTTCTGTCAACAGCCATTTGCAGATGGTCTTACTAAATCCAGAAGCTTTCCTTAACTTTCAGAATATATCAACCATATCACAACAGATAGAGAGTATCTTTCCTGGTGAAAAAGATTTTTTGTTGATAGCCATATGAAAACACTATTAACTTCCAGCTGAATCCTTCCAAATCTATAGGACCTGATGGGATTCATCTGAGAATCCTCAAGGGACTGGTTGATGTCACCACAAAGCCTCTCTCAATGATTTTTGAGTGGTCTTGGGAATCCAAAAGGGTCCCAGCTTACTGAATGTTGTCCCAGTTTTCAAGAAGGGCCAAAAGGAGGACTCTGAAAACTACAGGCCTGTCAGCTGTACTTCAGTACTTGGTAATACAGAGGAGACTATTCTGGAACATATTGAAAAACACCAGTCATTGGTCACAGCCAGCATGGGTTCTTAAGAGAAAGTTCTGCTTATCAAACCTGATTTCTTTTTATGACAGGATAACCCACCTAGCTGATCAAGGGAAGCCAGTTGATGTAGACNGGCACAGCACTGCCAGCCAGGCAAGGGAGAGGATTGTCCTGCTCTGCTCTGAGCTGGGGCGGTCTCACCTTGAGTACTGGGGACAGGTTTGGGTGCCACAATATAGAAGAGATACTAAGCTGTCAGAGAGGATCCAAAGGAGAGCAATGAAGAAGATGAAGGGCCTGAAGNGCACACATCTGGATAAACACATCACACGATGGATGAACAACTGGTTCATGGGTTGGGTTCAAAGGGTCATAGTGAATGGGGAGACATCAGACCGGGGACCTGTCACTAGTGGGGCTCCACAGAGTTCCCACTTAGGTCCCGTGCTCTCCAACATCTTTATAAATGACTTGGACACAGGACAGTAAGGGATACTGAGCAAGTTTGCAGACAGTACAAAACTGGGAGGAGCTGTTGATTCCCTTGGAGCCAGGGAGGCCCTGCAGAGAGACCTTGACAAATTAAGAGGGCCGGGCAATCACCAACTGTGTGAAGTACAACAGGGAACGTGCCGGATTCTGGACCCGGGATGGAGCAACCCTGGATGTGCGGACAGGCTGGGGAAGGAGATGCTGGGAAGCAGTGCCATGGAAAGGAACCTGGGAGTCCTGGTCAACGGCATATTGGACATGAATCAGCAGTGCCCTGGCACCCAGGAAGGCCAAGTGTGTCCTGGGGGAGCATCAGGCACAGCATGGCCAGCAAGGCAAGGGAGAGGATTTTCCTGCTCTGCTCTGAGCTGGGGCGGTCTCACCTTGAGTACTGGGGACAGGTTTGGGTGCCACAATATAGAAGAGATACTAAGCTGTCAGAGAGGATCCAAAGGAGAGCAATGAAGAAGATGAAGGGCCTGAAGGAGGAGCAGCTGAGGTCACTTAGTCTGTTCAGTCTGGAGGAGACTGAGGGGAGACCTCAATGCAGTTACAAATTCCTCATAAGGGGAAGAGGAGGGGCAGACACTGATCTCTTCTCTGTGGTGACAGTGACAGGACCTGAGGGAATGGCCTGAAGTTGAGTCAGGGGAGGTTTAGGTTGGAGATTAGTAAAAACTTCATCACCAGAGGGCGGTTGGGCACTGGAACAGGCTCCCCAGGGCAGTGGTCACAGCACCAAGCCTGAGTTCAAGAAACATTTGGACAACACTTCCAGAGACATGGTGTGATTCTTGGGGATGGTCCTGCAAAGGGCTGAGTTGGACTTGATGATCCTTGTGGGTCCCTTTCAGCTCAGAATATATGGTGATTCTGTGATTCTGCAATTAATTTCAGAGGACTGATTTTCAGCACTATGGTATATTTCTACATACACTAGTTATTGTAATTCAAAGAAAAATATTAGAAAAAATAAATTATTATAAGACTTCTTTTGATAAGAGACTTAAGTAGGCGATTTGAGATTTTGCCTTTTTCAGTAAACTTACAAACAAGCTTTGCACATTTCACTGTTTGATGTGACACATTCTTAAATGGTGTGGATTAACCTTCAGCTGAACATTATCTTTCTTCATATGCACTTTCCTTGATTTCTGTGGTATCCAAAATCCACTGAATTCCACTATTAGTGCAAGAAAACAGTAAAAAACATGCGTCAGGGTCTCTAAGCTGCCTCCCCATCTCAGAAATGAAACATGTTTTCATAAATGCGTGTGTTCTATGGGAGTATCTTCACTACTCATAAAAGTTTTAACGTATTTTAGTCCATAGTTCCTTTGCCTCTCAGATACTGTCTCAGCCTGTAAACTCAACTTCTTTCCTGCTATTTAACTGTCTACATTGGAAACAAACAAAAATGTAGACTATAATTTTTTTACGTGCATCTTTTCTTTCTGGTACATGCACATGTCAGTTTTCCTCAACTGGCTGAACGATCTCTTTTGACTAAAATCCCCCCTGTTTATTTATGCTAGCAGTGGAAGTGCAGCATATGTCACTTATATTCATGCATCTCAAGCCTTTTTGAGTCACTTATTCCAAATTACAGATTTTTATTCTGTAGAAAGAAAACCTGCTTTTCATGTCTGTGTGCAGAACCTTTAAAACATAAATAAAAACAAGAAAATCTGTGCAGTGCTAAGTCAAATGCCTATCAAAAATCTCATATGTCAAGAGCTCTTTCTCCCAATTAAACTCAGAAAATGGACTTAAGCAAACAATATTTCTTTTCCATGAGTTTGATTTGCACATAGATTTGCATTAAGAAAGTTGCTATCCTTTAATACTGTACTGATTGAATCTTTCAGATAGATATCAGAGGAGATGTCAAACTCATGGGTATAAAGTTGCTTAAGCTTCACAGGAGAAAGAATACTTTTGAACAAAGCCTGGACACTGCAAATGACACATCTGGAGTCCCCCAACAAGCTACATAAACGGTAGAATGGTACTGTACATATTTTCCTCTTCAATAAGTTAGTTATTAGGTTCACTTTTTGTTTATCTGAGCCATCTATGAGTTGAAGAACTTAGTTCCTAATCTGTGTAATTTATAATTTCACAATGCAAACAATCAATCAGACTTGAATTATTTAGAAATTATCAATGCAAGCTGCTTCAATGCTTTGAAGGGTAGGAACATGAAAGGAAAAGAAAGCATATCCAATCAGATGACTAAATAAGTGAAATCAAGGTACATGAGGTCATGGTGACAAAACACTGAACTCATCTCATTGCCAAGACCAAAATGCCCAGGTCACAGAGACAGTGCAAATTAGCTCACAAAAAAAAAAGCCATTGTTACTTGCAATGTGGTTGTCAATCATTAACTTGTATTACTCTTCATAACCCTAAGTTTTCATAAGTATTTCCCAACTAACTGTGTGCCCTTCCCCCTACCAAGTAAGAGGGGAAAAGAGAACAAAAAGTTAAAAAGAAGGCCTGTTGTAGACTGGGGTTTTTTACATTCTTAACAGCTACAAAAAACATGTAATGCATTTCAGCAGCACAAGTAACCAGAATGATCCACTCAGTCAGCATCACTGTAAACTAGCAAACTCCATAAAGCCAAATAATTTATACAGATACAGAACAGTGGGCACAAATTTCACAGTTAGGAAAAAAGAAAAATCAACACCATCAACACTTGGCATATCTTGTCCTACTCAAAAGCATACAGGTTTAAATATAGTTATTTTAAAAGTTTAATTAAAATTAAGTAAAACCTGCATACAGTTTGCTAGCTTAAAGGACAAAATGAGGGGAACAAGGTCTGAGAGTTAGATCACTGGTGAGGAACTCAGAAAATAGTGGTTCATTTCCATAAACCTCATGCATCATGCTCTTAGTCACTTCAGGCAGTTATTTCAGAAGAGCTATTATGATGTCAAAAGCATTACTGCTTGTGAACATCTCTTCCCCACAGATTTCATGAGAACAAACAATAGAAACATCAATACAAACTGAGCTTAAACATCAACTGTATGTGTCATGCTTTGCAAGGACATAGCACACTCTCAAATGACTAAGAGAGCAATTTTGAGTACAGACAAGGCCCTAGGTCTTGTTAACTGCACTTGTGTATAGACTTTACAGAACTTTAGGAGCATTTATTTCACAGCAAACCATCAAAAGCAGTATGGGCTACTTGTATAAGCATAAAATATTTATTCTAAGAAAACATCAATCTGTAACCTTGGTCTTGAACTGCCCAAAGATGAAAGACACACTAAATTTATAACACTGATCATGATAAAGTTTGGCTGCACATATTTCTAAAATTAAATCCAATATATTATTTTCCACTCAAGTATCTTACCATGACACAATGTATCCCCTTATTAAGCTTCAAAATACCTCTCTAACTCAGCGAGATATTATCTTCACATTTTACACATAGAGAAAAAGGTTACAACAAGCTGAAACAGAGCCCTAGCACCACATAATTTGGTCTATAAAGAAGAATTTTAATTCCTGCAAACTCCAAATCTATTATTAGCTCTATAACTTCTAATGTGAGTGATTTTTTAATGTTGCTAATCGACAATCTCACAGATGATTTGTAATACCTGGAATAGAACAAAATCTAGAAACTGCAAACTTTTAAGATATATTATCAATAACGATAATGATCAACAGAGTATCTTGTGCTACATTCAAGGGACAATGTAACATAAAAATCTCAAAAAGGTCTGAAGAAACAGATTACTTCAAAGTTTGACCTAGCAAGCTATAGAATGCAAAGCAGCTTCAATATAGGAATCTCACTTAAGACTGCAAGAAGATAGTGTTTTAATTATGTAGCACAATAGCTATTCAGGTTTGGAGGATTTAACCTAACAGAATTAAATTTCAGTAACACATTGAAGAAGTAACACTTGCTGAATTAAAATAGGTTATCCAGAGAAGCTGTGGATAGCTTTGAACACTTCCCCAGCCCTGGAAGTGTTCAAAGCCAAGCTGGACGGGGCTTGAATCACCTGCCAGAAGTTAGGCATGGCAGGGGAGTTGGAACTGGGTGATCTTTAAGTGCCCTTCCAACCCAAACCATTCTAAGATTCTGTGACTCTATACTGAGTTTCTTTTGCTGGGTTGAGTACATTACCTACAGGATCACATGTCTGGTTTGTGCCTAACTTCACACATAGCCTAAACCTGCATTTTCAATAGTCTGGCTTGTGGATCTCCATCAGTGCAGCTGGGCAACACTCTGCCATTACCACATTTTAGGTATAAAATATAAAAATAACATACACATTTAACAGGTGTATGTTAATGAGAACTACAACCAACATACTCCCCTTACTCTCCAGTACTTATTATTCACTGAAGTGCATTCCTGATTTACAATGTTTTTAAGTACATTAAATGTACTAACAATGCAGCTGGCACACTAGGAGCTGTCCCAGGGATGAACTTAACTCCGAGTGTGAACAGCAAAGTATACACAAGGGAAGATTGTATTTACATGCACAAACACACCTAATGCTAATTGGGCAGAATACTGAAGAGACTATAATTCCTTGCAACATTTTCTCTTCTACATGTTGCCACTGTAGCTGGAGCTGCTTCACACTTACTTGTCTAAATACTTTCCAAGTGGGGGGTTTTAGGTAAGAAACATATTCCCTCTTTAAATTTCCTTCACAGACTTCTCAAAAAATAAAATCTTTTTAAATAGACCCAAATATAGGTAGAAAAATCATTTAATATATGTATCAATTTCTTTGTTTCTGATAAGAGAACTGTCCTGTGCAAATGAAAGATTCAGCTGAGGCCTTCCCTATTTTATTAGCACTGGCTGAGGTGCAGCCCTAAGAACAATGCTAGGAGCTCCAGTACACGTGAGATTATCTTTCCTCTTACTCATACCTGCTGGCTAAATTTGTAGTGAGGAAGGTGTTCGTGAAAATAAGAAGTGAGCACATAGATCTCTTGGTTTAATTTTTAACACTGAAGTCTGTCTTGCACTGTTGAGAGTTGTGGCTAAAGTTTTACCCTTTCATGGCTTGTACAGCTAAGGGTAACCGCAAAATAATAGCCCTTTGCCTCATCTTACACCACCATTAAAAAGCTGTCTAGCATATTCTCTTAAGGGAAGAACATTTTAAAATACTCTAAACTCTTGCCACAACTCTAACAGCTATATGGTACTGCATATGAAAATAACAGTGTCTGATTGTCTTAGAAGTTTTTTTTTTTTTATAATATGCATTCAATAAATAGTTTTATTTCTCCAATGATTTTTAATTGTTCCAAAAATCTGTAAATTCAAAAGAAGCTAAGGAATAGGCCTTTTAACCCATGGATATGCTGCTATCATCACTTGTTCTACCCTAAAGTAGCTACAGCACAGAAAAAAAACCAAACAAACAAACAAAAAACGATCAACAGGCTTCTGCAACTAAGAGTTCTTCTCATTTTCACTTATTCAGCAGAGGGATGCATGGTACTGCCACATATTCCCACCTCGCTACTTAAACCATCAGCTCTGCACTGAGAATGAGATTGTCTCTTACTAAACTGTTATTTCACAGCCTCTGCAAAAGAAAGCTCTAAGTAGCTGTGTGAAGAGGAACAAAACTTTAGTTTTACACCTTCCTTGTTACACCTGTTTTTTTGTGAGAAAAAGGCTAGACTCCCAATTTTCTGAGCAAAAGGCTTTTTAAGGTTGAATTCCAAATTGAATAATGTGGCAATGGTGTAACATTTGAAGGACAGAGAGTGCACTACATTTTGTCTCCAGTCACATGTACTACAGTTATTAAGATTAACCACAACATAGTTGTTTGTACTTATAAGAAACTTACTGCCCCAGAGCTGGAATACAAAGAAATACAGTGACAAAGAACAGCCCTGTTTTTCCCCTCTCCTGCTCCATGAATCATAGGGGGCATGAGTAGTCCTAAATCTACCAATTTCTTACAGTTTCCATTGACAGCAATGAACTGTCTTTGATCCTTAACTAGCAGTTATGGTGCATGAGATGACTGTGTCCCACAAACAGAGACAGCTTTGCATTGAATATTCTACATTTTCTTGTTTTTCTCAGAGGTAGACTGTTTTACATAAGTCACTGCTCCCTCAGGTTACTGCAGTATAGTACAGTGGCTATTTTTGGCACTTTTAGAAGTACAACAGTAATAACAACTGTCAATCTTAGTTCAATCATTTCTATCTGTCATTGGAAAAAAAATTCCTTTCTTATCTTCTTTCGCTCTAAAGTTCTGCATAACTTAAAGGTTACCATATTCTGGACCAGGCATTTAATAAAATGTCTGTTTTCTTCTATAAATAGAATTATAGCATCAGAAATGCATACAGTAAATAATGTTTTTTGGATCCTGGGACTGGAGTCACTTCACCTAAGTTTAACATCTCAGCATAAAGTAGTCCTCCCCAAAAAAGTAGATTTATGCTACATACCTTAGATACCAATCTTAACCTGAGAGAGTTAAAATAAGGTAACTAAACTGACCAACTTGTACATGAACACTACCAAAACTCAGGTCAGGATTGACATTGAGGTGCTGGAGCAAGTCCAGAGAAGGGCAGTAAAGGGTCCAGAGGGTAAGTCATATGAGTAGCTTATGAAAGATAAGGAGAGCAGAGGAAAAGGATATTAGTAGATATTTGGTACTGGCAACATACCCTCATTCATCCCAAAATGCATAACACCTGAACAGATTTCAGTGCAAAGCTTAAATTGAATAGTCCACCTCTTACAGCACGTCCAAACTACAGTGGGTACATAAAAGCAGAAATACTTTCAGACAACTGAACATATCAAGAGAAATCAAAGACCATTTACAGCAGAACAGGCTCTCTGGCTTTGTGCATGTGGAGCAGACCATAAAAGTAAAGTGAACATTTCTCATGAAGGATGTGGATCCCTCATAATTTATGTGCACAGACTTATGGCTATTATTAAATAATGAAAGCAGTGCAATTGCTATGACCCAATCCTTTGTGCTCAAAGCTGCATGGCATCTATTTTGTGTGATCAATCGGAGATGCTTACATGTAGATAATTAAATTCAAAATCAGTGATAATAGGAAGGAAAGTCCAGATTGATTCTCACTGGATAAAAATCCAGACACCACATCAATTTATTTATCCACTATGAAAAACAGGTTTAGATACTAGAGACATTTGTGGGATAAAACATTCTACCAGAACAGTGCACTTTTCCCTGTGCTTGGCAGAAAACCAATTCCAGTGACTTAGGCAGAAGAAAATTGAAATTGATATTGCAATTGCTTCAAATGGGTACAACTCCCTCATAGTATTATGAGTCTGTGCAATTACTACAGTAAGAAAACTTCACAGGTAACTGTTCCAAATGCTGAACAGGAAAGGTTTGGGGAGAATGGGTTTTCTTGAACACACAAGTGTTTGTGGCTTTGTTTCCCATGTTTCACAAAGGCGAAGACCAAACACTCTAGGAGAGACAAAAGGAGACCCCAGAATAGCTAAAACCCCATTAAAAATGAGCCACGACTGTTTATTATGCAAGACTGAGACCAGGGAGCTCATGCAAATTCCAGTATCACATAAACTAGCTGAAAGAGTCAGAGAAAATGTGCTGCTTCTTTCTCCACTTAGTACTTCTTTCCCATATAACTAATAATAATTGGATAAAAGAGGTGTTTAGGGACTAAGCCTCTTGACCAATGGTTAGTGGCATCCTCAGGGGAAAAATGTGAAGTTCCAAACCCATGGGCCAAATCAGGTAGAAAAGACTGCTTAGGAAAGTGTACTCGAGGACTACATGCTAGACATGCACACATAGGATGTACTTCATATTTTTCTACTTCATACATTCCCTTGCCTCTAATTACCCAACTACAATTCTCTCTTGTTGGTGTAACTTCTCTGTCCTGTTGTTAAAAGCAAATCAGCTTTACAGACGATCACAGAGGATCATAAAGAGGATCAAGTGGTAATTGGAGCCTTTTGAGGGGGATAGCCTTTTGGAGGAACTTTATGCCATGTCACAATCTCTGGTGGGATCTCTACCTCAAGCTCTTCCTGAGGATGCTGTTGAATTTCAGATCAGTACAACTGAGGGGAGAAGGTCTCAGAGACTTCTGGAACAGGAAAAAATAAATACTGAGTTTCTCAGCTGCAGTTGAAATAGACTCAGATAACTACATCCAGTGAGAATAAAGTGAGCAGGATACTGCTATATGCCACCTCTCAGGAGACAAGCCAGGCAGTCAAGTAAAATTCTCATTTGAGCCTAATAACAAGCTACAGTGCTCTTTACTAGTACTGTCAATCCAGAAGCATTCAAAACCAAAAAGGGAGATACCACAAAGCTCCTAATATTTACAGAGACCATGTCAGGTTTTCTCTTGAGAGCAGAAGTCACAGCTGTGGGCTTTAACACCCACAATATCACAATTTCACAGTCAATACAAGCAGCATTCTCCTTGTAGACAAGAGACACAAAATTCTCTGCAAACACAAGACACAAGGCCAGGTGCAAGACCCCAGAGTCCCATGGAGGCAAAAGAAGCTGCAATCTTAAATTCTGTTCTGGTGTTTTGAGTTTGTCTTGTTATTACTTGGTTAGCAGTATGCAGAGTAATTTTTAACATCTGCTGCCATGACACAATTCTCATGTCCAAAGCATCCTTTTCCAATTTTTTCAAGGCAGGCACCAGGCAAGAACCTGAAGGCTGCTGCTTTTCTAGCTGCCCTTGAGAAGCAGCAAGGCTGATTTGACAATCTATTTTACATAGACAATATCAGGATATAAGTGAGTTCATAGAGTTGTTTTTAACTGGAAAATATGTTGTGAAGTGCCTGACAGCAAAATCACTGAAGAGGGGCCAAGGAGTTAAAACAGTCAGGGAAAAGCAATGCAGTCTATGAAATGAGAAAATAATACTTTGGATACTAAACAAGCAGGAAAAAGATTGAAGATCACAGAAAACAGTGATGAATGGCAGTACATCTTTTCTCCTTAAAGTGTAACTCTTCGCTGGGCAATAATATTATGTGATCAGTCTTATCCCATGCCATGAAGTAGGAGGACAGAAAAGAATGTATCAAGTCCTAAAATGAGGAGCTCAGCATTAAGAGGATGCGAAAATGGCTGGAAAACTTCTCAATTAGAATTTCTTATAAAACTTGGGTTTAAAAGGTGTGCTAGCGAAATGGAGAAAAATATAACCAATAAAAATAAAATCATGGCAGCCATATAGCACTATAGAAGCCCTCTGGGTTTTCAAAATTATTTTAGGGCCTCTCATCTCAGTCTGCTCCTATTTCTGCTCTCAGAAATAGAATTGCATATGTAAAGACCAAAGAGCTTTCTTTCTCAGTAGCCTACCACCCACACATTTGAATTTGCTGGGTTTTTTTCCCCCCTCACATTACCAGCCTTCTAGGCACACCATACAGATTACACAGGTATAAAAGAGCACAAAACCAGGGTTCTGCATATTATGCTGCTCTGCCTTACAAAGCTCTTTCCTGTAGCCAAATTACCTGCCCACAGCAGCAGAAAGAAAACATAATAATCCCTTTGCATTGTTATGAAATCAGCAGACAAACCCGTAAGAACGTACCTAGAACAGAGAGCCTGAGGAAAAGGGAGGAAACACGTATTCAAGAAATGCGGAAAATATATTATTAAATTTGTTAGAACCCTACTTCTAGTCCATTAGTCATTTTGTCCTGGTACAAACTGCTGCTGGGACCCAGAAGAAAGTACAGAGAGTCAGTGTTTAATTTTGCATCTGACTAGCAGTTCTCCTCTCCTGACTTGCATCCATTTCTCTGTCTTTAGTTTCATTGCAGAGAATTCAGCTATATGCTTTGGTGGTCATTTTTATCAGCAGCCCTAGCTTACTGTATCCACTGCAGGTAGCTTATGTAATTTATGTTTTTAATTTTTCTGTAAAGCACCTAGTACAATGGTGAGAGGTTCCATTTAAAATTACCTACATAAATAAGCAAATATAACATCATTAGCATAACAGATTGTACTCAACAAACTATAAACACTGTAAGTTCAGAAAGTTTAGTGGCAGTGGGACTACCAATGCATGGAGGAACATGTATTCATTTTCTAATAGGTCTAACAGACCTTAAATTTTTGCGTAACTCAATAATAATCTCACAATTTTCTAGGAAGTATTTAGGATTCTCATTTTCTTGTATCAGTAGCTTTTCCTGGGCCACACAATTGCTTCTGCTAGACCCAAAAGCTTTGAAGTTATAAATAGCCAAAATCCATCTACCACAATTTGTCTGACACCATTAATAGTGGGAATAATGTATGGGACCGGTTGAGAACAAAATTTCCTTATGCAAAGCCTTCAGAGAGCTGATCTCTACCAAGTGATACCCAGGATCTCGGATTTTCCAGCCCCGGATCCTCGAGTCAATGCAAGTCTCAAGCAACTTGAATGTCCACTCAGAGCACTGGCAGAAGGCCACATTCCAGGGTAGTACTTACCATCTTACAGCTCTACTTTCAGGGACAGGAGCCCAGCCTAGCTGGGACTCAAGACATGCCATATGCCACAGGCATTATTGTGAGCGGCTGGGAGTCTGGTTTTGACCATGTCCATTCCCTGCCTAATCAAAATGACCTGTCTTCACCACAGCTGGTACTGTGCACGTGTGTGTCCCCACTGCTTCAGCTCCACATTCGGCACTTGGACTTCAAGTGACTGTCAGCAGCTCCAGTCTGTCAGTACCAGAGGTGTAACTCCGGAAAAGGCATGGAAGGAGCCTATGGGAGAGCATTATTTATGAGACATTTCATCCCATGGCTCCCTTAAAAGCTGTCTCCAAAAACAGAATGCCCCATCAGGTAAGTCTGCTGACTCTGTTCACCAAATAATGCTTTGCTATTTCTTTCCTTTCCTTCTAAAAAGTGACACTGATCTGTATGCTACACAGAATAAATCACAAGGGCAATTCTTTCACAGTGGTTGTAAAAACAAGTTTAACAACATTTACATTTTGCTGTGATTAAACCTTCACAGAGAGTTGACATTCACAAATTTTAAATTACTTACAATATGCTATGCACCTCAGTAATTATATTCTAAGCCATCAAGTTCACACATGCTCTCCTTTTGTAGCAACCCACGTGTGCTTGAGAGAAATTGCTTCTGAACATGCCTAATTTCAAAGTCCTCATTTTATACACTGTATGTAATCAAACTTTTTATTAAACACAGCCAAGCAATCTGTCTCATTTAAAATTAACATCTCAGAAAATGTAAAGGTCCATTAAGCTGTTAATTGTGCACTATAACTCTGAATTCTTGAAAAGTTACATTGAATATTGTTTTCCCAAATGCTTAATTCCATATTTAGCTAGTTCTACTGCCATAGTTACTGTGTTGGTCAGGTATATGATAAGAAGTCAATATAGCCACATGAGCAAAATTCTTGCATCTAGAAAGAGGGAACAAAAAGAGAGGGTCTAATTTCCATTTCTCTTGTTTGAGTTTTACACAGGAAATTTCACTCTATAGGTACAAAACACAAATCTGCTAATGTAGAAATATAAGTACACCCTAAAGGCAGAGTGGTTCTGCTACAGTAATGGTTTTAGTGATTTGATAGCTCAAATTCATTGCAAGTAAACGTCAATTAGACTTGAAAATGAAAGTCAAGCAAGTGACATAGAAAATATTATATGCCACTAGTTTTAAATTACTTATAATGGAGGTGAAAAAATACTTTAGGCTGTGAAAATAAAACTGAGATGACTCCAAAACACATAAACCATATATAAACATATTCAAAAAGATTGCTACCTCTTATAAATGGTTCTGAAACAGTTTGAATGCAGGTCTTTGTATGCAAAAAAAACCCTCCAGTGAAACATTTAAATTTGACTATTCCAAACTCAAGAAATAGCAACTTTTTTTTTTATATACTAGCTAATTAACTAGACCTTACGTCTTATCATGTACTCTTGCCAAATAAAATTGTATTTCTTATCCTTAAAATACTCTAAATCCATCTTTGTTTTTTGTTTGTAGCAATGTGAATCATTTGTTACTGAAAGTCGAGAAAGAGGAAAAGGATGAAGCACATACTAATTTCTCTAACAGACTTTTAACTCAAAGCACAGTATTACATTAATGTTGATGGATATTTTTCCTCTTTTTCCCATCCTATTCAATTTGGTGTACACACCTTCTCACAACACTGAAAATGAGATAATTCGCACTGCTAAGTGTGAATTTATTATATCTTGTAGAAGACTTTGTCAGGGGAATCTCTCTCCTCCAAGCCTTATGACCCTTCTATACGAACGTCTTCAGCTAACTGGCTTTCCAGCATCTTATCATGGCCATACAGTTTAAAAATGGCAGAGCACCTAGCAAGAATTTGTGGTTAATCCCTTTCCACTTGGGAAGGGATGTGACAGCTCTGAATCGCCAGGCTTGAATTCCTCATATACCACAAAACACTTCATTGCATTGTCCACGGGGTGCAGCCACAACCAACAGCTCCTCAGTATTCCAGATTCCAGCAGCAGATTCCAGGTGCTTTAGCCCTGGTGTTGATACTCACACACTTACAGCTCTGTTTTTCATGGGCCACAACCAAGGGGAAAGTTACATTAGCTCTTTTTCACCCAATTGAAAAAGAAATACCTGAGGAAATCAAAAGGGCCTCAAATTTACCAAAGAAAACAACATGAGTATTTTGTTAAACACAAACAGCTTTGAAATATATCAGCACTATCTTTCAAATTACAATAGTTGTTCAGGGCATGAGACTTCAGATTAAGAGAACTAAATTTCCAAAATTCAGTCGAGTGTGTGCTTATTTAATTAAAAGCAGATAGAATTTTATTTGCACTTCATTGTTAAGAATGCCACCTATAATATCATATTTTGACAGTGCAGCTTAACTCCAATTTATACTAGAAGCATACTTCGTCAAACTCATTCTGAAGTTCATTAGAAAAGCTAAATGCTAGTACTATTTGCTATGGCAATCCCATCCCATTTAGATGTTTAAATAGGCAAACATGGTCAGATAAACTCAGAGTGGATTGTGAATGTTCTATGGTTTTTCAGACGAAGTGTTCTGTATCTGAACCTTCACTGTGAGCTACATGATGTATCCTTGATTTTAAATTTTCACAAGTATGGCTCAAGGCATTGAAAAACCATCTTGCTTGTACACGTGCCTATAAAATAAACCAGCTTATTTTATTTTCCTCTCAGAAATGAAGCAGCATATTATACCCATCACTGGGCTATGTCCCACACAGCAAGGACCTCTCACAGACTGACAGAAAGCTACCCGTGTGCACTGCCTTCAGACAACGCATATGTAAGGTTAGCACAAAACTTTCCCTCACCCAGAGGAGAGAGAAGGAGACTTAAAACAAGTAAGAGCACTCTATTTACTATGGCAGCCACTCAAGACAGGTGTTCCTGGAATGCTGGATAACTCCCTCCTTCATCTAAGCAACTTTTTCAGCCAAGTAGGAGGGAGGAGAGGCACTGCCCCATCTATTTTAGTTCAGACATGTCTGGTTAGCTGAACTGTACCATGGTTGTTTAGGTTTCTTCCTTGGCTGAGGTAACCTGTTGCTGACAAATTTACAAACTCATCTCAGTCAACTTCTGCAACACATTGAGATCATCACAAACACAGGCAGTTTGTGCCAGAATTATGGACAATAACGCAGAAATTATCTGCTTGTAGCACACTCTTTACATAGGAGGAACATGACCAAGAAGAGTTAGAACTTAGTCTCAGTCACTGCCTCCATACACTGTCTCAGCCACAACACTTCAGAGGTCTGTCAGCTGGTCTCATTTCAGTTTTGAAGCACGGAAACACCCAAATTGCTAACAAGGCAGGCTGTAATAACAGTTATTGTAAATGTCTTGTTACATGATTGCCGCTACAAATCAAATTATCAAAACTGTCCATAAATACCTTTTGTAGAGAAGGAACCATTCCTCAAGTATGTTACTGAAATATTATACAGTGTATAGGATATTGATGGAGTTCACATGAAGTATTTTGGCATAAAGTTTTACATATGTGGAGGGCTGTTTGGTCCTTGGAAGGCCAGACAGGCACTTCCCAGTAAGCTTGTACATGGGGACTTTAGGGTTTGCAGTGTATTGGTGTGGGACTAAAGGCTTTACAGCCCTGCAAGATGAGCAAGGCAGCTATTGTCTAACAGAACATTTTGTATTCTTGTTTTCACCTTTCACAGAAAGACAGATCTGTGTGAAATAAAATAACCTTCAGCTTTGATGAATTTACAGCAAGACTGTATGCATCTTGGGACAAGCTCTTACTGGCAGGCAGATCTCTTTCTCCTGTCACAAGTTAGCTGGACAGTCATTGAACTGGAAGTTTCACACACAGCCTACCAGAGAGCCAGGCTCTTAAAACAAGATGGAGTTGGACAACATGCAAGACTTTGGCACCAGGATTTTGGAACCAACAGGTCAGTGAAATTTTTTTCAGCAGGGGAAAAGTAACTAGGATTGTGCCTCACACCTCTGCTGCAGAGTGCTTCCCTTGTTAGCACAGAAGCCATAGCCTTATATTCTAGAGGTCAGTTTTAATATTGTTCGTATCTTTGGTCTTTTTGTAGTTTTGTGTCAATTTTTTTCCCCTCCTGTAAAGCAATACTGTTTTCATACACAGTTTACTTGCAAGTCAGAAATATCTGGTCTGTGACCACAGACAGATTTTGCAAAAAACTGTTTCATGTGTCTAAAATCTCCTTTTTATCACACGACCGGTATTTGCAAAAAAAAAGTATTGAAATTTTAAAAACTTTTTAAAAGGTAAAAACAGACAAACTGAAAGAAATGGTGAGTGGGTGGCTGAGAAAACCTGAGTGTTGAAAAGCTCATTTGAGAATCATTGCCTGTGATCACTGGATTCATTACAAGCCTAGGCAGTCTCCATAAAATCCAAAGTACATACATCATACTCCTCTAAACAGTCTCGCCATCCAAAAGCTTGAAATAAATTCTAAATTATTCACAACATGTTATTGAACTGGCACTCAATAATATCAATGATGCAATTTTCTTCTGCCTTGACACATACCAAATACACTAATAAAATCTAGCAAATTAAACCTGGATTCACTAAGTGTTATTAACCTTAATATAAAGGAGACAGTTCTGTTAAAAGTCTTGCTTCATTTATCTTTCATATTCCTGTATTTTACCATGACTCGTGCTCCTTCTTAAATGCAGCCTTTAATTTCAAGGACACCATCTTTGCTTACAACCTTCAAACTGGAAATAAAGTTTAAAACAGGTAAGAAACTTGAATCAACAGAATCAGCAGAGAAACAGTAGAAAGAATAATGAAAGTTAGAAGAAACTTACTAATACTGCCATCATACACTATGGCATGTGACTCAGTTCTATCTGAGTTTTAGGTACTTATTTGCTATTATTTCAAATCACCAATTAAAGTTAGTGCATTTAGCTTCAAAGAACTAACTGCTTAAAGTGATCAAGTTTAATAAAATAATTTTCTCTCCTTTAAGTCATTGTGGTATCCGTAAATAAAAACTCTCTGTACAAAATCTCACAATCTTCTTTGACTTTTGCTCCATTCTTACAAGTATCAACCAGTTTATGGACCACATTATCACTTTCAGCCCAGCACGAAATCTCATAACAAAAATAAACAAGAAAGCTCATGTTCCAGCAAATTTATTACACTCTAGAAGAATTCCCAGAAATATGTGCTTTCTTTCTCTCTGGAAATCTGTTGCGCCACCAGATTTCCTGTTTGAAATGCTCGTGCCTCTTCCTTAGCTTTACAATAGTTTTGGTCTTCTCATAGCACCCAGAACACTTGATGAGGTCACACCACCATTTCAAGAATCTTTTAATCTGTCTCCATTACCAAACCCTCAACTGCCAGACTGCAGGATTTACTTCAACAACCCCATTCCATTTTGGTCACACAATTCAGAAAGATTAAGGTAATTTGGATCAAGGCCAAAGACAGAGTCATTGAGATTGGTGTGAGGGATGAAGAATGCATTTTGGAAGTAGTATCTAGAGGAGTATATCTTGTTCAGCCCATGAAAACAGGTCTCCTCTACTTAAATACATCAGAAGGGATTAATAGCAGAACAGACCACAAAAGCCTATAAGCAACACAAAATTTTGGTGTAGGAACAAAAGGACACTGTTTTCTCAAAGACCCAATGTAAGAGATTATTCTATTCCTTACCGTGGGGAAAGATCATCAAGAGTAGATGAGAAATACTATATAATAGCTGGAGATGAAACACAAGAACCCTGAAGGTTATGTGCATTTCTATACTCTTGAACTGTATCAGCTGGAATATGTTTCTGACCTGGCTGTCCTGAAACCTGGCACCCTAAAACCCCCACTGGGCACACACAGACTCATTTTATCCCTGTCCAGGTTAAAGTGGCTGGGTTATACCACACCCTCAGGCCTTGACAGCCACTGCCCATCCTTCCACACTCCTCCTCAGTTTTTTCTGCTACTGCAGTGCTCTGCTGGCTCTGCTCCCTGTGGTGTTTAATACACCCCCTGGGCAGCTTGGAAGCTGTGCAGCTGCCTGCCTTTTGCCACAGAAAAGTTTTCATCAGGGCAGCCATGACCTCAGCAACAGGCTGTTATACATTTAATGAACACAGGTAGCTGGCACCTGCCTGGGGCCAAGTGCAGTCTCAGTGCTGGGGGGAGGAAAAAAAGACAACAACTGCTAAGAGACAATGGGATATTAACTGAGGATTTCAGCAAGACAGCAGGTTGGAGAGGGCAGCAAACAAAAAAAAAAAAATAAATCCACAAAAAGCAAACATCCAAAAGGAAACAAACAAACAAAAAAATCCCCCAGCAGTGTTAGGACTACAGCATCTAGCATGGCTGCTTTAAACAACTTGCTCATTAGAGAAAGGGAGCTGAAGGCTTGTGCCATCATTTGACAAAGTAAATGTGTTTGCCCTGTCTATAAGACCAGATGAGCGACAGATAGTCCGGAACAATGCAGAGAAGAAATTGGCATTATCACAGATGAGAAGGCAGCCACAGTTACACTTGACGTAACAGGGCAGAAGATAATTCTAAGGTTACATCAGAAATTAGAGTAAAAAGAAAGGTGATGAAATCATTCAAACACTTCAGAGGCATCTACCCCAAAGATACTACTACTTGCACCTCATATCCGCTTCTGGAGAAAAAATAGCAGAAGATCCTGAATACATTGCTATATTCAGGAGATGAGAAGTTCACCAGTAGCTAAAATATATATTCCAAATTTAAATAGTAAGTCATGAACTAGTTAGCCCCCATTCAGAATAATAAAAACATTTAGGTAGACTTCATAATAAAACCACTTCAGTAGATACCAGTGTTTAAAGTATTAAAAATCCTGATTACTAAGGATCATGCAGTGGGGGCAACAAAAACAGTACTGAAGTGCTAAGGGAACAGAACATTAAGTAGAGTCAGAACTGGCAGTTAGAATTTTGGATGGGAGCAAAAAGACTCATAGTGTAAATGATGACTTTTTAAGGACTCATTTCTGCTACTGAAAAGTGCAGCAAAGTGAGGTTAAGATAGAAAATAAGGGATAAGTGCAGAACGCTCTGTCTTGCAGCAACAATGACATCAGGAATTTCAGATTCATTGAGACACAGATGGCAGGCACCATGGAAGCCCTTGGGAATGCTTTAGTGTGTCCTCAACAGCTTAATTATACCAATAAATGAAATACTCATATTGCTTTGCAAGTGAAATGAATACGATTCAAAATAGCTCAATACTGGGTTTGCTAACTTCACAGAAAGATTATTAGAGACTATTTTAAAAGGGCCAGTAATAAATTATCTCTGTGCTTCTAAAAAAGTAGATGAATTAGTATTTCCCAAAGTTATGATTTTAAATATGACATAAGGTATGAACAGCACAAGTTAAAATTTGTCAGTCATGCACTTCTTGCTTCAGGATCATTGAGTCAGCTTCAGATGGAGAAAAATAGAAAGTGTCCATAGACTTCAAAAAAATCTGACATGAAAAAAAATCAGCCGAATTTTGAACAACATACATAACTGAAGGTAACTTTCAAAATTTCTTGACTTCAGTCAGATGAAACACCTCTCCAATGCTACATAACTTGTGCTGAGAAACAGTAGTGCACTGAAGCCAAAACAAAGTTGTCAAGCACAACAGGTGCACACAGGGGATGGCAGAAATTATATTTGCGCTAAATATCTGTTCTTCCAAAAGCCTTACTTGAAATACAAATAATCATGTAAGCCACTAATGAAGTTGTCAGGCTCCCCTGGAGTTGGCAAAGGAACTGCTAGTGTTCCCAGCAGCCAGGCAGGACAATGTTATTGCCCCTTGAACATCCCAGGCAACATGAACGTCACCAGAAACGTCACCCGCTGGTGTCTCACAATGCCACTTCTTAGGAAAAGCAGCTGCAAACACAGAAGAGGGAAGAACACTACATTTCTTCTATAAAAAGGGGAAAAAAAGCTTCCATAGAAACCCTGAAAAAGACAAAGAGACTGAGAAAATGGAAAAAAGGAATTTGCATTGGAGAAGTTTCACTATTTTTATCAGTGTTTTGTTCCAGTTGGACTATCTCACTCATCAGCTCATGTGCCCTTTCAAAGACCTCCCCATGAGCACAGAGGCCATTGGGTCCCTGCCAAAAAAGCAGCTGAGGAGGCATCAAGTCTGCGTGCATTTAAAAAAATGTGAACTAAACCGGCGGCCTGAATCCAAGTAAGCCTGTACCAATCTCCCTACTCTGAACGTTATCTAGAGAGCAATGGCACAGAAAGATCACATTTAAACTTAGTCGCCATGGCTTTGTCACAAATATATTATGAAAGCAGAGTCCTGAGGGGTTTTTTCCTGAATCAGAAAGAGAAAAAAGAAAAGGTTGTATCCAGTTCTTTTCAGACCTCTATGCAAAATATTCTAGCCATCCATACTAATAAAACTCAGAATTTCCCAGAAGCATTTCATCCTTTTTGTTCATAAACTAGCAATTTTGACCTCCAGCTTTTAATTTATTTCACTGAAGTATTTCTTTCAACAAATGAAGTGTTCCAGATTTGACTGTCTATGAAACAAAGATTAGTCAGAGAGCATGACAGTCCATGAACCATTTTTATTTACTACTCTCTATATATATGAAGGTATAAAGCTGACTACCAGAAGAGTAACAGAAGGCATTAGCAAATTCTTTTCTAAAGCTTCAGCTTAACAAGTTAATGATTAATGAATTTATTAAAATAGAGCTGAAAGTCCAGGAGCAAAGTTCCAAAGTAAAACAAAGTGATTTTAATTGTTCTTGAAACAGACTCCTAATTCATTCAAAAATGACCTGTTACCCTGACCAGAAGCTTTTTAGTACCTTGCATAGGATTGCAAAGAGTAAACCCTCCAAAAGTAATGAATGGATTGACTCATAGAAACAACTGTTTATAAAACGGAGTCCTTTGCACAAAAGACTAGGTGTGGCTGAGGGAAAAACAAAAAGCATCTGAACCAAAGCCCTTACTGTGATGTCACTCAGCACATGACAGAGCCCACAGTGGGGTCATCAGCCACTCACTATGGGCACACTGGGATTGTTTAATTGCACGCCTAAATAACTTCATGGACCACAAGGAAAAGATCACCCTTCTTACCTAAGCTCTTCCAAAAAAACTATCCACTATTCCTAATTATCTTCTAATGCCTCTCTCATTTGCCATGTACAGAGTCCCTGCAGTGAGCATGGTGACCTTTTGCTGGACCTCACTGACTGTGGTATTTCAGAGTTGTCCCACTGAGCAGTGGGATCAGGAAAAGCAGTGATTGCAGATGGTGTTCTAAAACATGCATGCAAAAGGGCTGAACCACCCTAGACTGCAAACAAGGTTTTCAAGGTGATGGGTGCCATTAAGGAGGACAGGATGCAGTGCTCAGATGTCACTCATCCACATGGTCTCCTGTCAATGACCTTTGCAAAGAACAAATCGATACTAAGAAGATACTGTATCTACTACTTCTTACTGTGCTGGAAAGGTCAAGCCATTTTCATGTATGTATCAGTTCCAACATTACTGTTTTCAGACACAGAATGGCTTAAACTTGGGAATTAAAAAAAATCCTTATATTGCACAAAACACCATTTCAAAATGTGTTAACTTAAAGAAAAGACTTGGAATGGAAACTTATTTCATAAGCAAGGTATGATGCTTGCAGAAGGAATGTAAAGTTCTATCTTGCTATCATAAAATGTTCTCTAAAAATACAATGCAAATGAAATTATAAACAGCATTTATGAAACTGCTTCCTTAGCATAACCTGGTACCACTCGTGTGTTTTACCACAGAAACAAATATATTTTTAAAACACTGAGCCATTTACAGCCATTTTGTGCACGCCTGCTGTACCTGTTTTTGACTGTATGTAGTGATTAATGTCCTCTTACAGTTCACTTAAACGGCATATTTTGAAAGAAGCCTTTATAGAAAGACATGTTTTAGTTCTATATTTTAGCTTGATCACATTTAACTCAATGCCCAATCCTTTCAGCTTCAGCAAGAAAATTCTGTAATGCACATATCGCCACAGTCTAGGAGATGCTTGGTACCAAAATCATAACTCAAATTTCTGGCCTTTTTTTTAAATATATTTGAATTCCCAAAGTATTATTTAGTTTAACACTACATAGGACCTGAAAGTTCAAGGATGAACATCAAAACTCTATTACAACCCTGTGTTTAAATTTAAAAGTATCCTGTTTTATATCTTGAACATACCACAAATTTCAAACAACTTCAGTTTGGTTCTGGTTAGAAGACATTGCTCCACTATTTGATATTGCAAGTGCAAGATCCACAAGGACAATGTGTTAAAATATTCAGAAATCTAGTATTTTAAAATGCTTGCATTTGGAAAAAGGGTTATTGAATACTCAGTGTAATGAATTTCTGAGTTACATTAACTGCAGCATCATAAGGAGATATTGTACTCCTGCTCTCTAGCCGTGTGGAAGGGGAGCAATGGCAGTGCCATACATACATAAGCAAAGTAATAAAAGAGGATCTATAATCTTTTGACACATATATTTAATATATTCCTGTAAGGTTTATTACATTTCTTACTTCCTCTTTTCAACATCACTCATAGTTAATGTTGAGGTATGCACAATGTTTAAAATCAATCAGCAGTCCACGTTAAGAAAAGAGAAGCAATGTTTTTAAGAATAAAATAGTTATTTCTAATCTTATTGCACCTGAGTTGGTCAAGAGGTAAAGGATCTTATTATAATTTTGTAAATCTGAGAAAACATCCACTGACTCAATTATTTAATTATTTATGTTATTCTCTTGCAAAGCCACATTCTAAGAATGGTTTCTCTCTGTTAAGCAAATATGAAGGTAATACCAAATCATTCAGCTTTGTACCATTGAACAGTGTACACCGACAGATTAGGGAAGTCTATTCTGATGCTGCTGTCACTCATATCAGCAAATAGAAATCTGAAATTAAGTTTGGTGTTAATTTTTAATTAGCTGATTGCGCCATCACATTGGAAAATCAAATAAAGAAAATAATTAAAGAAAAATAAAACAGCATTATCTTGGAGTCAAACAGTTAAAAAAAAAAGCTATACTTCTGACTGCAGCCATGTGCCAAAAGCCAAATTATAAGCCAGCAACTCCTTTTAAGATTTCTAAAACTACCTGCTGAATTATTTTTTCACTGAGGAAATCCAATCTATGCACTGTGATGCAGGACAGAGATGCCTGTCTCCCCGTCTTGTCATACTGCTTATTTTGATTAGCTGCAATGGCATAGAGGTATAGATTTTTAATATACTTTTATTGCATTTTGGATAGTTGACTTATCATCCAAAAGGAAACGGCATTTTTGTTCCTGAATTTTTATGACTATGCCTTTTTGATGACTATACTTTTTAAATTTTTATTGGGAGTTTAAAAATGGCTGCATTTCTTTAGGGACAGATGAAAAATTCTATCAGGTATAATACCAAAAAACGTTCATTTAGATGCAGAGAGAACTTTTAAAAAAACAAAAACAAAGCACACAAAACCCCCTCAAAACTAACATTGGTATGTTCTTGTCATCTCGCATTCTGCCCTTAAAAAAGTCTCAAGCTTTTTTAAAGCAGGGTCCAAAATAAAACATGCTGAAGATGTAAGTTCTTTTCAAGTGATCTAGGTTTTTACTCAGTGAAAGCCTATTTCCTTACTCCCTAACAACGAAGAACACACAGTACAATAGTAATTATTCTAAAAACAGTTACACTTGCTACTGCGCCTTCATAAGCAGAACTGTGAAACAGCAACACCGCAACAGCAATGAGTAAATAGAAATCAGAATGCTAACTCTGCATGCGAGCACACAGGTCTGATCGAAAGACTCTGCAGATTGTGGGTATTGTTGTAACTGGCTATAAGTGTCAGCTTCTGAAGACAGCTATTCCTCATGGGTAGTCTCTTTCATTTCATTTGGCCATACGTTAATAGGTTGTCGTCCTGCACAGCATTAAGAGAGGGTTGTGGCAGAAACAAAAAGAAATGCTTTCTCCAGAAAGCTGATAATGGGAAGGGGGAAAGAGATTATAGCCAGCAGCAGCATCCAACTAGAAATCTTGGGTTTTTTACACTCCCTTAAAAACAGTCAGAGAAAATGCAGCAGAAAGGTATGAAACAGATTTTCTTCATCACAACTATGAACACTACAATGCTATTGATCTGAATTCTGTGATGTGTTTTGGAGAAATATTTACTTTCAGAGAAGAAGATAAAACAGGAACCCATTGCATTCTTTACTTGCCTTAAGAGTGTCATTAAAAGCAGGCAAATAAACTCAAGTCATTCATATTCTGAGAGAAAAATGTATTTTATAAAATAACAAGAGTTTTCTGAAATAAATCCCTAAAACCAATAACCAAGTGGCCAAGCGGTATATTTCATCATGATGTAAATTATGACAAATCAATTGCAAGATATGTACCTTCAGCACGCTCCATCTTGAACTTTCAAAGGAATACTTTTAGAGAATCAGTTCATTTTTGTGCCCATACCCAGAAGCCCCAACACTCAATTTTACCTTTTTTTCTTTCTACTCTTAAAAGTTATACTAAAACTGCTTTAAAAGATATTTTATTACTCCAATGGAATCAAGTACCTGCTGTAAAACAAACACAGACATTCACATTAGCTTTTTGTAAATTCTCACAAGCCATTACACCCTATTTAATTTTATCTGAATTTTAACCATGTCTTTGCACCTAGCCCCACCTTACTATCTTACCATATCATCTTACTAATAATCGCTTCTGAAATTCCAAGTCCTACATCTTAATTAAAACTGTGGACTTGTATTACAGCACTAAAGTTACTAGAGGACTTTGAGGATTTGGGCATCTGGGAGAAAAAGAATTGATATGATCCAGGACTTGATTGTCCAAATACCTTGTGTTTTAAAAGTGAGGAGTTTTCTTTAGGTATTACAGATGACCCTTAGAAAATGGTAACACATCAAAGTCATGAAAACAGTGCAGGCCTAACCAAAATGAAAGCTATCAAGTGCATCATACAACGTCTGAAAAAAAGATTATTCTACCTGTATCGAACATGCTCGATTGTGTCATATGTCAGCTTGCTGCTGATATTCTGACTATGAGGGTTGCCTAGGAGACAACAGAGATACAGAAATTAATCATTAATCACAATTTTGCTATTAAATTTCTCTTTTATCAAAGTATTACACCAAGCGAGCCTAAAAGATTATAAAGATTCAATGCATAATTCTCAGCAATTCCCTGAAGCCCCTCAGTCAAGAGAAGGGACACACAACAGGGTAAAGCAATTATGACAGACCTAGAAACTTCAGCTGGATCTCTTACCAATACTTAGGCAGTTCCCTTAAAAAGAAAATGAAACTGCACAAAAGAAAATGCACAAACATACTAGAAAAATTACAAACAGAATGCACTTTCATAAACATACTTGTGCAGTAGCTAAGAAGCAAAAGATAGGATCTGGAGATACCAGACAATCATGATTGGACAGAAGAACTAATCCTTGGTTTTTTAGCGTCTGAAATTCAAATAATTCACTGAAATATAAATTTTACTGCAAAATTAGTAGCCACCTTAGCCCAGCTCAGCACAAGCATAGCATATCTAACAATTAAGACAGCATGATTTTATCGTCTTGAGCAAAAAAGATTACAGCAATATTCACACAGACACAGCACACTTTCCTATTAGCAAATACTTAGAGAACACGCAAAAACAGTTTGGAAAGGGAATAAGGAAAAAATTGCTATACTAACACAGTTTTTGCAGTAGGCTCCAATATTAGCTACTCTTTTTAAAATTTAAATGTTACCCTGCTGAAAGTTGTTGAGTGAAGGTGTTGAAAATAATAACTTTAGAGTTCAAACCCAAAACTTAGACTTTTCATGTCTGACGTTGCATTTCTGCAATTTCCAATTCAAATATTTTCAATTTAGAAGTGAGACTATCTCTTATATTACTTTCCCTCATTTACACATGCAACAGCTAAACTGCAGTTCTTTGGGCCTGTGGACTATCACCAAGAAAATAAAAAAGCTGCAAGTCAAACTCCCCATTCATTCACATCTGTGTTTGTTAAATTAACTCTTCCCATATAGCATTTACTGTCCTTAGAGTATGAGATGTAACTGAAAAAAAAAATTGATCACGCTGGAGCTCTTGTTATCATTTTAGATGAAAACACCAATAAAAATATACTATTTGTTCTCCTATACCACTATAGGTACAATGCAAATCTGCATCAAACTGGCAGTACTACTATTTCTATTCACAAGCAGTCAATTGATTCACAAATATTCTTTTTTTCTGCCACAGATGGTACTTATTAAAAGGGTTGAGCCCAATGTTGTTTGAAATAACTAAGATCAGAGCGCATACATTTCATTTTACAATGTCTGTGGTGACAGAACATTAATTTTTGTATCACTGGCATGCACTTGAATAGGACATCTTGAATGTTACCAAATTGATGTATTTTGTCACAACAGAAAAGAGCCCCTATCCCTATAAAGAACAACACTTATTTTGTAGTAGAACTTAAATTTATGCTCTGGACCCCAGTGTTGCCAGCATTCAGGAAAAAGAATAGGGGGAAATGACATAATGGCACATGGAAAATGAAAATTACCCAAAACTCTCAAGTGGCTTGCCCAGATGATAAGCACATGTGTGCCAGTGCTGGAGTGAACAAGCATTTTCTTGTAGAGCAGTGGTACCTAGTTCCCAAGTGAGGAATCCCTTTGTTCCATGTATCAAGGAGCACAAGAAAGACACGAAACTAGCAAAAAGGACACATGACCCACAGATAGTAAGACACATAGGAAATTCGATTATTTCAGTGGGACTTCTCACAGCATAATACTGTGAAGTATATTTTTTTTCTGGTTGAGCATGACTTACTCTAATGTAAATTGTCTCAAATCAATATTTCTTAAACAATGGATGCTGCTGACTTTGTATAAAATCACACTCAGTGTGTGATTCTCAGCTAGATAATAACATTAGAAAGAATTAAAAGGTTTACGTAGATGATCTGGGGGAATGAAGTATTTACAGGTGGTGCTGTAATAGTTAAATCTCCACCCAGATATTATGCAATTCTGCAGATACTTTTACTCACATTTCTCTGCACAGGATTGCTTTGGCAATACCTATCCTTTTTCTGAGTAGACACCAAAGTCTAACAGTCAGAGCAGAGCAAAGTCTAATAGCACCTATTCTGTGCCTAAATTCACTTGGGATCCTTGAGCTATGCTTTCTTCTGAATAAAATTCTTATACTGAGTCACAGCATAAACTCTTTGTGATGACTCTCTCTGAGAAGGAGGGTGGTTCTGGATTCTGGTCCTTGCATAAGAAACTAAGTTTGCATTTTTGTGTGGGGAAAAAACCCACAAAGAATGAACAGTGCTTATAGCTAAAATGTATTTCTTTACCTCAAGCCTGGTGCCTTACCAGAGTCATGCAACAGAGCCACGTTGGCATTGACCTTTCTTCTTTACCAACATAAACAGGTCCTCAGCCACCAAAGAATGAAGGTAGGGGTGACACACAGGGCCTACGCCTCCTTTGTAAAAGCACTGGTCTTTCAACTACTCCATAGCTGTATTAAAAACCTGCAGAAGGTCTCTTCCAAGAAGCTCAGTTTTGAATGACTTATACGGGAACTTGAGAACTCATGGGAATGTTGCTTTGCACTTACCATAAACGTTATTTCTGAGGTCATCAGTAAAAGCTTTAAGTAGACTCTCCGGGAAAAGTGCTGAACCAGCATGGTCAAGGTAAGTAATCCCTAAAATACAAATAAAATTACTAGTTTCAATTTTTAAGGATTCAATGCCATTTTCTCCCACAGATTACATTGTGAAGTGCACCATTCAAATAACCCTTTTCATTCATTAGCAAAAAATAAAAAAGGATGAAACAATAGAAGACAACCATTTTGATTACCTGTGTATAATTTTTAATTATAACCAAAGAGGTCCTTCCTTTCATGTTTAGATTACACAATCTTTGGAAGAGAAAAATCTTTTGTTTGGCCTGTACAAAACTGGCGTCTTTAGCCATAATATCTTCCTACTTCTAGGCACTACTTATTCTGAAAACTACTATTACCACAATGCTAACGATTATTATTAACAGCAACACTGATAGTGATATCTCCATGCTGACAAGTGATGCAGCTCTCTCAAGAACTGACAAGACCTAAATTGTTCCTGAAGACCAAAGACAGGACTAGTATAAGTTTTAATGTATTTAATCATGTCTCTCCACTCTGCTGCACTTAACATTCAATTATTTTTTTAAATCTCCTTTTATATTATTAAGCAATTGCAAAACTTTTAAATAAATGCTTATTGGAAATGAAGGCTTTTTCATGTTTGGCCATTCTAGATTTCTTAATATTTAGCAATTATTCTTCCATTTCTCCAGTGTGTTTCATGCTCTTTATTAGTTTTTTCATTTCACTTACCTTAAGTAATTCAACCTATTTCGAATTTTAATAATGATGAATACGATTAAGCTTAGAATTTATTAAGTATTTTAAAGGTCTTCCCTTTCCACATGGATTTAAAATTGAGTTAAGCTTTAAATGAGAAGTCTTGACACTTGGAAATATATATTATTATATATCATGTTACTGTAGCAGTGATCCAGTGGGTAAAGCTGCGAGGCAGTGCTAATAATAAAACCAATCCAGACACTCACTCCTTATTTTCAAAAGAGAAGAGTCCTCTCCTGCCTTAAGATTTCCTCACTTACAGTGCCTAGCAAAAGCAGAATTCTTAATGATGGCTTGAAGTCAGTCGAGTGTTTTAAGGCGCTTCATGGAGTGGAGCATGGACAAAACCAGGGTCAACTTATTAGCTGTACAGGTTTTTTAGGTTTTTACTTTCTTAAGAAGAAGAATCCTATGAAGTTTCTCCCAAGCAGTATGAAGCAGCACACGTAAGCACTCAGTGGTCAAAATGCATTTGGAGGTCTGTCCTGCTCAGTTCCCGACAGCCGCTCAGCTCTCTGCAGGAATGCAGGGCTTTGGAGGGAGAGAGGCACACTGCCCATCGGCAGGACGCAGCCAGGCCCCTGCCTGGCGCTGTGGCACAGCTTCTGCCAGCAAGGGGACAGCAGCTTTCCCTCCAGCAGGACACCATGGCCACCCCAGGACCTGCAGCTTGGCACCAGAAGCTCAGGCAGGCCCTGAGCTGGAGCTGAAGCATGGAGCAGCATCCACGACCTCCACCAGCTCTGACAGCAGCAGTCAGGGCAATAGGCAGCCCACGGGCACTGGCTACAGCTGGGAGAGGTGGGAAAGGCAGGACTGGAGCTGACAACGGGAAGAGGCAGCCCTGAGCCAGACACAGGTGGAAGAACTGCTGTCCTGGAGGGAAGCCCCCTGGCTAACACTCTACCAACAAAGCCTCCACAGAGGGGCCATTTGGCTCTCATGGGCACCAGGAGCACAGCCAGGAGATGCTCCTCTGGGAGCAGCTTCTGTGTTTGGACCTTTCCAGCCCCAAGGATGGAGACAGCACTGAAATCATTACATAGCCCTACAGAAAGAGCAAAAACCAGTGACCAGCTGAGGCTCCTCAAACACAAACCATCCACTGAAAAGGGACAGGCACTTCCCATCCTGACCAACACTCCTGTGAGACAATGTGGACTAAAAGACCTCTAGGTAAAGGCCCCTTAAGTGGTTTTTCAAATCTGATTCCTTATGTAGCTCATGATGAAGGACAACATTGCAGTTCTGTGAAATGGAAGTACAAAAACTAGCTAGTCATTTTTTAAACTCCTCCTCTGGGTAGAATACTTTTAAAATCTATGAGGGAATTTGGCTGAGGAAGGAAAAACTATTAATTCTTAAACTTTTATTTTATATTTAATGCTGCTGTTTAATTGAAAACAGAGAACAGCTTTTAATACTCTCTCCCACTGCCCAAAAAAAGAAATGGGCTCCCTAATCTTTTGAGGCTGCACTGAAACAAATATCTTCATTGCTATTGCACTTTTATGATGTAGTTTTTCCTTGCTGTCTTATTTCAACCAAATTGTATTTTTAAAGAAAAGAAAAAAAATGTGGCACATGTATAACACAACAGAAAAAACATATTAATAACTTTCATTGTGTTTTTCGCCTGGTTTAATAACATTTGCTATTTTATCTTTATTGAATGCACATTAAGCAAAGGGATTTGTCAGTATATAGAGAACAATACAGTTCCCATTGTTTCACTGTGGTATTTAGTATATAGGCTGCCAGCACTATGAAATGATACTGTTTATGGGAAATAACAGGAGAAATAAAATATAATATGATCAACCAAAAGAACATTAAAATGCAATATCCATCAGGACGTTGTTTCATTGCCCAGGGAAAATGTAAAATTAACTTTTAGTTTAATTTACATACTATTATGGTTGGAGAGTGTAACTGACTTCACCAGTCTAATAATATACCAACTATTTGATACAATCATATTTCAGAAGTAGGATTTTTTAATACAAGTATCAAAAACCATGCAACGTGTTGGCATTAGTTATGGAGAGCTATTCAGCCAGAGTATCGGTTCATAAGCTGCAATATTCATATGCTAATATCCTTGCAGATTAATTTTACATGGGGAGCTCTCTGGGAACCAATACAGGCCAGTCTGTCCTGCTGAAAAAGTCCCAGCCCAGCTCTCTGATCTTACGTACTACAATTCACCTCTTAACAAGGTGTTTACCATCTCTGTATGCTCCTGGACCCTTGTAAAACTTCATGAGTGCACACCTATATACAGCCTCATAAAAGCCAGTTTAACTGAACATTTCAATCTCTTAAAAGAAAAAAAGATAATTTAATTTGGAGCATTTCAATATTAGAATTTAAGGCCAAGTGAGAACACTCAACTGCACAGAAGTCTGAGAACCTACAAAACATACAAGGCAAAGAGAAACTACCAGATTAATCTTTGTGAGTCAAATATCCACTTCTGACAAAAGCACGCTTGCCTAAAATGTGACTCCACCTGACCTACAAGAAATTGGAAGACATCATTTGATGAACTGAAAGTTGAACCAGGCAGTTACACCTTTACTAAATATTTTAGTAACTGCTAAGCTGTGTATATGTGTACCACCCAGAGGACAGTCTAGAAGGGAAGCACAGAGAGCCACCCTGGAGGCACTTCCTACAATGACCAAGTGCCACACAGCACCAAGTGACTAAACTGTCTCCTACTTCACAACCCACCATAAACCCATGTCTAGTCACCCAGCTCCTCTCCAGCTAATGATTACTACTTTGGTATTATGAAATACGTTCTTATAATCCTTGCAATTGTTCTTGGTGCTATACATTTCTGAACTTCCAAAAATAACCAATTTACCTACGCATCTATCTGGACACTCTGTGTTCACCTCCTTAACCTTTTGTTATTCTGTGATTCTGCTACAGTCACCAAAACAAGCCAGCCTGAGCTTAAAAGGTTATTTCTCACAGTCCTGACACTTCAAAATTCCTGCACTCCAGCTGATTATAGGCTGCCAGTTATATTGCAAAAGTCTCATAATAAAGAATGAAATGTGTAGTTACAAGGCAGCAACTCTACAGAGTCATGAATTTTGATTGGTGGATATAATTGCAATTCAGTAAGATTATATACACAATTTTACTGGGAAAGCAGATACAGAAAATGCCCTGGGGAGAGAATATATATCTTAAGTATGGCAATATTAACAAAACCAGTATGAAATAAAAACAAGCTGAAGGCAAAATTAAACATTATCTGTCAAAAGATAAATATCACATTTCCATATACCAAACTGTAAGCAGGAGAAAAAACAAGTGACAAAACAGGGAGAAGTGGGCTCTACAGAGGTTGTAGACAAGTGTGATATTATCTGGACACAAAGAGGTTTTAACAGGTACGATCACATCAGGTATCTCAGATTCATAGAACCATAGGATGGTTTGGGTTGGAAGGGACCTTAAAGATCATCTCGTTCCAACCACACTGCCATGAGCAGGGACACCTTCCATTAGCCCAGGCTGCCTGAAGTCCCATCCAAGCTGTCTTAAACACTTCCACATATGGGGCATCACAACATCCCTAGGCAATCTTTACCCTCACAGTAAAGAATTTCTTCCTAATATCTAATCTAAACCTACTCTCTTCCAGTTTGAAGCCATTCCCCCTTGTGCAGTCACTACATGCTCTTGTAAAAAGTCCTTCTTCATCTTTCTTGTAGGCTTCAAGGACTGTAAGGCTGCAATTACATCACCCCAAAGCCTTCTCGTCTCCAGACTGAACAATCCCAGTTCTCTCAGCCTTTCCTTATGGGAGAGGTGCTCCATTCCTCTAATCATCTTGGTGGGCTCCTCTAGGTTGTTCCAACAGTTCAGTGTCCTTCCTGTGCTGGGGAGCCCAAAGCTGATGCAGCACTGCAGTGAGGTCTCATCAGAGCAGAGCAGAGGGGCAGAATCACCTCTCCCACCCTGCTGGCCATGCTGCTTTGGATGCAGCCTGGAATACAGCTGGCCTTCCAGGCTGTCAGCACACATGGCCGGGTCACGTCCAGCCACCAGGTTATTTTAGTAATCTAAGTCAGATACCTTTTGGAGTCAGCTCCTTCTTTCCACTGTGTAAGACTTAGCTCCCTCAAGGGATGCTCCTAAATTAAATAGCAAAAGTAACTTTAACTACATAATGCAGTAGATATAGCCTTTCTAAATGTGCCTGAAGTTCCTGACACAGGACATGATATGCCTACACACTGTATGGACAGACAGATAAAGATCCTCATTATGCAAAACCATTAATGAAGTACATTAAAAGAAAACAAAATCCTACTAATACGGCTTGAGATTTGCCTTTGCTGGATATTTTCTGGATTAAACATTTAACCAATATTTTTACCTGCACCTTCAGTTCCTTTTTGGTATCAATTTAGACAAAAACTATCACATCAGAGTATGTTTTCTCAATAAAAACATGCCTCTCATCTTAACAGTCCTGTTCTGCTAGACAAGCTAATGTTTTATTTCCCCTGCTTAGGGCCAAGGAGCTCTTCAAAAGACCACAAAAGCATAGTGCTTGATGGACAAGGCCACAGATGCTCAAAGCCTGAATAGTTAGCATGCAGTTAAAGGAGTTTCTCAGCATGATTTGACTTAATTGCTGCGGGCCTGGTGAAGTAACGCAGCAGTCAGCCCACAGCCATGGGGCACATTCTGCCAGCCCACCAAATTCATCAGTTTGAGCAATCACAGCTTGACCTGACTGTCAAATGCTGCTCCGCACTGGGCTGCGACCAAACTGGATAATGGTACCAATATTCTAAGGGCTGCTATCCAGTTATTGAGTTTCGTGAGAAAATGGTGTTTAATTAATGTATTTGAGTGTTTGACTTGATGGACTCATTACAAAAAGCAAACCATGAAATGTGCAATTACATTTATCCATAATAAGTTCCCATTATTTTTTCCATGTGCTATTGGCTTGCATTATTTGCTCTCACTGCATTATTACCTACAGCAAAGTAGACAACATCAAAACCCTTCACAGAGAATACCACACGCTCTCTTTGCTTGCTGTAGTCCCCAGCAGGGGGCTATACCATCTCCACAAAAGCTGGATGAGGTTATTCAGTGTTGTTATGCACTGACACTGTTCTATGTACATGAGTCCCTACTTGCAGGTTTCAGTTTACAGCTTACTGGTACTGAGGAAGAGGGGAAAGAAAAAGAAAGCAATAATTTCACATTTATTAAGAAATCACATCCAAACCTATGTATTCTTCACAGCTATAGAAAAAAAATTATAAATAAAAACTGCAAGCCATCAAATTTCATCATTTGCCAAGTCCTGTGTTAAATGAGACTGCAGCAGAGGGATCAATCAGCATTCCCCTTCATCCTTTCAGGCCTACCTGTAAGGCACAGCTTTACTCAGTGCATCACTGGGGCAGGATTAAATATCGACTGCACTCAGTGATGTTATTTCCATGGACAGCTTTAATGGGTTGTGTGAGACCAGTGGAAGTCTTATTTGTGGGCATGAACCAGAGGTACCCCAGCTTCCTACAAATAACCTACTGCAGCCTGTCTCTCTGTCTTTGGATGAAATATACATCACAAGTGATTCAAATTCATGCACTTCTTCAAACAACTACAACTTGCTCAGACAAAAACTAGCATTCACACCTCCCTAGCGAAGATATGTTCATCTTTCAGTCTCTTTTTCCTTTCTCTCTGATGCAATTGATCAAATGAAAGAAGGGTTGAAAGAGAACATATTCCCCATTCTTCTATAACTGGAAAATGCTTTTGTTGATTTTCCAGATAACTTCACAGAAACATTCATGTTTGTGTAGGAAAGAGGCAGTTTTGTGTAGGAAAGAGAATTCCCTCTTGAGATGAAAACACAATAATAAAATCAATGTTTAAGGAATCATAATAATTGTTTATAATAGGGGTCATTACCTAAACATTCTAGTAGCATACTCCTGCTGGATTTTCCTTCCTTTTCTTCCCATAAAACAGCCAGACTTTCAAAAATGTTTAAAACTGACTTTTCTAGTCAGTTCTACTTCTTGTTCTGTGACCTGAAATAATGGGCTTCATATGAAACCTAGGACAAAATAGTGACTCAATATTCTCTCCAAAATACATCAAATTAATTGTGCAGAAATATATAGAAAGCCATTTAAATTATTTTATGTGTTTCCAAAAGCACTAGAAGATAAACTAAGCTCAAAACAAAAACCACCAAGTAGCCCTTTTCCCTTAAAACTCATTTTATTACACAGACAGAATTCTTTATGAGCTTCTGGCAGCTGGAGCCTTGCATTGAACTTCCAACCATAGGAATAATTAAAAACCCACATGAGAACTGGTACACACAGTGAACACTCAATGGCAGAGAGCAAAAATCAATAATCCCCACTGTTGAGGCCCTGCAGAAGTACTTCCCGGCCATCCTTCCTTCCCAATGACAAGACTATGTTAATGCCTTGTTTGGCAAATGTACCAGTACTTCTCTCTGCTGCTTTTTCTGGCAAAGAAGTGAGGCTGCTACTGCAAACCAGCGGTAAAGTTATTCTCCAATGAAAGTTCTTCATACAAGGTTCCCCACAGACATTTAGAGCCCTTGATTTCCTTCTACCATCCAGCAAAAAGTCCAGGAACAAATAATGAAGATCAATTTCAGGCTTGTAAGAATAAGTGAAGCATGAATTTCTGTTCAGCATAAATTTGACCTTTCAGGTAAAAACATGTAAAACCAAATGACCGCATTACCAAGAGGAACTGTGCATAAATTCAAAGACTCTGGAATAAAGAGTGTGAGTGAGAACTTTAGCAAAAACCACACTCATGAGAGGTCTAAAAAGTTTCTCCTGACCCACAGTGGATAGTCCTTTGCTACAACACTCACCAGCTAAGCTACCTCCATACTAAAAACAAGCAGGTTGTTAGTCTATTTGCTCAAACCAGAACAGCACTTCAGAATTGCGTCTTCCTAGTGAGAAACTACATCTCAACCTCTAGACTGTTTTTCCATGATCAGTGTATTCTCTTATCTCCCATGTCCATGTTGTTGTGCTTTAATATCTATCTTCAGCCACTCAGCTTTAACAGGTACTTCTCCCTTGACAACCCAGTAGCATCTCTCCACCTGCTCTGGCTAAAACTGCCGTGTTCCTTTATTCCTAATAAATGGTAATTCAAACAACTCATTTGAATCCCAGTCATGCCTCTTCCATCTGGAAGCCCTTTCTCTGGGAGCAACAGGGAGCTGGAGAGCAGGAGTGGGGGAGCAGAACAGGCATTCCAGAGGATGATCTCAGAGTTTTGGAAACCTAGAGTAAGTGTACCTAACTTTACTGGAAAAATACCTCATTAGACCAACACATCTAGATTTCTTGGGCTACACTCCTAATTGTTATTCCTCACCTGATTTACACTCCTAATGATTGTAGTGTAGTCAGAAAAAAACCAGCATTATTAAACCAGGGAGAGGTTCAAATGCTTGACCATTCAAATGCCCATATATAACGCTTAACCAAGATCTCCTGTATCTCCTTTTCACCAATGAGCAGTTGTCAACAAAAAGTGAAATCACAAACACAAGACAGCAACAATGATGTGTAAAAATGTTAAGTGTAGGAGTTTCAGTATCGCTACTGAGTAAATACTCAAGACTTAATACAATTTACTTTTAATGAGGCAGAGAAAATACTGAGATTTCTTTAGGGAGATAGGAAGTATGCATGAAAAACTATGTATAAGTTTTTCTTCTGCATATGTATTGGGTTAATCTAGACATTTTTCCATCATGAAACCTTTTGGCTCCAAGTTCCCACAGATTAACTTATACTTTATAGTGATTTGATCCAAACTGCTATCTCAGGCGAAACTATTCAACTATAAACAGACCAACCTAAAAGGTAAGATTATACTCAATTACTTTACCTCTACTGAAGTACACTGACCACATTAGGTATGCAGATATCGATAACAGAAGTCATTAAATAACCTTATTTCTTATTAAGGGATTTAAAAAAAAATAATAATTGTTTTGTAAATTTTTTGAGGATAGACTGTCATTTCCTGGTACCTCCACAAAATTGTAATACTTCATACAAAAAGCATCTCCTAATTGGAAAATAAAATTGTTTGCAATTAAAAAAAAAAATCTAACAGACACAAGTTTATGTCAATAAAATTCAATAGGTATGCAATTAAACATTGGCATAAATGTTCTGTTACTACCTTATTTTACTCCACCTAAATTAGTTTCCACATGTTATCTTCCATTTCTTAGGAGTATTCCCAAGCATAGATTCAAATACGCAACAACCATTTTCAGAAATGTTCTAGGAACTAAAAAATACATTTATCAAAAAATACTGTTACAGGAAACCAAAAGGTTTTAATTCTGAAACAGTTTGACAACTGTAGAGATTTGTTAACTAGTTCTGACAAAAATACCAGCTTGCTAATGAGTAGGTCTGAATACAGCAGTATATGAGAGAACTATTAACAGACCTGCTTTAAATACCACTAACAGCATGCAGCTTCCAGATACTAATTTTTTTTAAAGTTCCCTGATGTCTATATTAAAGCTTTCTAAAAGAAAACTAAAAATCTCTTGAGCTATTGGCACAAACATGTATTTTACAACCGTTTTCCTTAAAGAATGGCTAGCATGTGACACAACTTTTGGAAGCTTGGTGATTACTTTGAATCTGACTTCGGGCAGCAACAATGCACTGCTGGACACTGCCATAAAGCTGTTTAGAAGGAGGAGTTTGTGGCTCTTCAAGAGACATTACCTAGCACAGGGTACAGACACTGTACCTTCAGAGGATAGGCTGTCTGAACTCAAAGGGCTGCAACCCAACAAAAAAAGTCTTTTCTGAAGTCCAGTGACTTGAAAGGAATCCATGCAGAGCCTGGTTGCGCTTCTGCTGTACTACAATGAATAACCAAAGCAGAACTCTGCTTTCAGGTCACAGAGACCTCAACTCTACAGAGAGAAAGAAACTCCACTCAAGCACGAGAACACATAACAAGGTACCCAGAGCCTTTGAAGTAGTTAGGAGGCTCTGCTGAACTCTGAGTTGAAGTGTTAACAAACACACTATAACCAGCACTTCCTAAACACACTGCACTGATCGCCTTTCTGACCAAGTTAAAGAGCTGGGTTACAATCTTTGCAGAAGCCCAAATGCCCTTTGAAACAAGTGAAATTTTCCTTTCTTTAATCAAAAGCATTGGACTGCTCATATAGCTCCCTCTTCATCTGGCACCTACAGAACATTTTCAGTCTCCAGGGTATGCGTGCACTCTCTAAAAGTCCAACTATCAATTTTTAAAATGCAACATTTGTAATAACCCATAGACAAGAGCAGTAGGAGTGCTGTAATAACAGGCAAAAGTAACAGAATCTCAAAATCACAAAAATCAATTTACTGTAGTCAGTTACATCAAATGCAGAACTGCTCCAGAAGTGTGTTTAAGGCATCCAGGTGATTCTTTGTTTCCTCCTAGCACATACTGTACACCTTTATTTACAAATATGCACAAATGTGCCAGTGTATGCAGTGCTGAGATGGGTATATGAATATATGTAAATAAGTATCCCCTTTAGAGGATAATTAGTGTTTTCATGTTGCTTCTCATAGCAGAACATAAGGAAAAGCAGATGTGAGCCTGAAGACTCTCTTCCCTTACAGCTCTTTTCCACTTTTTCTTCTCTCGTGCTTCTCCAATTGTACATTTTGATATTTTTGGCAAATTCATAACCTAGAAGCCATCACATCTGCTTTCAATTAAAAACTAACATCTACAGAACATCATCAACACTCAATAGAAACAAAACCAACTTTTGGTAACAATACGCTAACCACAGTTACCAGTGAGTATCTTTGCAGAGAGTCAGGCACACTTCTAATTTGAAAAAATTTGCATCTACTATAGAATTCCAGTACTGGGGACTGAGTTCAAATCCTGCTCAGCTCAATGCCAGTCGACTCAGTCAACTACTCCTTTGCATCTTTGTTTATCAGAATGCTCTATGTTTAAATGAAAGTAGTATTTTGGGCACCAATGAAGGTAGTCCAATTTCAGTTAGTACCAAGAGATATGAATATCTGAGCATTATAAAAACCCAATAACAATCTGACAGTACTGATATAAATATACAGAATTTCATTTTTGGTAGCAACCTTACATTGGATATCTTTGGCTACAAAAATGAGTTTCACCGTTCTTCACTTTTTTGTTTTTTAATGGACACAGCAATAAAGCAATTACTACGTCATCCCAGTTTTATAAGCATACACCTGTGCTTCACTAGGTCATAATATAATTTCTCTCAATCACAGGGCTTCTTTCAATACTAATGTCTTTCGAAATTAAAGAGAATTATAATTTCACCATAAATTATTCAAAGTACTAAACACAAATGGCCTCATTAACACTAGACTAGCTTTGAAAATTAGTAAAATATTATGCATGGAAAAACAAATATTCCAGTTTCCCTAATCTGTGAAGTCTGAGATTAAATTCACAACTCTGCCCCAACACCAGATATTGCACTTTGCCTCTAAGCATCTAAGAAAACATGATGTATTTAATAATCAAGGTCTTCCACCACAAGCTGTATAAGACCATACACAACGTTCATACAACATATCTTACTCAATTTCAGACACAAGGTACTTGAAAATGCTACCTAGATAAAACTACATGTGGCATATACTGCTTCCAGAAGTGACTACAGGACTGGATTCTAAGTATAGGTAGCAATTCCCTTTGTGGAGCCTCCTCCATAACTAGCACAGCCACACGGAAGCGCTGGAGTTGCTGGAATTCCTTAGGCTCTTCTTTCTTTACAGACCATTTCTACAGATGCTGTACAAACCGGATGGCTGAACACCCTCATCGTTACACGGGCAGAGGATGTCTGGTGACACATAAAGAGATACACAAGCGAAGAAATTCAGGAACTGATTCTGTAACATGAAGGGAGGATGGAGACGAACTTTAAGTGAGGTGAGCATTATTTATGACAATGAATTATCTAATTAATAATGACCAGTATTACCATAATTGGAAAAGTAATAGTAATTTGCTATTATTTCAAAGCTAACTTATGCACTGTTAATTTTCAAACACATTCTCAGATGTGCTATAACTAGAGGTAACATCTCAGAATAGTAATGAGCTTCTGTAATGACTTCTTTTTATATCCTCAAAATTTCTACTTTTTGTTGAATTTGTGCTTGCAGACGTTTTTTACCATATTCCCCCAAAGCAAGTATGTTTAAGGCAACAATAGCACATTTGGTTCCCATAACTTGCATTCTAAAGCTACTTATTAAGATGAAATAAACTTGTAATTCTGTTTATTTTTAGCAAAACTGCATGAACATTTTTCACCAAAATAACACTCAGTATACATAAAAATGAAAATCCTAAATACAACACCACCACATTCTAAAATAGTGAGTAAAGGTTCCTAGTGGAGCACAGAAAGGCCAAGGTACAGCTCAGAGCTTTAGAAACTATAAGGGAAAGAAGTGTGCCTCTAAGAAAAGAAACAAAAGAATCAAACTGGTTAAATAAAAACCTTAATTTTAAAATTAGTATGTTAGCATGCCCTCATTTCTGTCCTTAGTAACAGCTACCTCAAGAAGGAACCAATTTCCAAAGAACTGTAAGATCACAACTATTGTAAATCTGGTTCAGTAAGATATCTCAATCTGCCCACCACATTTCAAATTAAACTATTAAAAGTTCAAACAACTAATGGGAAAAAAATATGGGTCACAATACCCTGAAAGAGTGGTCACTCAAAGAATGCATCTAATTCAGTGCATTCAACAATTGGTTCTACATGTTTCATTCCAGATCTACTTACTTTAAAAAACTCCTCTCCAAACTTGTGCCATAAATACTGGAATGCAAATGATCCCTATTATGTCATATAATCACCGCCATAACAAAATCAATGGCTCCCCAATAGTAAATTGAGAATGAACCCAGGCAATCAGCTGCACAGAATGCTGGTTTCATTAGAGATAACTGCATTGAGGAAGTTTCTTTCCACATGTAAAGCAAGTATTCCTCAATATTTTGTACAGACACCAGATATCTGGTACTTTACCTCCACAGAAAATTAGGATAAAATGAACCTTGTGAGATCAGTCAATGCACAGTGTACACAGAGTATTTTATTTTTTACTACAGAGAAAACTATGGGCTTCTCTTTTCCCATTTCTTCTGACTGAGAGACAAGAAGAAAGGTATTAAGGGCAATTTTTTTCCTATGCCTACTCTATGCTCTTTTCCCCCTACTCCCCTTCCAATTTAAAACAGTTTTCTTCCTTCTGCTCTGAAAGATGATGCTTTGCGTTCTCACCACAGTGAGAGTAAAATTCACAGATTTAGAGAGAGACCCATTTATTTATATTTTTTGTCTACATTTATATATACATCCATTGTAATGACTGCTCAGTGGAGAGACAACAAGAAACAATCAGTTTTGATAGCAATAGATTCTTCCCTATATAACTTTTTTTTTCTCTAGTGTTTCTTTTTGTCTAATATAGTACTGTCTACAAGTCAGAAACCCCAGCCAACGTATATCCAAAGACTATGTATGTTAGACTAGACTGCTGTTTTCTTCCGAATCATTCCACAAGGAATACACAGTACAGTGAAGCAGACTCAACATATGCAATGCTGGCTATATCTCACTCGAATTAAGAACCTAAACAGTAATGTTTCTCCTCTGAATTCAGCTATTTCTGTTCTACAGCTAAGGGAAAAGTCAATTTACAGTAAAAAACAAAACAAAACAAAAAAACCAAACCAACCAACTAACCAAAAAAACCCCAAAACAACAAAAAAGAATGCCCAAACAAACAAACCAACCAAACAAAAAAAGGAGATATGTAGTGACTAGAATGACCCCGAGTCACGTAGCTAGATTATAAAACAAACCAACCAAACAAGCAAACACCACATACACACAGAATCTCTTATAATAAAGTAAAAGACTCAAGAGACTCCCTTCCATGCTTCACCCTTCATGCCTGGAAGATTTTTACAATTATATTATAAATATCAGTTTTACTCATGTGAGAAATTCTCATGCTATTTCAATACATGCAACAATCCAAATAATTTTTAAACACACAATACATTCTCTAAACATAAAATTTATGAAGTATTTGAAGAGGTGGGAACTAGGCAAAGACAGGTTTTCCCCAAAATTTCCAAATACCCCACTCTTTATAAATTATTTCACATGTAAGATTGAGGAAAGATCATTGTAAATTAACAGTTATTTGATTGGTTTAGTGCCTAATCACATTCTTATGACTAGAATGGATGAAAACAGAAGTGATGGATACTGGAGGCTGAATGTATCCACAAGGTGTCCAGCATTCAGATTTGAAGATCTGATCAGACACTTCTGGAGACATGACAGCTGTCATGAGATTATTTGGTATTGTTTCCCCCACTTCAGTGGCACAAAAGTTTATCCAGAAAGCATTGCAGTGTAATCCTTGTGACACTTCACAAGTACACCTATCCACTGTACTTGCAGAAATGAAAGAAAAACTGAATAAAGTTCTGATGGTAACAGCTCTTTAATCTCACAGGAGCTGTCACGCTCAGTGATGCAAAGCCTGGATAATCGACTGAGTGCCTTCAAACAAGCATTACACGCTGTGAACTCGACATCCAAAGGAAAAGAGGTTTTCATAATATTTTTAAATGGGTAACTTTAGCACCCATGAGCTAAAAAGTCTGATTTGCCTTTTATTATAGCTAATCAGGATATAAATACTCCAACAAAAGCAAGTGTTTTTAAATTTGACACTGGGGGGGCTGAGAGGGGAAGACTTCTCCAGACCTTGAAAAACACCAGATGGAAAGGAAACTCACAAAAATAAAGTATTGAACTAACTCACTAGAATTTATACTATTTTCATCATTCACGAAGTACTCAACCTCATACTTTTACAGGCTTCTAAGGACAACCAAAAGGATGAGTTGTAAGAGAGAGAAGTAGACGGCTTCAATTCCCAGAGAACATTTCAATGGGTAGCCTCATCCTCTAGGCAAGATGATATTGAAAAACAGGGGATGGAGGGAGGATTTGTTTTTACACAGCCTACATCTCAAGGAGGCTTCCCATAGTGCCACATGAAGGGTTTGTCTCCTGTCCTCCAGTCTCTCCCAGTGGATCAGTAGAAGCTGGGGCCACATCAGTGCTCCCTAGAAGGCAGCCCTGGTTCCACAGCCCTGTGGTGCAGTGATGCTTCCTATGCTCTGCAGATGAGCTTCACCAAGCCTGAACATGAGGCAGCTCCTAACAATCCCATCATGACTTTCTCACTCATTCACAGAAGTTTGGTTTCTTTCAAAGCTGTACTTCATGACTAAAGAACAGTTTAAATTCTATTTTCCAAACAAATACTCTTAGGCCTCTACAGAAATAGAGGATGGAAAGTTTAAAGCTCAACTTTAGAATAAGCTGTTGAAGTTACTATTGAAATAGCACTTTGTGACAGGAATAATGAATATTTTAAAAGCTTATTTTTTGGCCCAGGCATCTGCCCCATTCCCCCTTCTTCATGCCCTTTCTTCAGCTCAATGTTTTTACAGAGGCCTTGAGGAATGTAACTGAAATGACTTGAACTCTTGATCAGCCCTTCTCAAGGAAAATATTTAACAGAAAAAAATCCTAAATTGTTAGTATCTGAAAGGCAAAAAGATGCTTCCCAAGGAATAGATTTCCTTTATGTTGGAGTTATAGTTGCAGTGTTCTATTCATAGGAGAACTGCTTCAATGCATGGCAATATCCTCAATGCTGTAGAGCCATTAGCTATGTTTGAGTACATCAATAGCTGCTATTCTAATTGATGAAAAGCTAAATTTCCATGTAACCCAAAATCAGAACCTTTACTCTTTCTGCAGAAGAAAAACAAATCATTAATGTTCTGATCATTAGACAAGTTAACCTATTACTTTGAAAGTGACCCTGAAGGACAAAGAACAGATAATGCTGCTGGTGCTATGACTTTTTAATCTAATTCCAGTTTAGACAGTTTCACCCGAGCATGAATTTTGAATAGTTTCACAACTATTCACAACTATTGACACAACTCACTTATCAAAAAATCTTCAGATTTATAACTGCGGTTTCAACAAGATCTATACCAAA